>OZ038496.1:39171294-39208794 GCA_964036315.1 Acanthosepion esculentum | reverse complement strand
CTTGGGTGAGTCCATTTGTGTAAAAAGGGGAGATCCCTCAACATATATATATATATATATATATATATATATATATATATATATATATATATATATAATAATTATTTTTTTAAAAATATGATTCTATCACTACATAAGAGTTCTCATGTTTCAAAAACAGAAGCTAACAACTTCAATTTAATTATAGAAATTATATTAAATTCAACTTCCAAAAACATCTTGACCAAATAGTTAAAAGCATCAACAAAACTAGTAAAATACTAGTGAAGTCTGACAAAACTGGAAATTTCTACAAATTGACGGCAGAGAACTACAACAACTTAATTAAAAAAAAATTAACAAGGACTTATAAAAAAGCTCATAATAACAATGTAAATATGGTAGATAATATTAACAGAACCATTAAAAATATTACTGATAAATTAAAGATAAGCGAGAGAGTAGGCAAACTTGCTGAAAAGGAATGCTACATCACTCTTAAGGACCACAAACTGGATTTTGAGGAAAACCATACTACTAGAATGATAAACCCAATATTGGAAAAATAAGCAAAAGAATCCTAGTAAGGATTACTAAGCAAATTAAAGACTACCTTGAATTAACACTCTGGATTAATACCAAAGAAGTCATGAAATGGTTTAACAATCTCAACAACAAGCCTGATTGCACTCTAATACAGTTCAATATTGGGGATTATTACCAGTCAATATCAAGAGATCTATTCACAACTGCCCTACAGTTTGCTACTATATATTCAGACCTAACAGAAGAAGAAATGAACATAATTCCTAATGCAAAAAAATCTGTTCTCATTCATAATGGGGACCAATGGATTAAAAACACTGGAGACCATTTTGACATTAGCATGGGATCTTTAAACTCTTCAGAGTCTTCTGACCTTGTCGGTCTATTTATACTATATAATCTAACTGCGCACCGTGAATTAGACATTAAGGACATCGAGCTATATAGGGATGTTGGGCTCATGGTAGTGAGGAGTTCCATAAATTTCAAAATAGATAAAATTAGAAAGATAATACATAGTGAATTCAGAAAACTAAATTTAAAAACTACAGTTAAAACATAATTGAAAAGGGTAAACTTCCTTGACATAACTTTAAACTTAATAAATAACATATAACATATACACCTTACAGAAAACCTAACACTAACCCCTTATATGTACACCCCAGGTCAAACCATCCTCCATCCACAATTAAGCATATACCCTCATCAATAGAGAAAAGAATCAGCATGAACTCTGCAAATGAAGAAATATTCCAGAGACACGGTAATTTTTACAAGACAGCTCTAAAAAATAGTGGATACAAAAATGCTAACATCAATTATATAAAAAACAATAGTACAAACCAGAAGAAAAACAGAAAAAGAAAAATCATTTGGTATACCCCACTGTTCAACCAAATGGTTAGCAATAAGCTAGGGCAAAAATTCCTAGCTTTAATTGAAAAACACTTTCCTATTGATAGCAAACTTAGCAAGATCTTTAATAAAAACACCTTAAAATTAAGTTACAGCTGGACTGAAAATCTAGAAAGAATCATAAAAAAAGGTAATAATAAAATCCTGAAAAAACATGCATGCCAAAATTAAATAAATAACAACCCTAAATTAAAATTAGACAAAAATAATGAAAAATTATGTGATTGTAGTAACCCTGAAGATTGCCTGTTGGATAATAAATGCCGCATAGAATCTGTGGTATACAAATGCACAATCTCATCCACTGAGAATCCAAACATATATAGGATCCACGAAGAATAAATATAAAATAAGGTGGAGACAACACAAATGCTCCTTCAATAATATTAAAAATAGAAATCAGACATCCCTATCTAAATATTTTTGGCATTTAAAAGAAATGAATAAAACACCAAAAGTAAAATGGAAAATAATAAATAAAACAAGAACTTGTAAAACATGGGATGACCTATGCCCTTTATGCCTACATGAAAAACTACACATTATTAAGTTTCTATAAAATGAAAATTTATTAAATCAAAGACATGAGATAATGGTTTTTTGCTGACACCAACAGATATTCGCCTTAAATAATTAGATTAAAAAACTTTAAAATTTCAAAATCTATAAACAAGTTTAATTAAAGAAATATGTTTAAAAACTTAACCCAATCATATGCTAAAATACCCCTTTAAGAAAGTGTCAACAAAAAACAAATTGTATACAACGCATTCATATACAAACAACCCTTTTAGAAAAAAAATCTTTATGTATACAGATATACATTTACTGACATAACAAAAGTGCCAAAAAATTTCTATCATTGAAATAGACCAGACGATATGCATTGAACAGATGTCATCATTCGTTTGAAAAAAGTCATCCCGACCCTACCTTGACTTAACCTCTTTTCAAAAGTAACTAATATGTTGATACAATAGTTGTCAGTGAAAATGAATACCCCACCACCACTTATTAAAATGATTAGTTTTCTCCATATCCATAGAAATTAATATTATGAATGTTATAAAGCTCCGTAAATTTCAAAATTAGTTATTCCATACATACATATATATATATATATATATATATATATATATATACACACATACTTTATCTTATATATTTTAATAGCATCTCATTTTTATTGTTAAAAAAAATTTTAAACAAGAAAAATAATCAAGAAGATAAACATTTACATGGGTCATATATCTCAAAGTAATATTTTCTTTCACATTAAGAATATTGCATTAAAAAAAAAATGAAAACACAAATGGAGAATTTTTACAGCTTTTTCAAATTCATAAAGAAAAATTTTCTGATTAAGAAAATTTATTGAGTAGAGGGTTACAACAACACCAAGAAAAAGGCTAATTCTGATTTAGTCATGTGAATATTTACAGAACAGTTTTGCTAGCCTAAATCTCAAGTTGGATTGTCTTAGTGTTTACTTATAGTTGAAGAGAAAAATCCCAAGAGCATAAGGGAAAAGAAATTAGTTTTAAGTATTTGCTTTAGTAAAACAAGAAGTGAGATGATCATTTTCTATTTTGAAATACAGAAAAAAGTTAAAAAATTATTTACTTGATGGCAAATGTCAAAAAAAATTAATAATTTATACAAACACATCTGCTTAAATTCTTTGTTTCTTTACATATAAATCACTATGAATTTTATATATATATATATATATATATATATATATATGTGTGTGTGTGTGTGTGAGTTTGTGTGTTTATACATATAGGTGAGCACACACACACATACTTATACATATGTGAACACATACACTTACACATATCTGCACTAAAAATATGTATGCAGACCCACTGATACATATATATGCACACACACACTTATATAGACAAATTTACATCCAAATTCACACACCATATTGTCTTTGCTAAGAAGATTCCTACAAATGCAATGTGGGAGAATTAAAAAATAATAATGATAAAAACAAAAGTGATTGAAACCGGCTGAGTTAAACCTCAACATACATTGGCTGTCAAAATTAAAATTTAAAAGCTGAGCATCTATCATTAAATGTTTCAATATAAGCTCTAACTAGCATTTGTTGTATTCCTCTCTTTGTTACCATTCCTCCTCCACCTTATATATATATATATATATATATATATATATATATAACTGATTCCATCAGTAAAACCATTATTTGTCTGAAGAAGTTTGAATGAAACTGGTCACTAAGATTTCCTATCTTGTTATTCATTTGTGCACATATACATGTTTTTGAAAATCAAAATGAAGACTAGTTAGTTAATTTTGAATAAAAATAAAACAATTACAGTAATTTTAATAATATAAATAGTCATAAGGTACAAATGAAAAATAAGGTTATTTTGGTTTTATTTTTCTGATTATACACACATTTCATTCAAATTTTCCTTGATATTGTAATATTGTTTAGATTGTTTTCAGTAAAAATTTTAAATCCTAAATCTAGAAAAAAAATACTGCCCAATGCTTCTAATATAACTAAAAGGGGAAACATGAAAGATTTTTTTCAGAATTCCTTTTTTCTACATAAGATGCAAACGTCATGCTTACGCAGTATAGAAAGACTTATTTTCTTTATAGAAAGACTTATTATCAATGTTGTGTAACTTTATTGAACAATGGTTCAAACAAAAATGCTAGATAGTATCACTTTTTCTTATCAGACAATTTAAGTAATTTAACTATGAGGTCAAAACAGATTTGTTCAAGTCAGAAACAAAACATAGCTCAAGGCATTTTAGGATTTTAGTTTACTCTTATAGACAGAAAAATATAGTATGTTCTATTGATTATCTCAATAATATTGGATGTCCAAAAATTTGCTATAAAGCAAATTTTATTTATTTTTAATATTAACTTTAGAGTAACACATTTACTGTTTTATTCCATTTATGTCTGCCATTCTCCCACAAAATAACTTTCTCAGTGAAGAACATGCATAAAGGCATTGCAAGCCAATTTTGACAGTTTTTCACAATAGCCTTCTCCATTGACTTTTTTTTTCATGTTAATTGCATTTTGTACTTTTAAAAAAAATATGGCATTATATGCTAAATTATGCTTACTTTCTTACATCCTTAACATTAAAATACAAAAAAATTGTGCATTTATATATATATATATATATATATATATATATATATATATATATATATGTAAACATTTTCTTTAATCATTTCACCCCAAGCAAGGCAATAAAGGCACTATGATGCAAAGGGTTATTGAGTATTAGAGAATATGAGAAAAAAATACTATTAAGGAGAAAGAATGATAAAAGAACAGGAATTAAGAAAACAGAAGATGATTGATGTTGTATTTAAATTTTTGGCGATCAAAGTTGACTTGGATGCAAGAACCTTGTAGAGAGTTCCACAAGCAAGAAGTGTGATAGAAGAAACTATCAGAATAGAATTTATGGCTACATTTAGCCATTTCGACTATAAAATGATGAGATCTTGCTGTCAATCTAGTACTACACTTAAAATGAAAGTCTATGTACCATAGAGGAAAACTCATAAGAATGATTACCATGAAAGTATTTATAGGGCAGGTACTGGGAAGCTATGTTATGGTGTTGGGAAAGTGACTGAGATGTTGAATGCCAAATCAGGACCAATAACATTGCAGATTCTTTGGATTTTATCAGATTTGGATTTTATATTTATATATATATATATATATATATATATATATATATGAGCATCTTGTGAAAGAATGTACTTGTTACATCAATAAATATGTAGCCTAATGATGAAGATGCATTTATTTTTGCTCAACATATTTTTCAACTTAATTTCTTTCTTTGTTTCTCCAGAAAGCCAACAGTCTGACAGTGAAAATTTCAAATGAGAATTCAGATCATAAACATTCATGAACTTACTGATCCATGTGAAGCAATTAAGATAATGTTTGAAAATTTATTCATGAAGAAAAAGGCACATCTTTCATTATTTTTTTCTTTAGTTCTAAATCTACCAAGTTGATAGAAAACACCATTAAGATTATTTCAAATTCAAATAAATAAAAAAAAACACCTTCAGGAAATTTCATTTGAGCAGACAATGCAGACAGCCACACCCTTTAATGTGGTTTAAAATTCTTATAAGTGTCATGAATGGTTTGTTTTGAAATCTCTTTTTTTTCTGTTTTTTCAAGACAGAAAATCACATCCACAGGATGACTTTTAGGGACATTTTAAGAAAATTTTTGTCATTTTTCCGTCATTTAAAAAATTAAAAAAAAAAAACAATTTTTTAGTGCTTAAAAAATTCATTTTTAAGGAATGATATCAGAATGACTTGCATTAATTTTACACATCTTCAATTAAGAACTCCATACATTTTGGCCAAATAACCTTTTTGGAAAAAAAAAAGAGAGTAGACAAAATTAAAAATAAATAATCAATTGAAATATACAAAAATGTCTGCATTTATATATTTTAGAAAATTTCTCTTTACACATTTTTAAAATAAAATAGAAAGAAATATTTCTAAATCTTATTTTCTCTACAGCCAGCTCTATAAATAATTCTATTTTCAAAATTGTCAACTGAATTGAATTCTTCAGAAAGACCCACACATAATCATTAATCTTATATACTATTTTCTACATTATTTATTCATGATTTATATATTTAACTATAAACTGATTCTTACAGAAACAAGGAAAATGGAAAATTTGTTCAGATTATTGCTTTGTTAATATAAGTAGAAAATAGATGAGGAAAGTAAAAAAAACAATATCTTAATTCAGCCTTTCTACATGTAGACCAGATGAATACTGATACAAAACAGAACTGTACATATACAAAAAGACAATGATAAGTTCAGACAAACAATGATTTCATTGACGGGTGAGAAAGGCTGTCACTTGTTACTTTAATAAAAACTAAAAAGAAAAAAATAAATTCCATGTTAGTGATGTCATTTTTTTTCAAATATTTTCACATGTGAAATAATAATAGTCAAATATAATAACAGAAAATAATGAACAATTAAGGTTAATGCTGATTCTGTTAATGATGATAATGAAAACTAGAAGGATGGTAGAAGGTAATAACAGTGAAGATGCTAATGACAACAGCTGCCGTTATTCTTAATACAATTAAACTTATAAGGAATAAATGTAAAAGGATTATACTGATGCCAATATGGCCGATAACGATGACCTAATGGTGAGTCTTTACATTGTACACATATCTCTGAGAAAAGGATTTTTAGTTACCGGTGGAGCACCATCGCCAGAGCCGGTCCTTCTGTGTCCATCGGACAGACTTTGTAAGGATCCCGGATGATCGATCTCCAACACGTCTGATGACATTTACAAGGTACATCCCTGGTGACAACTAGCACATGTAACCATTACTCACAGTCACCAAGACTGCAGTAAGACTAGAAGTGGTGTGAGAGACCAATAGGAGGCTTTGTTGTTGGGAGAGTGAGTTATTTAGGGTGGAGAGGAGAGAAAAAAAAAGAAATGAGTATCATTTGAAAGATAGCCACTAGTTGAGATGCTACTGTCGTGGTTGAATATCAATATTGGCAGTGAAACGTTCGGTAACTGTAGTCTTCTTCAAGAACTTGCAGTAGAACTACAGCTACTTCTTACTGCTGGTGAAACAAGAAGAGGCAGTAGAAGTTGTTTAGGACTTTCGTTCAATAGAAAAGGATCAATAGATTTTGGCAATGTAATAAATAAGTAGAAAATCTAGAAATTGCAGAAGGAGGATGAAAAATTCTGCCTTCTGCCATTTTTAGATTCAAAAGCCATTTATAATTAAAACTACTTTTTAAAAATACTCAACACTGTGGATAAAAAGTTTTTAACCTGTATCCTTCTGGTATCTTTTTCTAAATATTGTGACCAGTTTGCTTAATTTTCAGCACCCCATCACGTTTTTCATCCCTTATTTCTCAAACATTTTTCTCTCAGCTTTTCCTTTTAATTTTTTGGTAAGGATATCTGCTATCATTACAGTCCTGACTAAATACTCCAGTATTATGATTTTGTGTCAAACAAAGCTCCACCTAACCGATATGGCTTAAACCATATCATCCTGGCATCAATTTAAACAACTCCATTTTTCCATATATTTTTGATTATTTTGCTTAAAGATCATATTTTCTTGATTTTCAGATGATTTCATATGATAACTTGGAATTTTTCCAGCATATATCAACAAATTTTCAGTAAAATTATAGTTTATCATTACAGCATAGTTAAATGTAAAAAAGAAGTCATTAATTAGTCAGTTTAAACAGGCTTTCTTTTATCCATATATTGTGACCATTTTGCTTAAAGTTACTATTTTCTTGATTTCAGATGAAAATATGGAAGTTTTCCAATATATTTCAGTGAAATTTCCACTTTCCAAAATTATAGTTTAGATATAAGGAAAAGAATGTTTCTGTTTAACTCCTATCATCTTGGTGTTAATTTAAACTGACACCTTTCTTTCATATACTGTTAGAATTTTGTTTAAAGTCTCTATTTTCTTGACTTCAATAAAAACCTCAAAATTTTCTGACATATTTCAGTGAAATATTTACTTTCCAAAATTATAAGCTGTAACTATAGTTTAGAGGACCCTTTGACATGGTGTAATTCTTAACAAGTTTAACATGTTAGATCAATTACAAACAAGTAGTGAGTTCAAATTTCACCAGGTGCTCCATATTGGTGGCCTTATTAAATCACTATATGAGAAAAAGAAGGTGTTAGTTTAAGCTGACATCAGGAGAATAAAGGCTAAAATGTTTAAGCAGACAATAATGTAATCTTATGTGTATCTATTGTCTGTTTAACAATGGAACTCTCAGCCTTTTTTTTTTTGCTAGTACTAAGTTCGGAGAGAAAAGCAAAAAGAAATGTCTATCCTTAGGTATAAAACAAGGCTGTATGATACACATAGATAACTGCTCCATCTGTCACTTTTCAACTGACTTCATTAGGATCTATGAAGAGTCAAAAACAATATAAAAGAAAATTTTTTTTTTTTACTGAGGCTCTATTATCTAAATACATATTTTTTCTTCTTATAAATGTCTATGTAAAAGACAGGCACATTTAAATTTTTTTAAATGTTATTCTTAGTCAATGCTGTGTTTGAAATAGATGCCAGTTTTTATTTTAAATGTTTTGTGTGTAAGTATGTATTTAAGCATTTTCATTAAATAATATAGACATTATGTCTATTTATTTTATAATAATTCTTTCTAATTATCTTGATCTTTACAATTCACACCTGAGGACAATCTCAGAGGAGATCAAAAGTACTTGGATTCACAAAATATACAGTGCCGTCCTGGATGAATTTCAACTTAACATCAAGAAGCTAATTAGAGAACTAGAAAGGATTATTATAAAAATAAACAGACATAATATATCTGTATTATTTAATGAAGCATGATTGAATGAAGTTATGCTAGCTAAATATATATATTTAGAAAAAATATGACAAACTGGAAAGGTTTTTTTTTTATGCATTTCATCCATTAATTTTTCATCGGATGGAACAAGTTACAAAAAAAACTTTCCAGTTTGTCATATTTTTTATAAATACTGTTTGTTGATATATAAAATTATACAAGATTATATATATATATATATATATATATATATATATATATATATATATATAAGATCAACACACAAAAGTAACTAAGGAGTATACTAAACAAAAAAATAACAACATCACTCAATACCAAAATTTTTGATTCATTCATTTTGTAAAGCTTATCAGCCCTTTGCAGTTTATTTTAAGACAGAAAATATTTTTAGATTGTTAGAATTTTTGAGACATAATAATAGTTTAGTGATACAAATCTTACTAATTAACCCATAGTCAGGAGGAAAAGAATTGGATTTATACTCTTCCCTAGGGTATTTGCACATAAGTGAATATAAGGTATCCAACTGGAATTTAGCTCCCTAATGATAAATTGGTAGAACATGTATATTATAATATTCCATAACACTCCTGATTAACCACAACTATTAATTTCTTATGTGCTCATTCAATGAAATATGTATAAAAGGAATGTTGCTCCCAAATCATTTTCCTTTTTAATCATTTCACCCCAGGCTAGATGATAATGCCACTAAGATACAAGGGGTTACTGAGAGTGAAGGAAAATGAGAAAACATTATTGAGGAGAAAGGAAAAATAAAAAAAAAGTTCAAAAAGACTGATGATGATTGGCATTACATTTAAATTTTGAAGATTGTAGGTGGACAGGAAAAAAGGAAGAAAAAAAATGAGAAAATGTGCTTTCCTTGAATAGGTAATTCCAACCTTGACCTGTCAGGCTGGTCTCCATGTCTGAACTGATAGGGACACACTTTAGCTCAAAAAGTGGTTTCACTGATGAAAAGAAGGGATGCAGGTTCAATTCCTATCAGAGGCACAATTAACACTCTCTGTTAAGGAAAAGAATTTTAATTTTTGCATCATTTTTTTTCATAGTGAGTTTGATCCTCACTAGGTGCTCCATATGTTCGGCCTTGTTCCACATCTAAGCTACACTTAGAAAAATCATGGGACACATGATGTAATGGTTAGCAAGCTTGTCTAGAGAAATCAATTACAACTGAGTAATGAGTTTGATTCTCACTGAGTGCTTCACACTTTTGGCCTTGTGCCACATCTAAACTACGCTTAGAAAATCATTTACATGTTCTGTGGTCCAGAGGCTATGATCAAATTGTAGTATCTGTTTCATGGCTTTGACCGGCTATGTCCTGCATAAGTGGGTGCTGGGTCAATTTGGACCAGTCGCCCGAGTATTCATGCTTGGGTTTCCCATATTAAATAATCAACCTTGTGTCACAACCTAACCCATTTCTCTGGACAAGAAGAACAAAAGAACAAGAATGAAGAAGACAAGATAACAATTGACATTGCATTTAATTTTTTGAAGATCAAAGATGACTGGGAAGCAAGAAGCTGGAAAAGATTTCCACAAGCAAGAAGTATGAGAAAAGAAACTATTAGCATAGAATGTATGGCTATGTGACTAAATTTGAATTTTACCAGCTGATGGCTTTCTCGAGCCAAATTGGTAAGATATTGTCTGTGTCAGACAAGTTCACAATTATTACAAGATATGAGTTTAAATCTCATGAAGGTTTTGTCTTTATTCGTATTCCTTCTGCATGCTTAATTAACAATCATAGATGATCTGAAAGTAGTGATAAAAGGCAACAAAAATTTTTTTTTTAAAATCACAGTTTATAATGATAATGCTTTAATTTCCACAAATTTGGACAACTTAAAAGCTATGGCATGATGGGTACTTTAAGGCTACAGCAAAGAGGCTTACACCTTCATTTCCTCTACACAGTCAGGGCTGACGCAATGGTCTTGTACCCCACCTCCACAAATCTATGATATGGACCCCACTTTACTACATCTCAATTTTCATAAGGTAGTATTCATATAAAATACAAATTTTATTGTAACCTAATTATATACAATGATGTATCATGCAATATAGGTGAACTATTCAACAAGAAAATAAATCCATTGTATCTTAATACAAATTAGAGACATGCCATAATAGATCATTCCATCTTAAATAAATCAACAATATTTTGCGGTAATTTTTAACATCAACTTGAGATTTTTCTTGTTAAAAAATTGAATAATTTTAACATGGATAAAAATTATGGATAAAAAATAGTGAATTTTATATAGTGTTTTTTCGAGACTTAGCATGAGCAAAAATTCACGGATTTGGACAAAGAATAAAAACACCCCAGAACGACATCAAAATCTGTGAAAATCTTTCATCCTTTAATAGTCTATTGTGCTTAGTTAAATTTGTAATGTATAGGTAGAAAAAAGCAAATGTTGATAAGATCGCGAGGGTCACAAACACTGCCTGGGACCCCCAATCAGGCTAGTATGCACTGGCCATGTATATAGTAAATCAAGTTTGTTAACAACAACACTTAGTTTTTCTGCTTTTAAATGTCAACAATTTTTGTCAACAGTTTTTCTGCTTTTAAATATCACAATTTAAAGTATGTTGTGATTTTATTGTAAATCAACTTCAAATAAAAAAAAGAAAAACCAAAAAGAACCCTAAGAGGAAACAGTGGAATAAAGTTTACATGCAAGTTATCTCTAAAAAAGTAATCAATTTTTATTCATTAATCCAACTGCTTCCCATGCTTCCAGGTAGTGTCATACACCTTCTTTAGGTCAAAGAAGACAGCAGTTAGATGTTCTTTTTTTAATGCTAGCTTATCTTTATAAAGGTTTCCAATCTTATCAGATGATCTACTGTACTCATTTTTTTCTGAAGCCACATTGGAATTTTGTTATCATTTTATTTTTTTCCAGGAACCAGGTCATTCTCCTATTAACCATTCATTCCATCATTTTGCAAAGGCAACTGGTTAGTGATATTGGTCTATAGTTTTGTGGGTCTGCATGATCTTTTCCCAGTTTTGGAATTGGGATAATTGTTTGCTTCTAGGTTTTTGGAAATTCTCCATTTATCTATATTTTATCAAATATATGTAATAGGTATTCTAGGGACTCTTGTGGGAGGTGCTTGATGAATTCATAGCGTATCCCATCAGAGCCCTCTGCTGTGTTATGCAACATTTCAATGGATTCTCTGAGTTTTGTCACAGTAAAAGTTTGTTGTAATGTTCAAGGTTATTTGATGAGAAGTTGAGTTTAAGTTTGATATTTTGGAATCTCTGGTTTCCATCTGCCTTGGAGTTTTCTGAGTAGGTTTCAGCTAGTAGATTGGCTATTTCTACCTTACTATTTTTTTATCATTGCTTATCACTAGATGCTTTATGGGGAGGCTTTAGTTTTTCCTGATATTTTTGTTTTTTAAGAGTTGAGGTTGTTTATGTATTTTTCCAACACTCTCTCTTTGTTTCTTTAACTGTCCTGTAAGCCTGTGCTCTGAGGTGTTTGAACTCAATTAGATTGTGTGTGGTGAGTGTACTGCTGAATTTACACAGGGCTGCTTACCAAAATGCAATTGCCTCCTGACAATCTTTATCAAACCATGGCTTGTTTCATCTATTCTTCATTTTTCCTTTCGGGGTGCATTCCTCTGCTGTGGTGTTAAATGTTTCTGTAAAGTGATCCTCATCATCATTTCTCTCCTTGATTAACCATTTTTTACATTCACTTTCGTATTTTTCCCAATCCGCTCTTTTTAGCTTCCAATGTGTGGGGCCTTCCTCATTTGGTGCATAGTTTCCCAACACGATTGGGAAATGGTTATCATCACAATTTTCCTGATACACCCTCCAGTCATAGTCCATATAGGTTGAGGGATCTCTTAATATCAGGTCTATAGTAGAAAGTCTGCCAGACGTAGGGTTTATGCATGTTGCACATCTGGTATTAAATAAACATAGATTGTTGCTGATTATTTTTTCTTCAAGCATTCTGCCTTTTCGATCTGTTTGTTTAGCTTGTTTTTATCAATGAGATCATTTGGTGGAATATAGAGGGAACATATGTTGATTTCACTGTATACTGTTGCTTTAACAGCAATTGCTTGTAGTTTGGTGTCAAGCTGAATTTTGCTCTGAGGTATAATATTTCTGATCAGAATTGATATGCCACCAGAGACTCAAGTCCAGTATTGCGTATGTGGTTGTGTGTTTCATAATTTTCTAATTTGGTCATCCTTGGTAGAGTTTCAGCCTCAAGTTTTTCTTTTACTTCTATCAGTATTGTATTATTTCTTTTTTTTCTTTTTTTTTAACTGTTTTTGGATTTATCCAAGATTCTCCTATTACAAAGGTTGACAATTTTGTTAATAGTTTGTCTTCTGTTGGTTATATTACTAATTAATATATAATGAATTTCAAAATTTTTTCCTATGATTGATTTTCTGTGTCATTTTCTCTGTCTGTATCAATGTGTTGTCTCTTTGTTTTTTGTGCCTATATTTTCTTTATTGTTATTATTATTATTATTATTATTCATCAGTAATGTTCCCCACCCATCTTGGAGCCCCATATGGGGGAGATGATGAGGTGGGAAATCCCATTTGCCTCATTCCTCCAGGGTTACATGATTGGTATACTCTAATGTGTGGAGGGTTTCAAGCACCTGCCATATCAAGGATCATCTACCCAAGTATGGGCTTTCCTCACAAGTTGAAACAGCCATGTCAGATTCCTTTGTTCCCAGCCTGACTCGCTTACTAAATTCCCAGTTGAATTTGGCCAGATGCAATTTTAAGTTCTATGCTTACATTTTCTTTTCTTACCGGTGGAAATCTTTTCTGGCTCCATGCTTCCAATCTTCAACAATGCAATGTTAACTGTGATCTACTGTCTTCCTCTGATTTCTCTTCTTTTATTGCTTCTTGCTTCTTCACAAATCTTTTCCCTTTTCTAATTCTTTCACACTCTTGTGTCTTTGTTGCTCTGTATGGGGTAAATCCAATTCAAAAAAGAGTATCTGCTTGTCTGTCTGTCTATAAAGGGCTAGGTCTCATTGAGGTCTGTGTCTAAAAAAAGGTTAGGAACCACTGCTTTATGCAAAGTTTTTTTTCAACTTTTCCAATTCCACACTCCATGAGGCTAAGTCAATCATGCATTTAATAAAGCCACTTTCAAATTCATTAAAACTTTACTGGTTAACAAAATGTATGAACATGAGACAAATATTTTTGAGCTTTAATATTGAGAACATAAAGCATTTTTTTAAAATGAAATGTCCTTTCAGGATATGGGCAAGCATGGCTTTTTACAGATTTCTTTTCTTTATCTAGATGACATGAGTTCTTACTTATTGTCTTTTACATGGTTTGGAATTCAGTGTTGTCCTTCCAGAGTGGCTACCAGAGAGCTCAGTCTGCCCTACTATTTAACTCATAGCTGGGAGACCATAAGATGGTGATTTTCCTCAAAATATAAAAGATAAATCTAGAATATTTAAATGTTAACAAAATGCGACAGATTCCAATGCATTTTATTCTTGAAGGGAACTTCATTAAACTAAAATAATGTTTTTTTTTATTGATGGAATTATGTCTATGTCGGGAGTGAAAATGAAAATATAAAAAACTTTCAGTTATAATTAAACATCGAGAAGAATGCTGACGATGCACTTAATTCCATATTTTAAATTTCTGGCATCTAATATGTCTAGATGTGTTTTTGAAGAACTAGTTTTACATATCATTTTTCTATTTTGTCATCCAACAGTGATATATAGAATTTACATACTAGATTCTCCCATATTTAAATGTAAAACGCTGTATAATTTATACAACAAATATTTTATTTACACTATTTATATTCAGACTATTGTCCTAATCTTTGTTGCTTTTTTTTAACTTCAGATATATCAGTCTCACCAATAATTAAAAACTATTTTATTATTTTTATTAAATTATTTACAATTTTGTTTAAACACAAAAGTTAGTAATTATTCTGAACAGTAAGATAGTGTGTGACAAATTACTATACAAATAAGTATTCATATATTTGTATACAATTTCTTGTATGATGTAACATTATATAAATCTGAGAATAATACAGGTTTGTCATTCCTTTATTACGGCTATTCAGTTCTATTCATCTCTGAAGTTTTAGATCACAGATATAATAATGCCTAGAAATTTAAACTGGAAATATTCTTTCACATGATATTAATAGTAAATTGGTTCCACTTCAAGAAATTTCCTGTATTTTGAAATAAGTTGAATTTTATTAGACCAAATTAGATTGAAGATTGTCAACAAAATTTAAAAAGGAAAAAGTTTGATAAAGAAAAGAAACAAAAACTATGACATAGAACAAGTAAATTTAGTTTGGGACAGGTGTGGTCATAAGCACAAAGTACACAAAATTCAACTTTTACTACCACTCATTTCATACTTGGTATGACATTTTATACTGGTTAGCTCAGCTAATTCCCAATGATGCAAGCCATATGGATATTAACCCAGCAACCATGTAATGATTGCTGGGATACCATATTATACATGGGGATGTTATCCTCCCTCTTTCTCTCTCTTACACACAAACAGCATACCATACTGACCTAATTTACATATCTGTCTGAGAGTATATGCCATTTCATTCAATTTTCTCACTCTCCAGCAGTTTTACCCTATTTGAACTCAAGAGAGAATAATGTGAAAGCCCTTATCTCTCAAGATATTGTCATAATGTTGTGCTAACAATAAAAGCAACAAAGAAAAAGCTCAATAGTCTGATCAACAAATAGAACAATCATTACTTTACAGAATATTATGGACAATATTGAATTTGGCATGAGATTCTATGCGAGAAAAGGTGTAAATATTCAATCCCCATTTGGTAGGTGGGGGCTGATTTTTTTGTTACCAGAAGATTAAGAAAAGGTTCACTTTATTTTTTCAAAAATAGAAATGAAAAATATTCTATTTTTTTGTTTCTTGTTTTTCATTCTAAAAGAAAAAAAAGCTCTAAAAACTGCAAATAAAGAAAAATAAAAAATAAAATAAAATAAATGTAAAAGAGACCACATATGGAATCTTCACTTTATAGCACTTTTTGTAAAGTGATAGATAAACAAATTTTGCAGGACATTGCTAATGAGTTTGATCCATAATTTAATCTAAAAAAAATTTCATAATATATATATATATATATATATATATATATATATATATATATATATATATATGTGTGTGTGTGTGTGTGTGTGTGTGTCTAAAAAAACTTGAAAAAGTAAAACATGCAATGCACACACACACATATATATATATATATACACACACACACACATTCATGCATCTATACATACTGGCCAGATACACATAATTTAACATATAAACACACACACACATATATATACACATCCCCATATATATATATATATATGCAGACATACACACAACACACATATACAATACATATACACATATCAGCACACTCATATATATATATATATATATATATATATATATATATATATATATATGTATATGTATATATGTATATGTATATATGTATATGCATATATGTATATGTATATATATATAGTCAATTTAAAATCATTCATCCTGTTGCCTCATGATTTTTTTGTTGAGTCATGTGAATTTCGGTTCTACGCTGATTTACTGGTTTGCATTAAGTGCATTTGTAAATTATTAACTCAGTGATAAAAAAGTTAGAAGACATAAGGATTTCTACAAAATCTAAGTTTACAATAAATGATGGAAGATTGCATAAAAGAGAGCTAAAAGAATTGCAAAAAAAAAAAGCTTGTGAAAAGGTCAAGGTTCAAACCAGATGAAAACTAGCATTTTGAATGCTGATTTTCTAGGCAGATCTGCCTTGCATGGAGGACAAGCATAGGCAAATTTTTCTTGATCTATTTAGTTCTAAGCTATACGAAATAAAGTTTGGATGTGTGCATAACATAGCAGTTATCAAAAGGTTAACATTTATTCCCAATTTGTTTTGAATTCAAGGTTTTCCATCTGATAGGTTGGTTGCCAATCAAAGCTAGAGAACCCAGGCTTCCCTGATATTTTAAAAGTATTTTTACAGAAGAAATACCAATGACCTTAGGTGAAATTTAAGTGGAAATCTGGTTGGCCTATCAAATTCAAATTCTAGCCAAGGCCATTGCATTTGCTTTTATGAAGTAACAAGGTAGACTGGTTCCTTCCAGCTTTAATTGGCAACCAAAGATGATTTAGATGGGTTATTTTATTGGTACACTAACCTCCAAAGCTCATTTTATGCCGAATCAGGTAGTTCTAAGATTTGTCTTTATTTTGTGTATTTGTCAGACAAATTCTTTTATAAGTTGTTATTATATAAAGGTGGAGATGTAATTTGGCTATAGTTGATTTTGTAGCTGGGTATTTATTCGTTTCCTTTTTATATTTTGTGGTAGAGTTTTATTACCTTTAAGAATTCTAGAATGGCTTTGAGTTTGACATTCTCAAAGAGGCCCCTAAGTTTGGGGATATTGTAGAAGAATTTTTGTATAGGTGCCAGTTTTTTGCAGTTAATCCAAAAATGTTTGACAGTACTTCTTGGTAGTTTGGGCATTCAATCAGGGTCTTCATTTTTTAGGAGGAAGGAGTAGGCTGATGTCTCTGATTTTGATTTTACCAGACAAGATGAACAACACCAAATTGAAAATAGGCTGGACAGGAGGGGGGGGGGCTACCACATCCACCTCATAAAACCTACTTACTATAGTAGTAATTTGGTGTTGCATGACTGCTTATATATATCACAGGAGTTGGTGGTGGGGGTCTACAGAGTGGTTAAAAGAGAAACTAAATAAATACCAGTATATAGTTATTTAGGAGGCAAAGGGTAACAAGCCAGTCAAGCAAACTATTAGTAATGTGTAATAAATTTGACCCTCACTGAGTGCACCCTAATCATGACCTTGTATCAGACTAAGCTAACTTAATACCAATCAGAATATATTTTTAAAAAATACATTAAAATATTTTTAAAAAAATACTCATCAAAATATTTTTTTAAAAATATTCATTCTGTTGTAGATTTTTCTGCTAGTTATTTTAGTGTGCAGACATTAATCCCCAAAGAGGATTAAAGCTTTGTAACTAGAAATAATTGATGGGCATTCAAGGATAATCTATCTGAACAGAGAAGTTAATACAACTCTTCTTTGTTCAAGTCTCAGACCATTTGATGATCTGCCATGTCTGCCATGATTATTTTGCTGCTAATGGCAAATGTGGGCAATTTTACAAGTATTAAACTTTGCCTTGGTTTCAATCTAGAGAATACTTACTTTTATCAAATTGATGGAAACCTTTTCGCCTCTCATTAGAGATCTATTTTTCCATTTTAATGAGTCTTATGAAATTCAGTTGATTGTCCACAAGTTTAGAAATGTTTCCCATTAAAAAGAAAAGAAAGTAAGCATATTTAAGATATGACAGAGAGTCTGCTTTGGTTGTTTTTTTTCAGTGGCATATCAACGCCTTTATGGGTTATTTAATGCCAAAATCTAAATACAAAAATTCAATGTGTATAGTTGATTCAAGAGAATGACATTATTTCATGATTAAAATTAAATTTAAAATTACTTAGCTGCAATTTTTTAAACCAAATCTTACAAAATCAAATGAGGAGTGAAAACTTGTTTCTTCTGACAAGAAATGAGATTCATCATAAGAAATTGTTTTTTTTTACTTGTTTTTTGACAATGCATGCTATGTCTTCAATTTAACTACTAAAATGTATTGTTGGTTATTTTTTATGAAAACATATTGTAATATTTTTACTATAAAAATGTATTTTTATACATTCCTCATGTTTTGATTTTTGTTTGGAAGGTTCCCTATTTACTCATAACTGGGACCCTAACAGGTGCTGCCACCCTGAGTCAGGATTTAAGACGTGGTTCCACACATCCTCGAAACCTTCAATCTCTTGATCAGAGGCGTTGATGCTGAATGTAATTTATCACCATACCCAAGACTACCAAGTGAGAGAGACATAGTTAAACGAAAGTAAGAAGTAGACACCAAGTTAGATTTTTGTATTGATGACTTTCATGTTTATAATGTTAAATGTTTCAAAAGGCAAGAAGAGATTATCTTGTGACAAGTAAATTAGATTAGATCTGATTATAAATTAATCTAGTCATATACATTGCAATTTTGTGTTTCTTTGTAAAAAGAATAAAAACTCATCTTACCAGTTTGATTGAAAAGATTTTCCATAAAATAAGATTCAAAGTTTTAAAACTGTACTTATATATTTGTACTTATTAAATATTAAAAGAAAAAAATCATTTTCTAAATAAAAACGCTCATAAAAATGATTCAATATATTTAATATCAAATCAAGGCTTTTATCAAAAAGAAAAAAGACTTATTAAACAATGGTAAAGATACTGGACATTATAATTTTTAAAAACCAAAAACAAACCAGACTTAAACTTGATTGTGTGTATAAAACACAAAAAAGTAATTTTCTAAAAAAATATATAGTGAGAGCAAAATATTTCTATATGATGAGATTTTTGTTTTTTAATCATTTCACCCTCCCCCAAGCAAGGAAGGAATGCCACTAGTGTGTGGTGGTGTGTGTGTGTGGGGCAGGTTACAGGTAATGAAAGTAAGAGAAAAACTGAGTATAGGGAGGACTGAGGACAAAAGATAGAAGATAGCAATTAACATTGCATTTAAATTTTTGACGATTGTAGTTATCATGGAAGCAAGTAAACAGAAGGGAGTTCCACAGGTGGGATGTACGAGGAAAGAAACTGTTGGAGTAGAAGTGGGAGTTGCATTTAAAAGTAACAGGGTTAATATCTTTTTGAATATTTTGTGGGGAGAAGTAAAGACCTGTGTGTATTGGAAATTGTTGGGTGATGGAGTAAATAAAGTCATCCTTTCCAGGAGACTAAGATATTTACAAAAACACATTTTGAAAGAAAAGGTCATAAGTGTCATCCTAAAAGGGAACTTGCACTTTTTTGCTTTTTCTCAGGAAAAATCTGTAAATTTTTAAGCTTTAATTTTTAAAATTCATATTTGATACAGATCCCCAGACATTTACTGAAGGTGGGCATTTGAACTGCTAAAATCCTTCAGAAATATTCATATTTATATTAAAAAAAAATGACCAACAATACATTTTTGTAGTAAAATTAAAGACATATCATGCATTATCAAAAAACAAATACAAAAATCAATTTGTTACGATGAATCTCATATTTTGTGAGGAGAAACAAGTTTTCACCCCTCATTTGATTTTGTAAGATTTAGCTTAAAAAAAGAATGCAACTAAGTAATTTTGAATTTAATCATAAAATAATATTGTTCTCTTGAGAATTAATTTTAAATTTTGAATTTTTAGATTTAGATTATGTTATTAAATAATCCATAAATGTTTGCACTTTTCTTGATTAATACATTTTAGTGCTCCAAATGTTACAGACCTAGAAGTGACAATTAAGAAGTAGCATTTGGTTAGACATGAAACAAATATTTTAAAGCCTTTTAGCTAGTCCATTAGTTGGAAGAAAAACTAAATAAAGCAAAGAATTTTTCTCATTTCAAATAAGAAATGCTTAAAATAATTATAGAACATATTTTCCATAATAGTGTTTATTTTTTCTAAATGTAATACATTATATATATATATATATATATATATATATATATATATATATATAGAGAGAGAGAGAGAGAGAGAGAGAGAGAGAGATAGGGTGCAGCAGAAATAACTCCTGCATATAGTTCCCAGAAATAACTCCCGCATGATAAGACATTAGCTTGATGAAGACACCATTGCCACTTCAGATCATCTAAAGATTGTGTTAAAGCATGAACCAGATTGTCATCACTCTGTGTTGACCTCAGTGTCCACTTTCATATTTACATACACTCTATTGCTGATATTGAACACTTTTACAAAAAATATAGCATACCTTAAAAGTATATTTTTATCACACACACACACATATATATATATATAAGAATGAATGCTAAATCAAGATACACAAAGGTAATTATTTTAAAAAAGAGTGGGAAAATTATTAATGTGCCTGTTTCAAGTGTAATCACTAAAATAAAAACATTAGGAGGAGGTGCTGAAAACTTTAAGCCAAACTATTTGCTAATATCAGATCAAATAAGAAATTCTTTTAGAATTTCTTCTTGATCAGGTTGACAACTTTTCAATATGGTATCAAAAGATGAGAAAAGAAAAAATGACATTTTTATCAAAATTTTTAAAGCAAGAACAGGAATATTTGTGAAAATTAGAAGAAGATACATTAAAAGGATTTTTCTCAACATATATTAACTGGTGGTAAATTAAGGGTTAAATATACCTTATACAAAGATCCAGCTAGAAATAGTAATACAAAACCTCTGTCCTCTAGTCCAATACTCTACTCTTCAGAAGTATTCATACAAGTACCTGTGAAAGCAAAGTTACTTTTAAGGGCTTACCTCATCCCAGTAATTACCACACTGGCTGTAATATCGCCAATCATTATAGCAATAATTGTAACCATCATGGTAGCTCCACTCAAAAGACATGGCGGGTGTGGTGTCTAGCTATAGAGATGCATGCGCCAAATGGGATATGTACAGACTGAATCTGATCAATGGACTGTTGTTGATATTCCACTACCCCACCACCCAACACCTGAGCCAGGTAAGAATGGGATTGAACGAACTGTAATCCTCATCTGAAACTCACCTTGACTGATAATATTTAATACAGCCAATATATTTATGACACCTTCAACACTAGAAAGTGCCAATTTTCTTTTTTTTTAAATCATCAGAAAAGGTAAACAATATAGAAAAATTAGATGAACATGAAGAAAAAAAAGAACTGTGAAGTGTGTGTGTGTGTATGTGTGTCGGTTATGTTGAATCAAAATAAAAGTTGAAATAAGAAAAGCTGGGGAATACAGATCGATTGAGATCAAAGAGAGTATAGGAAAGAAATGGTTTTGTGCATGTATAAATAATTATTGTAGTGATATTTCTCCTGCTACTTCTCCACCATTATGTAATTATATCAATAGGTTTAATTAGCTTTATAATAATATAAATAATAATGACTGAAGATGTAAATAAGTTTCATATTTAAGAAAGTATTTAATTAAATGTAAGTTCAATCCCTGGGCTGGTTAATACAGACTTAGATTCAGTAGAAACCGGGTAAGCAATAACTGAGCAGTACTAAATAAGAACAAGATGAGATATTCCGAGACCTGGACAGTGTAACCATAAGACTCTAAATCCAGAGATTAAATAAACGTTTTTTTTTTTAATTCTCTGAAGGTTACCCAGGTCAGCAGACTCCTGAAAGTCTGAGGGCATGTTGTTGTTATTATCACAATGTTTTATCTAAAGATGAGGATATTAGCCTGAATGGAAATAATCAAAATAAAGATAAATCCAGACAAAAATAAAGCATTTCATAATTATTATTTTTCAACAATCTTCCTGGTGTCAATGCAATTAATTCAGTACTGAATACCACATATATTGTACATTATACAGTGAACATTTCAGATCAAAACAAATTTATTTATTCAAACATAAACACACAGAGCAAAGATAGTCACAACTTTAAATCATTAGATATTTACTGCTTCATTTCTTTTCACACAGGCAATTATTATAAGCCAGCAATGAGACAAAGAGTATTTCAGAGACAGGTGTTTTATGCAGTGTAAAGAAATATATATATGTGTGTGTGTGTGTATGTGTATAAATGTAAATATATTTTCCTTTACATGTTTTTCTCAAAGTGGGAAGCTTTTTTCATCTATACAGGGCGCAATGGATAAATTGCCATCTAAATTATGCAAAAATTAAATTAACACTGACATCTCATTTTAACAGATATATTTATCAAAATTAAACAAAAACATCTTGAAATAATAAAGAGTAAATTTATTCAATAAAAATCGCCATTGGCTTCAATCACGACCTGCTTATGACTTCAGAATCTCCTGCATCTCTTCTGAATGGTCTTCTTGTTTAAGTTGGTGAATGCTGCCATAATCCTTCGCCTTCAATTCATCTTTGGTATTACAAAGGGTTTTGTTGGTTTTTTGCTCAACTACACCCAACACATAATAACCAAGTGAGGTGAGGTTGCAGTCTGGGGAGTTAGGTAGCCAGATGTAAGGGGTGATAAATTGTCTAACAACCATGACTGGGTTCTCTTGCTTGTGTGGCATGGTGCAGTGTCCTGTTGCCAGACATAGGGTCTTTCAGCAACAACCCACTTGATCCAGGGCAGCACTACCTCCTCAAGGCAATTGATTTAAGCCTCCATGTTGAGTCTGAGGCCCTCCCCAACAAATTCTGGAGTTCTTTTCTTATCATAATAATCAGAGTGAGTTTTCCAAGTTGCCATACCTTCATAATCATAATTAGACTCATCCAACTCATTCCGTGTCCTCTGCACTGTCCTCAAATTGACACCCAAACACTTGGAAATGTTAATATTGGAGATTACAGCATGAATACTAAGCAGTACAACATGCTGTTTCCAAATTTCTGGTGGAGTGAATTGTGTCATGGTGATGTTTTTCTCACAGATGCTGCCCAACATACCCTACTATACTGTGCAGTTGACAAAATGAAACACAAACAACATGCACGGGCAAAATTAAAAATATAAAATGGCAACATTTTACCCATCAAACCCTGTATATATATATATATATATATATATATATATATATATATATATGAAGAAATATAGTCTTAAAGTGTGCTATATTTATGGGATAAAGTGCTCAATATCAGAGATAGAGCGTGTGTAAATATAAAAATGAACATAGAAGTCAACACTTAGAGGCAACAGTCTGTTTTCATGCTAGATGCAATCGTCGGGCCACGAGTGCTGTTATTTTTCTGGTTATTTATATATATGGGTCAGTGGTGCATTGTGGGTAGTCAACTGGAAGTCGTTTATTTGTTTATTTATTTATTTGTGTCATTATTTTGTTTGTTTTTATTTAATTTTATTTTTGTTTTTTATCCTTTATATTTATTTTATTTTTATTTATTTATTTATTTATTTTTTTATTTTATTTTGATCAGTGTTTTTATTAATGTAGCAAAAATTTGTTTATATAGCTTATTGTGGGTGGTCTATTATGGTGGCCATTTTACCGGAAGTCATTTATTTATTTATTTATTTATTTGGGTCAAATTATTTTGCTTGTTTTTATTTATTTTTATTTTTATATTTTATCTTATATATTATTTATTTATTATTTTTACTTTGATCAGTGTTTTTATTAACGTAATAAAAATTTGTTTATATAGCTTATTTAACAGTTTTGTTTTTGTTTGGGAAGATAAAGCTATTTGTTGAATTTTGGGGTTGATTGCTGTGGTTTGTTGTGGTTATTATTTTTATTATAAACCACTCACAAAAGAATGCTTCTATGATTTCAACCTCTGCTGGAAAATTCAGCAGCACTGAAATCAAACACTGGATCACGACGGTCAGGGCATGAACATGACTTTCACATGGGAACACCACATGTACTGGATGAACACAGCCAAGATACCAGAAACACAAACAAGGACAAATGAATTTCAAATGATGCTATGTAAGACGAACACAAATCCTTGGTAACACACTGATCCCAAGATGGCAAACTGCTTCTTCAGAAAATGTGGCCATTTTTATGGAGACTGAAACTCCTGCGGTTGGTTAACAAAGGAATCATTTGCATAGCTAACACCACTCAGCTCACTGTCCTGACTATTATGGGGAAGCTGGTAGACACTTTCTTCATAACCAGGTGTTCAGGGATTTGCACCAGCTCTGTTCCGGCAGAGCAGTAATGTGCTTTCTATCTACAGAGACAGCACACTAAACGTTGTCTATGTAACCGATGGGGGCTGCTGCCATTATCAATAGCTTTTGGCTGCTCCATCTGCATTTCATTTCTGCTACAACCTCTTCAAGTCTATGGTTAACTTATATATCCTACATATTTTCATAATATGCACTTACTGCCTCATTTTATGCCCTTAAAACAATCTTATTTACTAAAGCTTTACCTTGAGTGGCTCTTGGGCCTGAACAATAGTATAAATAAATAAATTTGTTGAAGATTTAATAAACAATGAAAGTTTACCACCTTCATCAACTTCTCTGATTGGCTGTACACTATCTGTCTCATGTTCAGGTATTTTTAATCCTAAGACTATCTACTTGAGAGAGAGATTAGCATCTCTTAACCGAGTGCTTCAAATGATATTGTCTAAACAATGTAGGTCAGGTTCACAACTTGACATACGTGGTTGCAATTTGCTAATCTGCCTAAAATGCAGGTAACACTCCTTTGCACAGAAGGAGAGTTCTGGCAATTGGGAGAGTGAAAAGAGAAAATAGTTTGAAGTCTAAAGCTTAACCTGTGGCAGATTAGCAGTTGTCCTTAAAATATTTTACTTTACCACAATATTGCCTTCTACATTATTCAAACTGTTGGCAGTGTTTTTTTAACAAATGTAATTATATAATGCTATAAAAACCGACATATTCATTTTAAAAGAGAGGAAAACGGACAGAAAAGTAAAGAAAAATACAATCTTCACATCATGAAGAAAGATGCTAAGATTAACATGTGCATTGTCGCAGGTGTTAGAAATAGGCAGAAAGACCCAACTGAAGCATATTTATGCTAATATGAAAATTAATTCATTACTGTTTTGTTTATTTCATCTTATGGCATATCAACCTCAGTGGGTTATTTATTGCCAACAATATTTTAGTATAAGTTCGTATGAATAGAATATGTATTCTTTGTAAAAAATCACTTTATAGATCAGTTCATTGATGTATTTTTGTAAAGAGCACTTTTGCTGAGAGTCAAATGTATTGCTGGTAATTTTTACTATAAAAATCCAATTTTATACTTTCATAGTGTTTTGACCCAGTTTGGGAGTGGATAACTATTTGCCCATAGCTGGGACCCTAACAGGTGCTACCCCACCGTAATTCATTATGTATAAACTGAGTTCACAAGGCAGGATGACCTCTGTGGAATAACAAGCTTGTTAAAAAAATACTTGATGGTTGTTGATTCACACCAGGTTGTGGCTCGATTTCTGTTGGTTGGAAGTTCAAATTATGAAGACCATGGTTTACATCGGCAGGTCATTTTTACAGTAATTAACATGTCATAAAAGAAAATATTAAGAAAGGAAAAAAAAACTTGGAAAAATCTGAGTGATTCTTGTTCCTCTCCCATCAGCATTCGAGAAAATGTAAAATAGCTATGCTCCATGACTAACAAAAAATGGGGTGATTTTAATTTCACAAATCATTTTCTCTTCTCAAACAATTTTAAAATCTGTCCATAAATATGACCTACCTATCTATCAAATTGGTTCTGTTACCATGGTATGTGTCAATGTAGTTATATGGATATGACCACTCAGTTACTGGAGAAGAGATTGATTTGTTTTTTTTACAGCTTATTAACCTTTTTTGGGTAAAGCTGAAACATTTCAGACATGAAAAGCTTGCTTACAGTACCTGGTATTTCTAAACAGTTCCCCATCTATGTATTAACCAGATTTGACAGTACTTAACTTTGGTGATTGAATGAGAACGGTTTATGATTGTAAGCTATTGGAGAAGAGAATTTCTTAACATTGCACCAAGATACATTTATGAAGGTGAACTTCAAAATTGCATAAATGTTCCAGAACATTTGGGTCTACAATTTCTGATCATCTCATTAATAATCATCAATACATTTTGGCTTGCCACAAAGGTATATCTTCTGTGTTAAGCCACTTGAATTCAGATTTCCATCTGAAAGTCTTTGAGACAAGTTTTATAAAATCTAAACAATCTTCTTTATGTAAACATAACGGTTGCTGGGAATCAATTTGATTAACTTGTAATATAAATATACATGCTAATATATTATTAATCTATGTGCATTTCATATGTTTAAAAATCATCAATCACCTGGAGTCAAAATCACCATCAATGAAGTAGAAGTGCAAGAGAAGAGATTATTAAAATAGAACTTACGGTTGCCTCTAAGAATTTCAACAGTAAAATGGTTCGACCAAAATGCCAATTTAGTACTATGTTTAAATTCAAGATGTCGAGGTACCAATAAGGAAAGCTCATCAAAACAGTTGTAGATGCCAGGTAAGTTCAGATAATATTTTTCTTTGGATTTTGCCCAGAATCTCAAGATACATCACAGTAGCACCAAACCAGATGTGGAAACAATATTCAATGCTCAAATGAGTGGCAGACTTATAAAAGTGCAAAAGAGATTCAGGTGATAATAAGGGGCTAGCAAAATATAAGGTACCAAGGAATAGATTAGCAACCTTTCATCCTGATGCACCATCATTTAAAGTGATATCACATTTACTTTTTTTCTATTCTTTTAATCATTTCACTACAAGAATAAGGTGATAATATCACTATTACTGAGCGTGAAAGGCAATAGTGAAGGAAACTGAGAAAGCATTACCAAAGAGAAAGGATAATAAAAAGAACTGGATTTAAGGAGACAGAAGGTTTTTTAATCATTTCACTCCAAGCAAGGTGATGAAGCCACTATGACACAAGGGGGGTTACCAGGAGTGAAGCAAACTAAGAAAACGTTACCAAGGAGGAAGGACAATAAAAAGATTTTGTAGATTGCAACTGACAGGAAGCTGGAAAAGTGTTCCACAGTCAAGAAGTTTGAGAAAAGGAACTTGTGACTCAATAGCATATTGAGAATTCATCTAAATTTTTGTTTAATGAAAACATTACATTTTATTGTGAAGTGTTTATCTCTGTGCAGTTGGAGACATGTCAATGGATGATCGTTTTGAAGGTGTCTTTTTCTTCTTTTTCTTATTGTAACCAATGTAATAATCTCCTATCTAATTGGCATTTAAGAAAATGTTGCCTCTCAAGCACACAATTTGTTTATCAGCCATATAAACACCACCTTGACAGCTAACCTGCCACTTACCTGGTTAAAAATGTAAATTGAATGTAAATCAAGGAACACTAATGGTATGACACTGGCATTTATGACACTTTCATTGACTGGGTCCTTGTCCATTACACCTCTATTTATCTCACATTGGCTGCAATATGATACTAAATTTTAAAGATCCTTATAATTAAGATAGAAAAAAAAGATTTTAGCCAAGGTACTAAAATTTTGAATGTTATTAATAACATATTCACCTTATAAGTTTCTATATATACCATGACACATGTAAGCATCATTATAATAATAATAATAATAATGATAATATATATATATTGCCTCTCTATGTCTTTTCTATAAATACTGTCATTATAATTGTTTAGATGAGCTCTTCACTATCGTACCTACACTTTTTAATTTAGGTGCAGTACTAAACTGGCATCAATATCACATCAATCTAGAGTTGAGCCAGCTAGATGCAACCGTAAATTCTATGCTAACAGTTTCTTTTCTCAGGCTTCTTGCTTGCGGAACTTCCTTCTCTCTCTAAGTTTTTCAGCCAACTTTAATCTCCAAAAATTTAAATGCAATGTCAATTGCTATCTACTGTGCTGATTACTCTTTCCTCCTACCACACATTATTAATGTTTCTGTTCCGAATTCTTCCACACCCTGTAACCTCTTGTATTACTGGCTTTACTGCCTTGCTTGTGGTTGATACAGATTAAAAAGAAAGTAATTATATATGGAAGAATACTAACCTTACTCTGTCAGCTGGTCTCCGTGGCTGAATGGGTAGAGGCACACTTTGGCTCAGAAAGATGTTTCCCTGATGGTAGAAAGAGATGCGAGTTCAATTCCTGTTGGTAGCACAGTTTTTCTTTAGGTCTTCTCAATTCAGACTGGTTGTTATTAATTTCACTGTTTAATAAAAAAAAAAATCAGAGATAGCCAGTCAAACACATGTACCCACTAAAAATAACATTTATAGAAATAAGAAACAATATGATATATAAATTTTTATATATCAGAAAAATGTTAGGTAATTGAATGACAAAGATGTTACTAATAGAATTAGATATATATATATGTGTGTGTTTGTGTGTGTGTGTATATGCATGTATGTAGGGAGAGGGGGAGATATAAATAGAAACATTGGTTATAATTATATACTGAGGGGAAACACTGAAATAGAAGAAATGGTAAATTTAAAAATTTCTGGCATCCAACATGTCTAAGCGCATAACTCAGCTGGAGAAATTATGTCTCAATTGTCCTCTTCCAACTCCTTGAATCTTATTATTTGTTTATCCTCAGTAACTTTTTCTCAATATCCCCTTGCATCTTAGTGTCTTTATTGCCTTGATTAGAATGAAATAATTAAAAATATCACAAAAAAAACAATATATATTTTTATACTTAACTTTTAAATATCAATTTTATCCCAGCTTCAAAGATTTTTGGTAAAATTTCCAGTCTTCAGGGGGTTCTGATTTTAAATGATATTTCCAATTTTTTTCCAATTTTTTCCATTTGTTCTTCTTCAATCTGCTTTTTTACTCAGTTTTGTACATGTTCATTTTGTTCATGAATTTAATGTTCAAAATATAAAAAAAAATTTTAATTTCAAAGAAAAAATTTACAACTGGAAGAAAAATCTACAACTGAAAAAATGAAAGGCATAAACAAAAGCAAAATTTCATGAACATATGCATGTAAAAGAATGTCAAATTCACACATGTACAAAATGAGAGTAAAAAAGCAGATTGAAAAAGACACAGAACAAATGGAAAAAACTGGAAAAAATTTTAAATATTGTTTAAAACCAGAACCCCCTGCAGACTGGAAATTTTACCAAGAAACTTCGAAGTTGAGATAAAATTGATATTTAAAAGTTAAGTAATCTTTTCATATAATATGTGTGTGTGTGTGTGTGTGTGTGTGTGTGTGTGTGTGTGTGTGTGTGTGTGTGTGTGTGAATTCTAATGACAAGAGTGCACAGCATAATAAGACGGAGATAAGAACAGTGTGGGTATGTCAATGAAACTGGAATGAGAAACTTGATATTTATACTCAGAATGTTATCTGTAAGAGCAATTTAAATGCAGAATGACATGTACCTATGTTTTATAGATTACGCAAAGGCAGTCAATAAAGTACACCTCAAACATCTGTTGGAACTGCTCAGTAACAGTGACATATTTGGGAAGGATATTAAAATAATCAAGAACCTATACTAGCAACAAACCACCTGCATATGGACAGAAAATGAATTCAGCAGATATACAGAAATAGAAATGGATGTAAGACAAAGATCTGTCTTCTAACTGGGCTTATTCAATCTATATAGCAAGGTGATTCTGAGAGAATTTGAAGTCCTACCAGGATTCATTATCAGTGACTAGAATCTTTAAAACATAAAATATGCAGATAACACAGTGTTGGTAGCAGACATGGAAAGAAAACTACAAAAACTCCTACACAAGGTAGTAAAGAAAAGTGAGTAGAAATGATTAAACATCAACGGCAAGAAGACAGAATGCATGGTTATTGGCAAAAGGACAAAAGCCCAAAATGCAATTTACAAATCAGACATACCAAAATCAAACAAGTACAAAATTGATCTAACAGAGGATGAAAAGTGTGACACTGAAATCTGAAGACATATTGGAATAGCCATAGATGCATTCCAAAAGCTAAGCAGAGTATTACAAGACAGAAAAACTTATTTAGTTCTCTTACATACAAATACCCTTGGGAAAGTTATGAATCCAACTTTTCTCCCTCCAGCTATGAATAAATAGCAGAATAGACTGGGTCCGATAGCCTTGGCTGGAAACCAGTCTAGGAGGAGAACAACTCTGAATTCAAAACCTGTGGATGTTTTTTGGAGACCTTTTAGACACACTATGTATCTCTGTATTTGGTTCTTCCAGAGAGTGGTGGATTCTAGAAGTCTTCAAATCATATGTGTGAGCAGTCTGGTTGTTCGGTTCTAAGACCTGAACTGCTGGACTCTGATATGTTGAAAATGATGGGAAAATCCTAAACATTCCTATAACTTTAGATACATACATAAAACAATCCATACATTCAGTTGAAAGTAAAAATAAAATTCATCCTTGATAATGGCTGAAAGTATAGCCAAAAGTGCTCAGATATATAGAACATTTGGACAGTTTTTACACACTGTATGTCCAGAAAAGAAATCACATATATAAACACAAGAAAAAATGAATAAACAGCTTAATCGCAATACCTTGTCAGTCATTTTTAATGAAACTTGCATAAAAGAGGGATTGCTGCCCAAATACACAATATATACATGCATACATTTTATTTTGACATACTTAAACTATTGAACATCATAAACAACTGACCTTGAGGGTAGCTGGTTGGCCAGCAGAAAGCAATCAATCTCAAAAATATGATCAATTCTTGCATTTGCTATGCCAATAAACATCACGCAGAACTTAGAAAACATGAAAGATTATTCAACAGTTAAAATAAAATGAAATAGATTTTTCAGACACTTTAACCCAAGTTTATTGACGAGTTAGATAAATATCAAAGATATAAACAGTGTCAACCTAGAAATCAACACTGTACACACACACACACACACACTATATATATATATATATATATATATATATATATATATATACACACACACACACACACACTAAGGTTAACTTCAAAGTTAGTTGATTTGCTAAGCAAATTCCAAGTCAATGTAGGTTATTTGAAAATGCGTGAGGGAGGGTTGTCATTTCAAATCATTTTATAAAATGTTTAGTTATATGATGGAATATTTCAAATGCACTTAAACCCAGCCAATTGATTCAAATGCTTATAAAATCTGCCAAATCCAAAACAACAAATACTAAACATTTTGAGATAATGTTTTTCCAGTTACAAGCATTACTATTTAACCCATAGCTAGGAGAGAAAAAATGGATTATTACCTTTCCCAAGGGCATAAACTAAGGTTAGTTTCAAAGTTAATACATTCATTAAGCAAAAAATTGCAAGCAAATATAGGTTATCTATGAATACATGTGAAGGTTGTTTTTTTAATCATTTCACCCCAAGCAAGGCAATAAAGCCACTAAAATGAATGAGGTTACAGAGTGTGAGAGAATATGAGAATTATATATTAGTAAGAAGAGAGGACAATGAAAGAACAAGAATTAAGACATTGCTTTAAGATCAAAGTTGACTGGTAAGCAAGAAGCCGAAAAAGAGTTCCACAAACGAGAAGTGTGAGAAAAGAAACTATTAGGATAGAACATATGACTACATCTACTCATTTCAACTGCAAAATGATGTGACCTTACTGCCAATCATGAAGATTTTACTTACACCAATCTAAATGACAGAATGTTTGAGAAGTTGTTTTATGTACTTCAACAGACAGATTCAAATGCTTATAAAATCTGTCAAATGCAGAACAACAGATACTAAACATGTTGATTGCACTTTCTTGAGCAATTGATTGTTTCTCGATTTCTTAGTTCAACTAATTCTTTTGCTTTTATACATAGCATATCAACAAATTATCAATAATAATATAATAAATGAAATATAAAAATATAATTGAAAATTATATTAAATTATTATATTACTTGTTAAAACAGGATCTTGATCAATAAATTGAATGACAATGGAAAAATGTTCACTGAGGAGAAATATCAATAAAATTAAATAATGCCTAAAGGTTAAATCCATTTTGGCAGGAAGGGAGACAAGCCTGCTACTGCTATTGCTTAGAACACATCCATTAAGCTGAGAAGTGTGGAGTCTAATATCTTCAAAAATTTGTTAGTCAAGGATGGTGAGTTCAATTCGAGGTAAGACTGCAAGAGTCAGCATAGTTAACATTACTTTTATGCAATAATTACATATTTTCAGTTAAAATGTTTTGGTATTAGTATTTATTTATTTATATACAACTAAACTGAAGGTAAATTGTCTTATTTTTACTTTCAGATTTTGCTTACCTAAAGTTATATTTATCAACTTTGCCTCTTCAACTTCACTTCATTTTTACCAATTAACAGATTCAATGTTAGTTCTGTCAAAAAGGCAATATACATTATTTTATTGCATGTTAAGTAATGACTTCATAATCCTCAAGTATTTTAGACTTAAATCCTGATATATATTTTCATTTTTTCTTTCTACCATCTTTCTTCAAAATTAATGATCTTTTAGATATTATGTTTGTTTATTTATATACAACTATTTCATAATTTGTCTTGCTTTCTAGTGTTTTTGTTTACCTAACATTTTTTTTTGAGCTTCTAAAACATGTAATGTATATAATGTTTATATACATACATACATTACATATATTCCAAAGATTGATATAATGGGGACAACTCCCACCGTTTATAAAATGCTTCTGTGGCATGTGTCTCAAATAGCCTCTGGCAACTATCCTGTTCAAAGCCGGAGAATGGGCAAAGGCAGACAACTGGCACTTCATAAACAGCTGCTGTGGGTAGATGGAGTTGGACAACCCAGGAAGACAATCCACTTCGGGAAAAGAAAAACCCTGATTTTAAGGCAACTTTGCAGCTATGCCTGCAGCCAAGCCAGCTCCAAATATAATGCCCTGTATTCCACTCAATTTTGTCAGTATGTGAAAGAGGTGGGAGGCATATAGTCTGGGAAGCACATGGCTTCCATATACCATCACCCAGGCCTGGACCCTCACTACAAAAGGGATGAATTTTGACCAAACAGAGCACTACCTTTATTTCATGAGATAAACAGTTCAAGTTGATTGAAGGTAACATGAGTGTGAAACTTGGGTTATGACTAGGGCCATCCTTTCATAGGAATTAACATTGTAAAGCATTTTTGCTCTATCTTTACTAAGAAGGTAGATATGCTTTAGGGCTTTTTTCTTTTATCCTTATTGGCATTCTTTTTCCAGACTATCAGGATAGGGGTATTTAGATCTGTTGGCAAATGGTTTTGGGTTTTCTTTAATAAATATATATATATATATATATATATATATATATATATATATATATATACACACACACACATCTTAATATTTTTATAGGCACCCCCTTTTCACCCACACTTCTTGATTTGCTTTCAATTTAGGATGCAGCCTGAGAAATGTCGTACAATCTTGTCATATTTGCTTATGGTTGAGCTTTATGAATAAACTCCCATTCTTTCTTTACATTTTGTGTTTGAAGTAACAAATCAAACAGATTTCTCTTTTGTATATTCAACTTACCTCAAGCAAAAGAAGTGAACAATGAAATATATTAAGAAAGCAGTAAAATTTATTGTGTGTGTGTGTGTGTATATATATATATATATATATATATATATATTATATACACACACACATATATATATATATATATATATATATATATATATATATATATATATATATATATATATATGAAACTGCATTTAGTCATGTCTGTTGCACTTGAGTGTGTTTTATGAGATGAAATTAAAAAAAAAAGGAAAAGAGAGCTATCCTTGCAGATAATGAATATTTGATTAACAAACTATAATTGACTTTAAAATGTCTATTCACTTCTTCAGTAAAAGGGACAATGCATAATCTCAATCATTTCTTCATTAATCAAATCAATTTTTCCTACAAATATTGTTCTCACCTTGGCACAGGTTGAAAATTCAAAATATAATAATGAAATAATATCAATATCTTTCTGCATTATTGTATAATACTCTATGACATCGGGGGGGGGTCTCAAGCAGGGTAGGGGGCATGTCAGGATTTCAGTGGAGATTCTTTTACTTTTCCACAAGTTTACTAATTGACTAATCTCCATTGGAATAAAATCGATTGAAACAACCTGACCTTTTAGTGAATATTGTTTATTGAATTACAATAACCTGACATTTTTGGGGAAATTTTGTTTACTGATGTATGCTTCAGTTTTATTTAATTAATAATTAGATATTAATTAAAACAAATTACTGTGAATGTAGTCAAGTTTAAAAATCCATCAACATTTTCTATTGCACCTCAATAAAAATCATCTATGAAAATGTATCTTTACTGATATGGAATAAGAATGAAGATTTTCAATAATATATGCATATTATTTGGAAGGCAGTTTTTGAGTTAGACAATTTTGGAAAGAAATGGAATGATATTCTGACTTATGGTGAGAAGGGTTGCATTAGGCAAAAAAGGTTAAGAACCACTGCTTTATGTGGTACATCTTTTTCATCATGGACATTGAAAAAAAAAAGAGAAAAGCCTACAGTTGCAGAATAACTAGAAATATGTAAAGCTTTAGTTCACCCCAATAACTGTAATGGGGAGCTGCAAGTTAGATAAATCAAGAGTAGTAGAGAAACTTATTTTGTTACATTCACCTAAAAATGTTGAGGTTTCTTGATAGTTGTTGTTAAAGACTGACAAATTTTTGTGGGAGATAATAATGATTTAGTCATACAAGTCTTACTAATTAGCCCATAGTTGGGGGTTAGGAGAAGAAGAGGTAGATTCAAACCTTTTCCCAAGGGTATTTGTGTGTAAGTGACTATGATGAATTGTTTCCAAGTCATTATCCATTACACTACACATACATCCAAGCACACAGTATCTGGTATTCCCAAGTGGTCACCCATCTAGGTACTGACCAGGCTCAAAGTTGATTAACTTCGCTGATCATATGAGAACTAGTATTTCAACATGATATAGATGTAAGCCCTACTGTTTACTAGAATCGACTTCTATGCAGGAACATTAATTCCTGCAGAAAATTGAATATCTTGTAAGAATAGCAGAAGTTAATAGTGTCACTGCTCCATTATTGTAGCATTGTCCAATATAGCAAATCCCTGATCAATGACAAGTGAACCTTTGAATTTGCATCAAACCTCCTGATGTTAAACAGCCTTCCTGTTGAAAAAGACAGTAGTCATGTACCAACCAGCTCCAAGGAAGCCATATCATGAACCAAGCATCTATGGTAAAAGGTGGAAGGCTGTTTGCACATTTGTGTATCTTTGGAGTACATTGAGCATATTCTGTGATTTTGATGTGGAAATTTCAAATCGCACATAAAAAGCTAGCAGTACATTTGGAAAACTGAATAAACATCTGTGGTCTCAGCATGGAATCTCAGTGAGTAAAGAACTAAAGGTCTATCATGCATGTGTGCTTACAGAACTTTTTTAGGCTTGTGAGTTGTGGAAGGTTTACTACAGACAAATGAAAAGGCTTGAGAGATTCCGCCAGTACTGCTTACATTGTATACTTGGCATTACCTGGCAAATGTTTGTTAGTGATGTAGATGTGCTAGTGAGGAGTGGCTGTGATAGTATTGAGTCCTTGATACTAAAACATCAACTTAGGTGGGCGGGCCACTTTGTCAGAATGGATGATAGCCATATTCCAAAGCAATTGTTTTATGGTGAGCTGCAAACAGGAAAGTGAAATGCCGTCAAACCTAAGATGCACTTTAAGGACTGCATCAAGGATGCACTGAAGAAATGCAACATTCCTTGTGAGCACTGGGAAAAATGTGCATCTGATCGCAATAATTGGAATGAAGCTGCTCGGAGTGAAAGGTGTCACTTTGAGGAGAAGAGGAGGAACGCAAGGTTTATAGAGAAGTACATAAAAGCATCCCCCGTTGAACTTGCTGAAAACACCTGCCGGCAGCTCAATCTGATGTGTACAGACTGTGGTAGAGTGTGTTTTTCAATGGCTGGCCTAAGGAGTCACTTAAGAGTGCACTGATGAAGGATGGCAATTGACTATAAAGCCGTAAACATCCAGCAACTGAAATGTGATATTTGCAGTTAGACATGCAAGTCAAGAAGTAGTTTTATGTGACATTTTAAATTTCATGATAATGTGCCACCTGCTGTTGAACCTCTTAAGTGTCCTGTTTTTGCCAGAGTATATAGGTCACTTGCTAGGCTAAAGAGCCACATCCATTCAGCATATCAGTAGATATTCTCTAAAAAGATGTGTAGAAATGGCCATACTCGGACACAAACTGGAAACCACCATATATATATATATATATATATATATATATATATATATATATATATATACCCTGGTGTATGGATCATTTATAACAAATTTAGTATAAGAGATAATGAAATTGAATATAGAATAAGTTGCCCTGGGGTTAGTTTTTGCCCAACACCACAAGATTTGAAAGATACCCTAAGCCCTATGTATTCTTGTGTTATGTGAATGATACTTTTTCAATATTTGATTCCATAGAAGAAGCTAAGGCTTCCCACATTCAATTTAATTTCATCCATGCGTCCTTCAGCTTACTATGGAGGTGAATAGTGACTCAGCATTATCCTTATTATTTGGATATACTGGTTTAACAGAATGAGGGGTCAATCATTACCAGTGTTTATTGCAGGCCTACATTTATGGGTCTATATACAAACTGGAATTCTTTTGTCCCTAAGTCCTAGAAGCTAAATTTGATTTCCACTTTGGTCCATCATGTGTTGATGATATGAGCTCCTTGTAGGTTGGACAGGAAATAGTATTTTCCAGGACAATG
>OZ038496.1:39046294-39166294 GCA_964036315.1 Acanthosepion esculentum | reverse complement strand
TGACAGAATGGGAAGGAAAGCAAATGGAAAGAGAGAGGAGGGGGAGAATAAAGATAGGAGAGAGAGGGGGGAGAGAGAGATATTCTGCATTATTATCCCATTATTTAAGCTTTTTATTATTTTAATTGTTTGGTTGTTTTCTATAAATGACTCAGTTCTAAGTAGAGCAGGATAATGAGATGGTCATTTAATATATCCTGTGGTCAGAGGAGAACCATTACAGGATTAGTCATTGGATCCACAATATAAAGTAAATGTTGTATGAAGAACCAGTGAAATTAATACTTCTTCTTAACGGATGAACTAATGTCATTTCACGGTCTTTATACAAGCCAAAATATTGAAGATTTTTAAATGCTGCTAATTTTAATATGCTTAAAAATGTCAAAAGGAAAAATTCATACACATACACACATTATATATAGGGCAGCTAACCAATGCCTATTGCCAACGACTGCTCAGGCATATAAATACCCACAAAGCCAACCTGTGGTTGATATTTTAACTATGCCGATTTAATCTTAGTTAAAGTTTCTGGGCAAGAATGCATAATCAGTTCTGATCAACAATTTGAACATAACCAGTATACTTGCACTCTTGGTCACAATGACTTATGACTTTTAGCTAGCAAAGCCATTGACAGTTTTCAAACAGTTCAGTCTATCCAGTTGTGAATATAAATTTTTTATATTAAGCCTAAACAAAACACCAAAAAACAAACCATAATTTATATTAAAAATTAACCTGGATCATATTTGAGCAGATATTTAATTTTATGCCTACATGTAACCATCGATTCATTTCTCTTGTTTAATAAGCTAGGGTTATTTAAGTGTTTTAAGATGACTAATTTTTCAACAAGACATAAATTACATTTATTGCCTTTCCCATAGTAAGATATAGCTCTTGCTACAATATTCCAGGTGATAAAAGGTATATTACCCTTACTTCCAGAAATAATTAGAGAGAGCAGTGCTGTTTTAGTATTTTATATTGCCTAAAGTCATTCGATGATGGTATAAACAAAATTTCCAAGGATTTTCCACACTCCAACCTCTCTCTCACATGTGGGATTTGGTGAGCCTCTCACTGCTCTATTGCTACTTCCATGGAAAGTGTTCAGATGAACTAGATTCCTCGGTTCTGCCAGAAAAAGAATTTTCTAGAACTTATGAGAAATTTTAAGAATTTCTAGAATGTTCTGGCAACATAGATGGCAGTATAAATACAGAGAATGTAAGCTCAACAGTTCAGTTTACTTCTAGCACAGCTAGGACCCGCCATGTCACTCACATTGTAGCAAACCACCCACATTCCCTCTGTATTCTATTCCCTTAAAATAACTAAAATATAAATTTGATATTTAGTTATTTGGCCAAATTTTTAGAAACATCCACTCCTCATACATATTAACTTTACCTATCTACACTCATGTAACAGAATAAATTCTATCTCTCCAATGATTGTTAAAACAATAAGAAATTTATATGCTAATTAGAACAAACTTTATGCAAGAAAGAAACAGCAGTATTTTTTCATTTAAATGTTCATTTGTTAAAATGAAAATACTTTAATATTCTAACAAAATTTAAATTTCTTAGCCAATAACTCTACCAAGTATTTAAATTGTAAAATCCAACACAATTTTTTTCTTTGTGAAGTGAAACCAAGTACACAATGGCATTTTTTACATTTAAAATGAAAAAATAAATAAAAATACTAATAATCAGTTATATGAAAATCTTTTGAACACAAAAATTCAGTTACTACAGTATTCAGCCCCCATCCTCACTGGTATGGCTATATTGGGAGATACAATAGCAATTGTTAAACTTGAAAATAGTCAGAAAAAGTAGCCAGCTGTAAAAAAAAAACCCACACAAAATGTGCATTTCCACCATAGAAGGTAAAAATACATTTGCTGCAGATAAAGTTTGAAAAGCAACAAAGGGAAGTAGAAAATGTTTATGCAACATTATGAAATCAATTTTTACGTTCAATAAATCTATAGAAGTTCAGGAAGATTGATTACTTCTGAAAGTAAATTTAAGATGTTTTACTTGAAAAACAAAAACAAAATCGGATACTATAAAATGCTTAAAAAGGCAGAATAAAGAGAAAATAATTCTGGTAAATTTCCTATAAAATTACTTAAAACTGCATCAGATGAAGAGAGAAACTTAATAAAATTCCTAATATATCCCATTGAACACTGAAAGTTTCATTCAATATACAGCATTCTTTGAGTCAAGTTTACAATTATTCTTACTGGGTTTTTTCAACAAGAGTAACTGCATCTGTAAATGTCTGACATTTTTTATCTTGAATTTTATTTATTTCATATTTTTGTCTGTTTCTTGATAAAATAGTCTAATTTTTCTGTCACTTAAAAAATAATACGAGGTAAATCACTAATAATGCTTTGTTGAAGTCAAACCAGAATTTTAAGACTAAAAAATTGTTAATTTAATATCTGTACAAATAGTTGTAGTTCTTAGAAAATACAGAAATCTTCAAAACTATTGACAGTTTTATTTTTATTCAAAAAATATAATGGTGAGGGATTTGGCTTCATCCAAGCAAATCTCATGTCACCTTGTAAAAGACATTTTGAAATTTCCTAAAAGTTAAATGGTTATTCTTTTGTATCTTTTCTCATTTATTAAAAAACAAAACAAATCTGTATGGATACAGAAGACACTTATGTCCCTTTGGTGGAAATAAGTCACATGGGTCACATGACCGCCTCTTAGTGACATCACTCCATACAGTGATGAAAGTGGCATTCAAATTCATTTAGTTTACAGCTGAGTGGTTGCTTTTTTAGGTTAAATCTGCCTCCCCCAGCAGCTTACAAGCATGTAGTGTCCTTTCCCTTTGGGAATATATCTTTCCCAGATAGAGAAAGAAACTCCAACTCACAGTCCTCAATTTGGGAAAACCTAAGACTTGCTGTTTCTGTTTATGGAATATGTCCTTGCCTGGGACATAGTAGATGAATCCAGCCCATTTGAATCTGGAGTCCTAAATATGGCTTCTCCAGAAACTGGAGTAACTCCATATTATATGTAAGACCCTTTCTTTTGGTTTCTCCTTACACTCTGTTTTATTGTGCAGATATATGTGATATATTGTATTCCATGTGGGACACATGTATTCATTTGGGGCAAATTGACAGGGTGTATCAAAAATACTTTTACAAATTTTGTGGGCAAGTTCTTTACACTGAACCAAGGACAAAAGTTCATATAAACATATGTCCACAAATGCTTCCTTTTTGAGTTATTAAAATTAAAGTTTACAGTAGATACTGTTGAATGTACAATCCGAAAATATTTTAAAATCTTTGGGTGTGCGTTCCTCATACCAAAACAAGGCCAAAAATCCATATAACCATATGTTTATCCTTCGTTTTTGAATTATAAGATTAAAGTTTACAAATTTTGAGGGTGGGTTCCTGGCACCAAAACAAGGTAAAATGTCCATATAAATATATGTCCAAAAGGCCATCACTATATATAACAGAGCAACTCATTAACACATGTTCAAAATGTTTTCTACTTGCTTCTACACATGGATTCACCAGTTGGATCATTGACTGGCAGACCCTTTCAAATAGTCCCATATGGTGTTGAATGGCTTCACAGGCCCCCATGATGCATTGGTGAAGCATCTCTGTATTATTAATGTCTACTGCATAAACCAATTGTTTCAGGTGGCTCCACAAATAAAAATTTAAAGGATTGAGGTCAGGGGAATGTACAGACCATGGAAGCAGTCCTCCCCTATCAATCCACCTTTCATGGTAGATGTTAGCCAGTGGCATTGTGAACAATGTAACTAAAATGTGTTGGAGCCTCATCATGCATGAACTACATGCATCTTTATATTGCAGGTCTGGAAGAGTGTCTGAAATAAAGTCCCTGAAGTAAGCCCCTGTAAGACGCACTGGAAGAACATATGACCTACCAAACAGTCACCAGTGGGTGAAAGACCCTGCACATGTTGCAAATTATATGGATACAGGAGCTGCTCTTGAAGTACCCTCCATGTGGTACTATGAGATGTATGACATGCTAGGGCCACTTGGTGCTGATACCTGGAGAATATATTCTTTCCTGAAGCAATAGAAATGTGGTTCAACAGAAGGATGATGAGAAAATCATGGACTGAACATGTGAGCAATAACGGAGTCCTAGAGACAATATCAACAAAAAGGACATGTTGAAATTTCTGGGGTCACATTATGAGGAAAGAAGGCTTGGAAAATTGAATACTCACAAGAGAGATTGAAGGTAAGAGGGCCAGAGGAAAGCCACAAATAACCTACATGGTGAGCTTGAACAAATGCATGGTAGACATGTCAAAAAGACAAACGTTATTAAGAGTTACAAAGGACAGGAAAATGTGGAGAGCCTTGATTGCCAATGTCCTAAAGGAACACAACACACATTTTATATATATATATATAGATATAGATATATATATATATATGCTAATAATAAATATACATTTTGTTCCTCACTCGTAGCACAACTGAGTTTCATGCACTACACAGTCTTCAGGTAGTGATTGAAAACCCACTGTTATAAAATTTAAATATTGATATTTATACCATATAGTTATAATAATGGCACAGCCCATTTATTTATGGTGAAAAAAAAACTATATACACTCTTACCTACAGCCAAATACAAACATAAATATAATTTCAATACAAATATACATATCTAATATATATTTTCAAATACAGATGTACACACAAATATTATTCACATATCTGCATATACAAGTATATAGATTTTAGCTTTGTTATTATACATTGTGTAAATTTATTTCCCATATCTACTCTATATGATACTATAGTATTGTGAATTAAAGTTAAAAAACAAAGGAGTTATTAAATTTTGAAATCCCATGGTAATTTTTGGGACACCCTGTGTGTATGTGTTATACATATTAAAAAGAAAAGATGAGCAAAAACATATGCACATCCATGCACATCCATGCAAACAGGTGCACTTGCACACACACTATAAAAAAAATTTGCACCAATGAAAAGTACATATAAAAAGAAAAATCAAGAAGTAGTCAATTACTAATATCCCCTGACGAGTAGACAGAGTGATTCCCAGAAGAATTACATCACTTACTTTTTAAGTTTGAAGTAAATGACACAATTTTTCAATTAACCCAATGAATATATAATAGCATTTTTAAATTCTTCTAGTTACTAACAGCATTTTGTTTTTGTTTATAGATACTTTGATTCACTAAATTCATTTCGTTTTTTGCCTTGAAAAAACCACACTGGACAAATTCTGTCAGCTAAAACTAGATTCAATCTTCCTATTGTCTTTTTCCTTCATATATATATATATATATATATATATATATATATATTAGGTTGGTGCAAAAATAATGTCGTTTTCTCATATGAAGTTGAACGTCAAAAAACGACATTATTTTTGCACCAACCTAATATATATATATATATATAGTTGTATATTTAGGCAGCAATCCTTCTTTTATGCAAGTTTCATTAAAAACGACAGACAAGGTACTACGGTTAAGTTTTATATTTAATTTTTCTTGTGTACGAACAAGAGCTTTCTTTGCTTACACACCCTTTGTCCAGCAAAGAAAGCTCTTGTTTGTACACAAGAAAAATTAGATAAAAAACTTAACTGTAGTACCTTGTCTGTCGTTTTTAATGAAACTTGCATATATATATATATATATATATATAAAAATTAAATAAGAAATACTGTCATTTTTTCTCAAGTCTTCGATATTAATTTTAGATTCAAATGGAAGAAAGCTAATATTTTCAGTATTTGGTAAGGACCTTGCTTAGTTTCAAAGTTGAATGTGGACAAACAGAAAGGTAACATTTGATCATTAGTCTTATAAACCATCAGGAAGATGGAAGTACCGCATATATTGGAGCTACAGTAGAAGCAAGTGTGTCCAAGGCAAGATAAACTGGTTTTGAATTCAGTATTTTCTTTCTCATAAACTAGTTGCCAACCATGAAAAGAGAGCCCAATCTGCTCGATTATTTAGCCTACAGCTGGTAGATGTGTTTATGCCTTTTTTCATGGGTATAAGTAAAAAGACACTGAAACAGATTTGGTCAGAATTTGAAATCAAAATGCCAATTTCATTTTCTTTACTGATAACCATTACACCACACACACCCACTGTTCAGTTAAATGTGTAAGTTTTGGATTTTGTAATTGGAAGCTGTCTTCACAGTATTGATCCTTATTGATTTTTTAAATGTAATTGTTGCCTTATGGTCTTGCCATATCAATTACAAAGGTTTTGTTCTTTAATTTCTGATACCCCATCTCAATCCACAAAAGTCTATTCAAATGTCATGTGCATTGTAACATGGGTAAAGTAGTAAATTCCATAGAGGCTTAATAGGTGCGTCATTTCAGTAGACATCTAAATCTGACAAGTCTTGTTGTGCATATGTCAGTGTCGGCTTCAACAGCCTTCAAAACAATCGTCAGGAAATGTCTCATTAATTTATGATAATGAAATGTATCTATGTAAAATTGTCCTTACTTGAGCCAAGCTGATAAAAAGAATTAAGAATTCTTTCTGATTAGGTCTTTTCTAATCCTCTGTCCTCATTTGAGCCAGGCCTATAAAAAGAATTGTCAAGAATTCTTTTTGATTAGGTCTTTTCTAATAATGTTATAATAAATAATAAAATAATCATATGTTCTATGACAGAATTAACTAAGAGTAAATTAAAAAAAATTAGTTTGGTTGTTTCACATGTATTGTTCATATCTTTGAGGAGATTCATTAACATACCCATGTTGAGTATGTTCAAATCACGGAAAATATAGGATTTAAGTTTGGCTGAAATTCAACAGAATAGTAAATACATGACAATTTAGAACAACTTATGTTTCCAAGATATGTGGGTGGTGCAATAGATAGTGGCTCAGAATGAGAAATCAGAGTGCATAGTTCAAATTCCAGTCTGGTTTGTTACAGTCATTTATATATGAATACCCTTGCAATGATATGAATCTATTTCTTCCCCCAACTATGGGTTAAATGGTATAACTTATATCTGTAAAAATCATTGTTATTCTGAAAAAAAAAAAAGAAATTATTCTTACAATTCCAAACATGTTTCAGTATTAAATGACCTACAAATGATTGATTGGCCATAAATATCAATAAATTTATATTAACATGTTTCATTGATAAAACAGCATCATCAGGAAAAAAAATCCATTTTACTGATTATGTTTGATTAGCTAGACATCTTAACAGAAAAGTTTTCCCTATTGGTTATATATTTACCAGAATTTGATATACAAACTATATCATGCTAAAAGGTTGGTAACTAAAGGAAAAAAAAAATCATATTACCAATTGTGTTTTGAAAGGACTTCTCTGGCTAAATGTTTTTATCAATAGAATCATATATATGTGGGGGAAGGAAATAAAATACAACAAACTTTGGTTACAATTCTACATTGAGAAAATGCCAAAAGGTACAGAGATGCTTAACTTTAAGTTTTGATATTTTAGTGTCTGAGTCATCTTGATATTAACCTAATGATCAAATCTCTTTGTATATTTACTGTTGCTAATATTTTGCTGGATACAGTCTTTGCAACACACACACACACACACACACACACACACACACACACACACACACACACACACACACTTCCATCCAACAGGACAGGTTAGTGTAATCAGAGCTGGTGAGTCCTCACTTTCCAGTCTGGATTGACTTCAAAATCTAAATCCTTGTTGGGGAAAAATTATTTTCCACCCTCTGACCTCTCTCCCTCTCAGAAGTGAGTCTCTCACTGACCTATCACTACTACCATACAAAATGCTTGGATGAACTACATTCCTTGGTTCTACCAGGTCTAACCTTCATGGCTAGGACCTGCCATGTCACTTACATTGTAGCAAACCACTCATATTTCCTCCGTAGTCCATCAATGAAAAATATTTCAATTGACCAGCTTCTTTCCACAAACCTCAGACACCGAAAAGGATGTTTTCCAGATCACTACAATCTTAACCTGCAATCTAGTCTAGAGTTAACTGTTATCTTCCCCTCTTATCCATATAAACCACACCTTAACATAACCCTCTACCTTGAGTGAACCCTGGACCATGTACAGGGTAAACCTTACTGTAAAAAAAAATAAATCTACAGGAAAAAAATTCTTAGCTCCTAAAACCTACCAATGACAGAAAATGTTTATGTACCCATTGAATTGAACAGAAAAGAAGGTATTTCTTTATTTACATTCAGATTAATATTCTTTTCAAATCATTTCAAGCAAGGCAGTAAAGCCACTAGGATGCAAGAGGTTATTGAGTGTTAGAGAATATGAGAAAAACTGCTATTAAGGAGAGAGGACAATAAAAGAATAGGAATTAACAAGATAGAAGATAACAATTGACATTGCATTTAAATCTTTGAACATCAAAGTTGACTGGGAAGCAAAAAGCTGGAAGAGAGTTCCTCAAATGAGAGGAGCTATAGAATAAACTGTCAGTATAGAACTTACAGTTACATCTTGCCATTTCTACTGTAAAATGATCACATCTAGCTACCAATCTAGTACTGTACTTAAATTGATAAAGTTTCGGTAGCATAGAGGAAAGTTCATCAGAACAATTACCATGAAAGTATTTATAGAAAGGTCACGTTATCCTGCTAGGAAATGGACTGAAGCCGAGATGCCAAATCAGGACCAATAACATTGCAGATTCTTGGGATTTTATCAAGAAATTCTAAACATAGCAAAAGCACTAGACCAGATGTGGCAGCAATATTCAAAGCAAGGGCGAATGATAGACTTATAAATATTTAAGATATGTTCTGGTGAGAAAAAATTTCCAATATCCTCATCTTTGCCACCTATCACAATGCTTCAGCCATTACAGACTTCAGATGATAATCGATCCATGTAACCTTCAGAGGGTTTCGAACCAAACCCTTTATTTAATCTAGATTGTCCTGTTCCTCATGTCAAGGGATATATCGTCAAGTCCTTTATTTAGTACTGATCAGTTATTTCTTGCCCCATTCCCACAGAGTCTAAGTCTGCGCTATACATCACAGAGACTGATCTCACAATTACTTCATCACCAATTTCATTATTGTCCCACAAATGTAGATAATGATAGCATATCCTAGAAATTCAAACAGAAAAGATTTGATTGTCCAAACAATGTTGGATATACCTGAGATTTAATCTTTTTGATGACTTAATAGTAATAAAAAAGAGAAAAACGCCCCCTCCCCATTACTCATCATGATTGGACAGTTGGTAAATCTTAAGCTTTAATCTGTTACTAGTCTGGCCACTAATTAGTACAAAAAAAAAAAACAGTTAAAAATAAATAATTAAATGTGAATGCCAAACCAGACAGGGATATTGAAATGTTTTGTTGAAAGAGATTTACCCAGAGGCCATCAAACTAATACTTGTGATTGTATTAGAGTAATGTTGAAAATGTCTACTTATGCAAACCAATGACACAATAGAAAGGAAAATATTTCAAAGCAGACTAATAAGAATAAGAAAGAAGATCATTTTTAAGTTTCAGTTAATTACACACCTTTATAGAAATTAAACTTGATTTGAAAACTAATTAAATTAATTGGAAAACAGCTTCAGAATAAATTTTAATAAATTAATCAGATGTTTATTTTATTTAAAAATTTTAACACCCTGTATAAGGCCCGAGAGCTACTCGAGATGGAGGTGTATTTGTGTGTAATTGAAAATAATGAAACCAACTCAAAATTTAACTTGGCTTTCCAATTAACAATTCTGTGCCATTATCCATGACATGACCTGCACATCCAAGCTTACAGAACCTGGCATTCGCAAGTGGTCATCCATATAGGTACCGACCAGGTTCAACATTACTTAATTTCAGCGATTGTACAGGAACCAGTGTTTCAACATGATATGGCTGTAAGCTCTTCAGTGATCAGCAAAAATACTGAAGGCAGTAGTCATAAAACTTGATCTCTTTTAGCAAACCGCAGACATCCGGTTTAAGAACCATTTTTATGTACAATTTTTTCTTTGTATCTGGCAGCTGTTCTTTTGAGTTTGTTGTCAGCTACCTTCTTCATAGACAACATAATCAAGATTCTATTTCTCTTATCACAGGTTCAATTTACCGTAATTACTGGATTAAGAATTATCAGACAGGGAGAAAAGTATAAAAGCAATCATTACAGGAAAAAAGCTGTTCAACATTTCAAAATCTCAGAACCACCCTCAAATTAATACCATTGGACTTAATTACAGTAAAATAAAAAAAAAATTTTTTTTAAATTAATTTTTTTTTTTATTGACAATTACAGTCAGACTAATATCCACATTTTTTCGTTTTGGCCATTGTGCCCTCTGGCTTTCTTTACCCATCAGTGGCAGCAATATTCAAACTTCCAGAAAAATTTCAAATTGAACCCTTTATTTAATCTATGGTGGTAAAATGTTCTCATCCCCCTGTCTATGTCTAGGGATATCTTGTCTTGTTCTTTTTTAGTACTGCTCAGTTGTTGCTTGTACTAACCAGCCTATGGATTGAACTCACATTTGCTGTCACCAAATTCATGAACCAGCACTCTAATCCACTCAGCTATCCTACTGTGGGCCAATTCTAAAGATGTTCTTATTGTCTCGATTGCTGCTGAAGCATTGCTGTCAAACTTAGCTCCCTTTGCTGCTATTTCTTCTACACAGGAACAGTGGAATGCAAAAATCCCCTCCCATAGATTAAATAAAAGGCTCAGTTTGAAATTCCTTGAAGGTTACAGCTATACAGATCAATGCCCACCTGAAGAAGGCTGAAGAAGCTAGAGCTGAAATGCTATGATAATAACAAAGATGAGGATGCTAGCCAGACTAATAACTCCTCATCCCAGGAATTGAGATTTTTTTTCACATTTTACTCCCTGACCATATATACATAATTTACTTGCACTTATATTTAGAGCAATATTTGATTTCCTTTCTTTTAGTGTATTTTTTAAATTCTTAAATGAAGATAACTTACAAAAAGAAAAAAACTTAAAGAACTATATTCACTGTCGTTTGATTTAACAAGGAAACATTTCGTACAGTTGTTTTAAACGTCAGGTTAATGTTATGATTACATTTACCCTATATACTCTAGTAAAGTATGAGATTTTATGATCAGCTTTTTATGAAAAAAAATAGGTATCACCCTATACACAGATCATTTTTTTGAAGAGGTTAAAAATCAGGCATTTTCAGTGACAGGTTGCACAATTTGCATAGGCAAATTTTAAATGTAAATAATAATGTTCATCTCAATAAATTAACCAACACTGCTGACCAGTATCAGCAGAGAGCCACTCCAGTAACGTACATTTAAACAACCTCAGTTTCTAGAAAAATATAAAAAAAAAATCAACATATGTGAATAGAGTACTTTTTATTGAGTACGACGACTTGAATTATCCTAGCCTGATGTATGGACCTCAACTCATGGGACAACCCTGCATTATCTACCAGTAATCCCGACAAAAAGGTTGTCACTGGAAAAGCAAGCCTCAGCAATGTAAATACTAAGCAAAACAAATATGAATGCAAATGAGATTGGAAAAAAACCTATTAATTCTCCATTTATATTAGGTATTTGTTGATTTTAAGTGGCATACATGGTGGATGAAAAGAAAGAAACTTAAGCGACATAGGAGACAGGCCCAGGGTTAAGGAGCTACCATAGTTAGGCATGAACAAAAACAAAAGTATGGTATCTAAATCTTTGTATCAGATATTTTATGGTAAGTGTCTTTTTCTCACCATTTTAGCATAGCTCTGTACAAAAAAGAATGAAGATCATTTATTTGCTATAAAATATGTCCAAGATGATGCCTAGTACTGCAATATTTGACTATCGTAGGCCAACTAGTATTGCTCAGAAGCTGGGGTCACTTTATACATGAGCTATATGAAAAAATGTCTTTCATAAAAAAATTCAGGGGTTGTGTTATACATGGAGTCAGCTTATACACAAATATATATTTTTTAAGTGCTCTGTAAAATATATAATGTCATTGGCTTTATCCCATATGCAAGAATGTTATTTCTTCTTTGCTGATCACATCTTTTATGACGGTGGTGTTGATGACTACCATTTACTGCCACCAATGTGGAGGTTCAGGACTAGAATCTTCCAGTTTCACCAAAACCTGTTCCCATCATTCATTCCCTATCGCCATCTGGCTTTGCAAGAGTTGGTTGGAGGTGAAAGAAAATTAGAGTAGAAGAAAGTGCTGATGGCGTGAATTTGTTTGAGGTGGACCTCAACTTGCCAGGAAGTGACCCACACTTGATTTCATGACATCTGTGGCACATATGGAATGAGACATGCAAAGTCCAGTTATATATATATATATATATATATATATATTATATAAATTGGATTTTGTATGTCTCCCCCTCTAAAATCTTTTATACTATATTAATTATAATTTATAAAATTTCCTCTACTCAGAATATCTCCCTAACTCTCTTTCCATTAATCACTTACGTCTCTTTAGATATATATATAAAGTTTTAAAATCTATTTTTGGTTTCATTTTAATTTATTCTTTAATTTTATATTTATGTTCCAAATTTGTTTTCTTCTAATACCCACAATTTGTTGTCATTAGGTTAATATTCTTTTTTTTCTTTTTTTAATAAACTTTTCCCCTTTAAGATAGACACTTATCACCCTCCTTGACCCCTGTCTTGTACCTATCGTTTGATGGAAACAGTGAAAAGTGTAAACTCTGTATTAGATATTTTCGGCAAGTTAAGTTTTAAGTTGGTCCTTTAGCTTCCAATATCAATTCCTCACAGTTAAATGCTACATCTAACCTTACAGACATAAACTTCACTCCACACTGGGGTTGAAGAGACAGGTGATCACTTTCATTATCTGCCAAAATAGCCTATTCCCCATATGAGGTAAAAGGATTTGTCTGATTACTAACTATATTGCTCTGTATAAATTAAATAAAATATATCAAGCTCTTCTTTGTGGATCAGTCCTAATATTTTCATATTACTAGGATCTACTTGGATTATATACCAACAGATTTTTTACCTTATATATAACAGAAAAAAAAATCATTGTACTTGTGGATTTATGAAAAAATAAAAGTTTCCTGAATTTATAAAGTCTCAAGCTGATAAAGGATTTCCTGGTTTCAAATTCAGGAAATTAAAACCGCATTTGAGAGACTTGAAAAAAAACATTTTTTTCTGCAAAACATTTGATGCTCATGTGTGAGATTTGCATATAAACTGACACCTATAAACAAAAGGCATAATACAATAATTTAAAAGTGACCCAAAACATTTACAGTACTTTAAGTTATTAATAATTCTATATTCACCTTACAGAAAATAAAAGGATGATTTAAAAAATAAAATTAAAGGAATATTTATCGGATAGTATATTAAGATAATACCTCTTGGGTTACAAACAAATTATCCACTTTTCTCAAAATAACCAAGGCAACCATCAATTACAAAACTGGAAACAAAATCAACGGAGATTAGAAAAATATTTTTATACATACGGCAAAGATTCAAATGTGGATAAATTAAAGATGGGAGACTAAAAAAACCAAAACAATGAATACAGGCTCAGCACTAAAAATAGCAAAAGAATTTTGGGAAAGAAAAGTTAGATAGATAAATCAATGGCTTTAATGGGAACTCATCCAAAAACTAAGGTCCTGGTTAGTGAACAACAGACTTTTTTTTAAGTCAGTTTCATGTGAAGATAGTCTTTAGTTTAATAGAAGTAGTCAGATTAACTGGCTAAATTCCTAACACCAAAACCAGTTTAATATTGAAGGGGAAAATACATCTTAATTTTCCCTTGGCTCTCACCCACTTGGCTGTTGTATGTGTAGAAATATGAGGTGTGATGTGGGTAGAATTGCGTTTAACAGAATACAAAAATAAAATCGGTAAGGAGAGTTCAAATTCTGATTGAAACACTGCTCACCTTACATGATTCCCCTTGAGTAAAATAATAAAACAAACTAGACTTTCTAGCCATGTTAGGGCAACCAATTTAGGAGAAGGACAGCAGGACATCACTATCTTTCCCAAGAACAATCATAGTAACACAGTTTATAGATATTAAAAGAAAATGAAACCATGGAGAGACATGATTGCTGATATTCACAAGGGACATGGCAATTAAGAGAAATATAAATAGTATTTGCTTTGGTACATCAGCATGTACATGGGTCACAATAATATTTCTGTTCTAATTATATATATATATATATATATATATATATATATATATATACACATACATACATACATACATACATATATATATATATATATATATATATATATATATATATATATATAAGGAAATGGACTAATTCTGACAATTATTTTAATATATTTTATGGTTATACATTATTTATATAGGCACAAATATTTAAGTAAATGCTCTGTTTATAATAAACAGTATTAACAACATTTACTGGCCTGAATGTCCAAGGAATTTTAGAGAAAATATGTGTTCTCAGACATTCAGGCCAGTAAATGTTGTTAATACTGTTTATTATAAACAGAGCATTTACTTAAATATTTGTGCCTATATAAATAACGTATAACAATAATATATATATATATATATATATATATATATATATATATATATATATATACTTAAAAGACTTATTTTGCTCACAGCAAATAAAATGAATTAATGGTATTAAATTTTTGAATTGTCAGTGCCAAAACAAAATTTTGTTCCTATTTCTCATGTTTACCATAAGTTGTATGTTTATAATTCTTATGATTGAATTTGGTCATTGAAATATTGATCTGGGGATCAAACCAAGAATTTTTTAGCATCTTCTTATTAAAATTAAAATAAATAAATTATTATATTATTTATTTAAAATAAAGTTTATTTTATTATACATGGTGCAGCAGAAATATCTCCCACGTATACCTCTCACATAATGGTTAGTCATTAGTTTGATGAAGACACCATTGCCACTAATGTATTACCATTATGTGGGAGGTATTCTGTCGTACACTTAATTATCTTATTTAAAGTAAAATTTCTGTGTCAATATTAAAACAGGAAAGTCATTGTAGGACTTACTCTGATATAATTGGCGGGGTGACAATTATTTGAGCAGGTTAATTTTTTTTCAGTATCTAACATCAGGTTTTAAAATCATTTAAAAGGTTAAAAAAATGTAAAAAAAAAAAAATTAAAAAAAAAAAATCAAATTCACCCCAAACAAAGTAGTAAAGCCACTAAGACAGGCGGAGTTATTGGGTGTGAAAGAATTAGAAAACAGAAACATTATGAAGGGGTGAGAATAATCGAAGTGTAATCAAGAGGACAGTAGATAACGACTGACATTGCCTTTAAATTTTTGAAGATCAAAGTTGGCCAGAAAGCATGGAGCTGGGTGATAGTTTCTCAAGGACACATGGCACAGTGGATAAAGGCATTGGTTAGATCCAGTGACAGGACCCAAAGAGTGTGAGTTCAATACCCGGTTAAGGCAGTGGAGAACTTTCAGAGGGAAATTAACAGAAGATAACTGATAACTGACATCCATCAAACATGGCATGTGGAACTAGAACAATCTACCCCAGTGAGTGAAATAAAGGGTTCAGTTCGACATTCTAACCACCTAAAGAAGGCTGGAGTGTACAACGGCTGAAACGCTGTGATAAACATGGTGACAAAGATGAGGACAATAGTCCGAATAATGTAAATAATGTGAATTTAAAGTATCGATAAATATAGTTTGTTACAATTGAAAATAAAAAAATGTTCTTATGACAGAATTGGCAAGTCTTTCCATTTTCTTTAATATGTTGGCTGACATTTCAATGATTTAAAATTATTTATAGAATAATTTACAATTATTTACTTTTAAAAAAATGTATAAATGACTAATCGTTTTATATTTTCATAAAAATTTCAAAGAAAAATTCTTTTTGAAAAATACAAGCATAACAAAATTAGCACTAATTATTATATTAAAAACTTATAGCCATGTATACTTGTGCATAAGCCGACCTTGGAATTTTTCATATTGCTCATGTATAATGTGACCCCAGCTTCTGGGCATTACTAATAGGCTTACCGTAGTCAAATATTGCGGTATTGGGCATCATCCTGGATATATTTTATAGCAAATAAATGGTCTTCATTCTATTTTATACAAAGTCAACCCAAAATAAGAAGAAAAATCACTTAATGTAAAATCTGATACAAAGATTTAAGATGCTGTACTTATGTTTTTGTTCATACCTTATTGATCTTTAACCTCTTCAAAAAAATTACCTGCACATACTGCAGCTCCCTATATTTTGCATAAAAAACTACACTTGAGGATATATGATATAAAACTAGCAAAAATCTGTTAAAAATAGGTTTAATTTAAAAATTAATACGTAAAAATAAAGCTGTACATGTACAAAGTCGCAGGAACTTGTGGAGAGCTATGATCAGCTACATCCTGAATGTACATGTCATATAAAAGACAATATTTTTTGTAATAATCAAAGGTAAAGCAAAAAAAAAAATGAAAATAACTTATTTTTTTCAAATAATTATCATTATGTCATTAATAATTTTGTAAGATTTTGATTAATCAAAACAAAGACATCAGATAAAAAATGTCTGAAGTAATGAACCAAATAAATTAAAACATGCATATCACTGTTAAAGAAAAAATTAGTGAAAAAATGAAATGTTTGATGACAGGTGAGAGGAGATTTTTCAAATAGAGAGTAAAAAGAAAGAGCTTTTTAACTTACCTGGTAAAATGTTAACGAACTAACTGTCTCAACAGGTGAACAAACTATTCAAATCTTATTACTGAATGTTACACGTTGCTTGTGCAAAACTTCTCCCAGAAAGAAAAAAAAAAAGAAAGAAAAAAAGAGAGGAAGAAAATGTAAAGAAATTTTTTTTTCTTTTTTTCCCTTCTTTTAGGAGAGGACAAAAGAATAATGTCAGAAAGAAAGGAGGAGTGAAATGATGAATAAAGAAAAAGAAAGAGAGAAGTTAAAAGCTCAAAGGAAGAGGAATGATTTGTGAATGAGGGAGAGGGAGAGGGAACATGAATTTTAGTCTGTCCATTAATTACTTCTGAAAGAAAGGAGCCCTTGTCAATCTGGTTGTTAAAATGAAGGTAATAAGAATAACAAAGGAAAGAATAAAAGAATGGGGAGAGGGATAGCATCAGTGAAAGAGAAAGATTCATGAGAATGAAGGTGTGCAGGTTCTGGACAGGAATGGAGAGTGGGTAGACAAGGGTTGTCAGCTGATGCTCAATAAGAAATGACTGGAGGCTAAACTTAAAACATAAAATGTAGAAAGAAGAGAAAAGCGCACACACACACACACACACACACACTACACAGATAATAAACGTTGATTGAACAAAGACATGATGGAATATAGATCATATAAAGGTATCAAATAGGAGAATGAGAGAGATGTAAATTGAACTGTAGTCAGATTAGCTTTGGTTTTGTTGATATTGTTTAGTGGCATATCAACACCTCTATGGGTTATTTAATGTCAATATCTAAATATTTTGAACACAATTTTATAGCTTCAAATAAATATATACTATAAATAGGTATTGTTAGTAATTTTCTTTTTATATAAAAATGTATTTTTATACTTTCATAGTGTTTTGTTTTTGTTTTGGAATTCACTGATTGTCCATAGCTGAGACTAACAGGTGCTACCACCTTTGGTCAGGGTGGACCTGGGAACAACAGCAATTAAGTGGTGCCTCCATGCTCCTCAAAACCTTCACTCTCCTGATCAGAGGTCTTGCTACCAGATGTAGTTTATCATCATATCCTGGACTAGCAGTCAGATTAGGAAATCTTTTAATCATTACAGAACTCTGGCCCCTAATTTCCTGCATATTTTTTTTAGTCACTGATTTTGCATAATTAATCATTTTTAAATTAAGTTTATTTTCAAAGAGTAACAAAAGTTTCATTGATTCAAATTGTTCTGAAAAAACAGAGGATAAAAGTGTTGGCCCAGTGGATAAAAGTATTGGTTGAATCCAGTGACTTGACCCAATGAGTTGTGAGTGTAATACCTGGTTACAGCTGAAGCGAACAAAAACTTGGAGAGTTGAGTTAAAGGGAGATAACTGATACTGAGACATCCAAAATAGGTATGTCATGTGGAACTAGTACAATCTATCTCAGTGGACAAAATAAAGGGTTCAGTTTGAAATTGCAATCACCTGAAAAAGGCCAGAAATGTTATGAATATAGTAACAAAGATGAGGACAACAGTCCAAAAAACTGTAAATAGTATAAATAACATATAGATAAACATGATATTTAACAATAAAAAAAAGACACCCAACATATTAGATGCATCTTCGTTTCTGCAGAACAGATTCATTGGAGATTTTAATGTATTTAAGCAGATAATGTTGAAAAAGGTTGTACACTGGTGATAATGGCTTGGAATGAGAAATTGGAGAGCCAAGATCAAACTCCAGTCAGGTTCATTACAATTACATATGTGTCAAAACTTTAGGAAAGGAATGAATCCGTCTCTACTCCCCCAGCTATGGGTTGAATAGCAGGAGAGACAGGGTTTTATAACCCATAGCTGGCAGCAAGTCTATCAAAGAAAGAAATGGCGAATTACTGTAAGAAAATTTTCTGTCTAGTCAGTCATGAATCAAAAGAGACATGATCGCCCAATCATGTACCATATATGGCACAACTGAAAGAGTTAACAGTTATTTAGGCAAGGAAGTTGTGGAGAGACATGATCTCCTAAGCATGTATCACATATGGCACTTACCTGACTGAATGTTTAAAGAAAGCAATTGGCTTGTTGCTAGCTACCAGCATGTTGCACAATTTCAGCTCATCACTAGCAACTCGCGCATTGCATGAAATCAACCTGTTGCTCGCTAACAGCATGTTGCACGATTTTGGCTCATCACTAGTTACCAGAGTGTTGCATGATATCAGCATGTTATACAATATGTAAAAATTACAATAGTGAAAGTATCCCCCATTTTTCTTTAGCCACTTGTTGTATATGCCTCACTCCAGATCCTGCCAGAATAGAATTTGCACTCAATGTCACACCCCAGACTATCAAGGAAGTCAGGTGTCCTCCTCCTGGACATAGAATCACAGTGATTTCGCAGCTGCACACCAGCTTGCCATTATGGAAGTGAGTGGGGGGAAACAGACAGTTATAAAAATGCCTATCCCAGAGAAAAGGTGGGTAGAGTCTCTAAGACATTGCAGACAAAAATGGATAGAGGGATCTGGAACCACACATCTGTTGGTAGATTTAGAACTGACAAAATCTGGAGTTGAACAAAGTATGTTGAATATGAGAGATTAAATGTCAGGTTATTCTTTCATGCTTTCATCTTCATTATAGAATGACAGACATTTCTTTGTGTCCTCCTTTCCCCAGGTTAACAGTAAATCAACGTTCTAGAGAAGTATTCCAAGAAAAAGGACTCAAAATAAACCGTTGCAAAAAAGAAACTATGATCTGGAATTGGAATCAATGCAGTGATGGCACCTATCCGGAATCCATCATAAAAATTCATGATGTGAAATTAGTAAATACCAAACACTTAAATTTAGTATAGGAGAAGGAAATCAAACATAGAATAAGCTGTGCTGAAGGAAGTTTTACCCAACACCGCAAGATGCTACAAAACCAAAACATTAACCTGAAAACTTGAGTGAAGTTCTTAAATGGCCTTGTCAGATCGAGACTTTCAATGAATATCATACATGGTATCAGACCCACTCAGAAATATTTAAACGGCCAGCTGTGTACAACTACTTTCTAAGATCAGTGGTTAAAAATGACTAAGTGAATAAAACCTGTAGGTCTCAGTGAGGACTCTCCTCTCTCAAACCTTGTGGATAAGTGCTACAGAATTACAAAGAACTGTACAAAGTAATAGAAAACACATCATAAAAGTAGACATGTTTGCCTAGCACCCTGTTCACACTCCTTCCCCATCTTTTGAAAAGGAGTAGTAATTTATTCCTTGTTTCCTGTTTAGGATTGGGCTTCTGGCTCCTTCTCCTAAAGTCTTCTCATTCTGTTTCACTCTCAGTAACCCCTTGCCTTGTAATGTGTCTAATTATTCCTAGGTATGACAATAAACTACATCCAGCAGTAAGGCCTCTGATCAGGTGATTGGAGGTTTTGAGGAGCATGAAACTACCTCTTAATTGCTGCTGTTCCCAGGTCCAGTCTGACCCGGGGTGGTAGCAACTGTTAGGGTCCCAGCTATGGGTAAATGGTGGACTCCCAAACAAAGTACTATGAAAGTATAAAATAACCAACAATATGCATATACAATCAAATTGTAGTGACTTCACCCAAATCTGTTTATGATACTACCAAACAACCAGCATGAACTCTTTCATGACATTAATCCATATAATATCTGACAATTTCTTAATTCAGATTGTATTCCAAAATATAAGTTCAACAAAACTACAACATAAAACACACATATCACCGCCTCTAGTAATTATGTCCACACAAACCTATATATGTGCACATCTACCATATATTAATTTGTGAAAGCAGAACATTTTTATTACTTGCAAGCTCCCAAGATAATTAAATTTTGGCATTAAATGACACATATGGAGTTGATATGTTGTTTAACAAACAAAATCAATCAATATTATCGCTTTGCATGCGGTGAAATGGTTAAAAAAACAAAAACAGGAAAAATCATGGACTTTCAAAAGCAGTAACAGCTAAAATGCATATTTCATGCAACTTGCTTGTGAAAACAAAGACATAATGAAAATGCTGACATACCACACTATTTCAAACAAAAGGCCGGAAATAGAAAATAACAGTGAACTTGAGAAACCTATTTTCCTGAAAACTTGTTTTAAAAGAAAGATTTTATAAATTTCAACTGACTGAAGTAATGGCTGCTTAGTCAATGAATGCTGTTTCCTTATAAGAAAACGGCTAATATTACCATTACATGTATTTATTTTCATTTACATACTTTCTTCAGCAGTTTCCAATTGGTTGATGACAAGAGTGTGTATAGGCACATTGGGATGATGGATTAACTGTTACTGACGAACATTGCCAGCAGATGGTTACAATATTTTCTTTCACAATATTGGTGGTAGTAGTAGTAATATGAATAATAATAATAATAATAATAATAATAATAATAATAATAATTAGCTCAAACAACATTAAGTATTAAATATTGGAGAGGGAAACTGATTATCTAATATAATATTATAACCTTTGATACTAGGGGATAAAATAAGCTTCTTCATAGGAAGATATTTTTTTGACTCATTCTTTTTTTAAAACGAGTTAGTCATATATACTGTCAAATATGACAGAAAACAACAATAACAGAATATAAATACTAATTAACAAGGACATGAATCACCTAACAAAGATATAAATGAACTTATCCTAGTTAAAAAAAAAAAAGTTTTGTTTAAAATAACTATCTTGGTAATAAACTTTTGAATGATTTATGGGGAATCTGTTTATTTTTGTTTTTTTATGGATTAAGGATTCAGAAAATCTTTTATGATAAACAAAATGAAATATATCGCAAAGGTGTAGGAAGGTGGATGGACAACAGCAGACAGAAGTGACTTGAAATGAGACAAAGTGCCTTTGGGAGCCACAATGAAAACTGATTTATAGTTTACATAGGATTTCATTATTGTATAATAACAGACTGCATACACAAACAATGCATACATATAATATATACAATATTTATTAAAAATTATAACATAAGCATGTTATAACATCACTACAAAAACAGACATTTTGTTTCAACATTTCTGGTGTTTTATCAAGTGATGGTGTTGATAGTGAAATAAAGAGTTTTTTGAAAATTCAAAACCAAATCAAACCCCCTCAATAGGGGAAACATTTTTATGTAAGCTATGATGAGCAATCAGAAAACAAGTATCTGAAAATTCAAAAAATGTGACAGCATATTCTAAATACAAACCGTTAGTGTATTAAAGTTAAAGTTAATTAAACTAGAAGTCAATATGAAGTAATTAATTTCTAATTAATTTCTAATTTCACAGTAAAATTAAAGATTGAAAATTTAAAATTTAAAATTCAAATATAAGTGAGCATTAGGTAAAATATTACAAAGTTATTCAAAAATGGAATGGAGGCAAAAAGTATATACATAATACTACTGTTCTTAGCTAAGTGCCAATATACCTGGTAAATTCAACACAGATGTAAAAAATATCAATAAAGGCTACAAATATTAGATGCAAGAAAGTCAGATTATATATCAGGTCATCCCATAAGTTCTGTCTGAATTTTGAATAAAGAAAACAAGTGACCAAATGTTACATTTAATTACAAATTCAATCAACAATGTATTTTCCCTGATTATCTATGACTTCCTTCCATCTATTAACAAGCTTACTAATTCCATTACTGTAAAATTCTTTTGGCTTTGATTCAAAGAACTCACAAATGTCAGTTTTAACCTCTTCCTCTGTTACAAAAGCTGTTTCTTCCAAATGATTCTGTAAGCTACGAAACAAATGGTAGTCTGAAGGAGCAAGGTCGGGAGAATAAGGTGGATGAGGTATTTTCTCCCAACCAAGTTCTTCAATCTTTTGTGACGTGATTCTTGCTGTGTGTGGTCACGCATTGTCCTTATGAAACATCACCCATTTTCGATTCACTAGAGCAGGTCTTTTTTTCCTCAAAGCTTGGTTCAAATGCTCTAATTGCTGACAGTATATTTGAGCATTAATTGTTGCATTAGGTGGTAAGAATTCAAAGTGGATTATTCTTTGGCAATCCCACCAGATTGAAAGGAGAACCTTTTGCCCATGAAGTCCCCTTCTCAGCTGTGGCTGGGGTTCTTCCCCTTTACCAAGCCACTGTCTACGACGTTTAACATTTCGATAAAAGATCCATTTTTCATCGTTAGTCACAAGTCTATCCAAAAAAGGTGAAACAAGTTGGTGAGAATGGAGAGAAGAGCAGATGTCAACTCGGGATTTGAGGTTGTTTTCAGACAATTCCTGAGGCACCCATTTTCCAAGTTTAGGAACTTTTCCAAGTTGTTGAAGATGACGATGAACAGTTGTATGGTTGGAACTGAGAACCACTGCCAATTCCTCAACTGATAAAGCAGGATTTTCTTCAAGAGCTGCTTCAAGAAGCTTTTCATCAAACTCAACTGGACGTCCGGTTCGATCTTCATCTTCAAGGGTGAAATCTCCACCTCTGAATTTTGCCAACCATCTTCTGCAAATTCTTTCATTCACACATTCCTCTCCATAAACTGAGTGAATGTTTCTAGCCGCTTTGGCTTCTGAATTTCCTTTCTTGAACTCATAAAGCATTATGTGCCTCAAGTGATTCTTGGGTACTTCCATGTTAGCAGGGTTTTAATCAAACAAAATTTAATTTTATTGTTCTCTGAAATAAAATTTGATCAGTTTAAATGCATCTAAACATAAAAATAATGTTCAGCTTCATTAGACATTATAAAATACTCTTTTGTTCATTTTAACAAAAAGTTATATTGGTCTACAGAATCATATATGTCTGGCAAGGACCCCAATATGGACACATTTCAGACTGCACCAGGAGTACGACAAGGAGGAAATGAGAGCCCCAGTTTATTTAATCTTTGCACATTTATAAACAAAGATACGAAGAGATGAGCACTCACTATTTAAATATTTCATACCACACCCCAAAGGAGTCTACCAAAAAAATGACCCTGCTTTCCCTCCAAAAGCCAATGTAGTGATGATGATTGGTGGGGATGATCTATACTGATGACATAGGTGCTCATAGATGGGATAAAAATGATCTTGAACAGAAAATCAACATCCTCTAGCAAGTGTTACAAGAAGTAAGACTTAAGATAAATCTTTCCAAAAAAGAAACTATGATCAGGAATAGGAATGAAAGCAGTGATGGCACTTAAGCTGAATCCATAAAAATTCAGGATGTAGAATTAGTAAATACTAAACATTTCACATACCTCAGAGTATAGATCAGTTATAACAAATTAAGTATAGGTGAAAAGGCAATTGAACATAGAATAGGTTGTGTCAGAGATAGTTTTGCCTAACACCACAAGTTGCTACAAAACCAAAACATTAATCTGAAAACTCTATAACAGTGATCTAAGATCAATGGTTAAAAAAAGGCTTTGAGTGAGTGAAGCCTGGGGGTCATGACATTGTGGACTGGCATTACAGAATCACAAAGAACTGTACCAAATAACAGAAACCACATCACTTGAGGACTACCAACAGCAGAAATAACTAAAATGTATAGCATATGTAACTCAAAGAGAAAATAATGACATAACCAAGATGTAAGTTTTAATTGATTTTAGTAAAAAAAAACTTACACCATCTTATTTTATTCACACACACACACACACACACACACACACACACACACACAGGGGTGTCTTCAAAGAAAGCATTAGGAAGCAAACCTCCATCATTACTGGAAAGAGCAATAACAGTGATTGGACTTGAAAAACCTATTTTCCTGAAAAGTTGTTTTAAGAGAAAATGTTTATAAATTTCAACTGAAAGCAGTACTGGCTGCTTGGTCAATGAATGTCAAGTAGGGAAACGGCTAACGTTACCATTATACTTTTCCTTGTTAGATCAAAATTGTTGTTCCACTTTATAACCATCTCTGACCAACCCATAACACACACATGTAAATATCATTCAAATTTATAGCTCCTAAAAAGAAAAATTATTCCTTACAACAAAGATTCTTGAGAAACCCCAGACTTAAATGCCTTTTGAAACCGTGTTATTATTGAAAATAAAGTAGCTATTAAATCCATAAAGTACTTTTTGTCTAGGACATGGATACTCAATAATTTAATATTGTCTATATGCATTTACATCTTGGGCTCATGTTCATTGCTGATATGAAGTGGAAAGACCATATTGAATCCATTGCTAGGTCAGCTGCTAACAAAGTTGGTTTACTATGTCAGGTGAGACAATTTTTCTCTCCAGAATCTATTTTGCATATCTAAAAGTCTACCATTCATCCAGGTTTAGAATATTTCTGCCACGTATGGTCCGGTGCCCCTGCTATTTATCTTGAGCTCCTTGATAAGATGCAAAGAAGAATCTGCAATATTATTGATCCTAATCTGGCGATTCAACTCTAGTCACTTTCCCACTGCTGTAAGGTTACCTCTCTGTGTCTTTTCTATAAATACTTACATGGTAATTGTTCAGATGAGCTCTTTGCTATGGTATGTAGAGTTTTTGAATTAGTGCAGCACTAGACTGGTGTTGAGATCTCATCAATTTACAGTTAAGCTGGCTAGATGCAGCCATAAATACTATGCCAACAGTTTCTTTTCTCACACTTCTCACTTCTGGAACTCCCTTCTGGCTCCATGCTTTCCAGCTAACTTTAATGTGCCAAAAATTAAATGCAATTTCAATCACTATCTATTGTACTTTTGATTACTCTCTTCTCTTTCTGCTCATCATTATTGTTTCTGTTCCTAATTCTCTCGTGCCCTGTAACCCCTTATGTTTCAGTAGCATTACTGCCTTGCTTGGGGTGATACCAATAAAAAAAAAAAATTTTTTTAAATATATAAATAAATTTCATGAAGAAGCTGGTAAACTGATGATGAAGGAATCATTTGATTACAATTGAACATTTTCTATATTAAAATCAAAAGAAAATAAGCAGTTTTATTTGGATTTTAAGACACATTAAGCTTGACAAACCTCTGATAACTTCTTTTTTTTTAATCATTTCACTCCAAGTAAGGTGATAATACCACTAAGATGCAAGGCGCTTATTGGGAGTGAAGATTTTAGTGAGGAGGGGGACAATAAAAGAACAGCTTTCAGGCAATTAATGGTTGCATTTTAATCTTTGAAGATTGTAGATGGCAGGGAAGCAAGAAACTGGAAGATTGTTCCACAGGTGAGAAGTGCAAGAACAAAAACTATTACAATAGTATTTAGGGTTACATCTAGCTAATTCAACAGTAAAATGATGAGAATGAGTTGCCAATCTAGTAGTACACTAAAATTCATGTAATCAAAGTACCAAGGAGAAAAGCTCATTAGAACAATCGCCATGAAAATATTTATGGAAAAGGAAAAGGGAAGCCACATCATAGTCGTGGGAAAGTGACTGAAACTGAGACAACAGGTCAGAACTAATAACATTCCAAACAGTTCTATGGATTTTTTGAGAACCTCGAGATATATACCAGGAGCATCAGACCAGATATGTGTAGTAAAGTATGACAAGAGTGTGTTGATGCTGGGGAAAACATCTAACTTCCCAGCAACTACAGGGGTAATAGGCAGACAGGAGAAAGAGACAGGAGGTAACTGACTTCACAAGACACTATACCTTGCCAACTGCTGCTTTTATTGGCATGAGGCATCTTACAAAGACCCAGATCTTGACCAGTTGCATAGCGGCCCGTATCTAGACATGCCAAAATGTCTCCATTGCTAAGGGGAAAAACCTGGATGTCACTGGTGTTGTCAAACATGTCCACATACGATCCGAGGCCTCTTCTGCATTTCTACTGACACATGTTCACCACAAATACAGCAACAGATATTCAATGCATGGACAAATGGTAGATTTATAAATGTGTAAAATGGATTATGATGAGAAAAACTGTGTGGTACGACAAACTGAACCAACTTTCATAGTAGAAAATCTAGCAATTGAATTTTGCAAACCATCTTCTGCAAGTTCTTTCATTCACACATTCCTCTCCATAAACTGAGTGAATGTTTCTAGCTGCTTCGGCTTCTGAGTTTCCTTTCTTGAACTCATAAAGCATTATGTGCCTCAAATGATTCTTGGGTACTTCCATGTTAGCAGAGTTTTAATCAAACAAAATTTAATTTTATTGTTCTCTGAAATAAAATTTGATCAGTTTAAATGCATTTAAACATAAAAATAATGTTCAGCTCCATTAGACATTATAAAATACTCTTTAAATTTCATTCATTTTGACAAAGTTAAAATTCGGACAGAACTTATGGGATGACCTAATAAATGACATGACAAATACATTTGTATACTAATACACAGACACATAAATATAACCAAACACATATGCACACAAATATAATAACAGATTCTGTCACTCTCTCTCCTTCTCTTTTCTCCCTTTCTTTACTCTTCTCTGTTTCCACTTAAGGTGTTTCTTCCTATCTTTTTTTTTTTTTTTCATAAGCATCTTGCTTATTGTTCATAACCATTTTTGGTTCTCACCAGTTGAGATGCAGGGACATCGAAACAAGAATGCATCTTTGTAGTGAACAAGTTGTTTTTGTCTATATCTAAAAATTATAATACATATTTTAATACATTTTACAGCAAAAAAACAAAAATTACCTCAACATTAGAATAGACTATTTCAAACCATTCCTCAACTGACTCTTAGAGGCTGACAAAAGCCATTGAGGAATGGTTTGAAATATTCTATTCCAATGTTGAGGTAATCTTTGTTTTTTGCTGTAAAAAATACATATGCTCTGTTGAAATAAAAACATTGTGCTCTCTGTGGATCAGTTTAAGTAATTAATATTACTAGGATCTACGATTACCAGTACTATATATATATATATATATACACACACACACACACACACACACACACACTGGATATATAGCAAAATTGTCCAAATTGTGTAAAAGCAAAATCATTTATTAGATTAAGCTTTGAACTGTTGTATCTTACTGGAATTCTCCACTGTTTTTATAACACTATTGGACTCTACTTTGAGCAATAAGAATGTATAATTACTCTCTAAGCTTAACAGAAGGATTGTGATGAAATTGATCATAAACAAAAATGACTTGTTCATTAATTAATCATAGCTAAGGATCAGAAGCTCATTAATTATTGAAATAAAATTTATATATATATATATATATATATATATTTTTTTTTTCATGATTATTTTCCAACTTATTCAAGATGATCTTCACCCTCTCTAACCTTTTGCTCTGGAGTAACAAGGTACCTCACAGTTTTCATGCATGATTTCATTTTCAAGTCTTTTTTTCACAGCTCTTTGGATTGTCATAATTGAAACTCCTCTCTCACAGGCCAAACTACTTACAGAATGAGTTGGATCTTTTCTAATTGATCTCTTTAGCTCTAAGTTGAAATGATGATCCCTCTCCTTGTTGTAACCTCCTGATCCAGTTTTCTTCTCTACTGTTTCCTCTTTTTTAATCTTATTCCTTGTTTTCTTGATGGTTCTTGAACGGATTTTTTAGATGGAAGTCAGAATAAGAAGTTTGGTACTATTACTGTAGGCCTAAATGATCTTTTTCCTCTCACTATTGCTCATTTGGGAAGAGAGTGGGGCTGACACAAAATGATTTTAATCTGTTCTCTTTCTAGTTGAATAATAAAAGCCACTTGAGAGAGACAGATTTTTTTTTTTTACAGCTTTTGCCGGTTATTTAAAGTCAAAAAATAGTTTAAGAATTTTTGGAAGATAATGATTTACTCACACAGGACCCAAAGTGTGAGTTCAATACCTGTGACACGTGGAACTAGAACAGTCTACCCCAGTGAGCAAAATAAAGGGTTCAGTTCGATATTCCAACTACCTGAAGAAGGCCAGAGTGCACAACGGCCGAACCGCTGTAATAAATATGGCGACAAAGATTAGGACAATAGTCCGAATAATGTAAATAGTGTACATAATACCTCATCTCAGAAATATAGACAGATACTGATGGAAGGAAACATTTTGAATAGTTTGTTAATCATAACAAATCATGTTTTGATGTAACAATACTTATAAATTTTCTTAGTGTACTGTAAATTAATACTAGTTCAATGAAAGTTAATTAAGAAAGGATCTTACTTTTGCCACAGCACATCTATATGTGCAGACACAGGGTGTGATGGGTAAATTGTCGACATATATTTTTAATTTTGCGCATGACTGTTTATTTTTGATTTTGTTGACTGCACTCTATAGTAGGGTCAGTTGGGCACAATCTATGAAAAAAAGACCACCATGATACAATTCACTTCACCAGAAATTTTGAAATGGCATGCTGTACTGATTGCCATTCCTGTTGGAAGCTCCAATGAACATTTCAGAGTGTTTGTGTGTCAATCTGAGGACAGTGCAGAGGATTCATCAAGAGTTAGATGATATATACAGTCAACATCATGGTGTTTGGAGTAATCACTAGTGATGGTGAAGTTATACCTCTATTCATCTTCCCACAGGGCATCAGACTCAACACAGAGGCCTTCATCAAGTGCTTTGAGGAGGTAGTGATGCCCTAGGTCAAGGGGATGTCTGCTGCAAGACACTATGTCTGGCAACAGAACTCTACACCACGCCACACAAGAACCCAGTCATGGCTGTCAGGCAATTTCTGTGACCACATCATCCTTTACATCAGGCCACCTAACTCATCAGGTTGCAACTTCCTTGATTATTATGTATGGGGTGCAGTGGAGGGCAGTTGAGCAAGAAACTAACAAAACTCCTTGTAACACCTTTAATAACTCAATTCTCCAATTTTTTGTTCACTTCTGCTATGGCCTGGTATTGAACTAACAACTCTTTGGGTCAAGTCACTCGATTACTTCAACAAATGCGATTGTCCACTGGGCCATGTGTCCTTGAAAAATAACTGAAAAACTGAGATATCTGGAAGAGGCAGGGTCCGTGGAACTCAAACAATCTAGCTCAGTGGACCAAATAATGGGTTTGGTTCAAAATTCCAATAATCTGATGGCTGGAGCATCCAACAGCTGAAACATTATGGATATAACAGCAGAGATGAGGACAACAGTCCAAACAATGTAAATAATTGCAATACCTCATCTCAGAAATATAGACAGATATTACATTTCTCTGTATGAAAAGTATCAATTTGGTTGTCATTCAAATGTTCTTGGATAAAAACAACAAACAGATATCCAACAGAATTGAAATTTTTCTTCTAATTAGAGCTGATAATTATTTACTCCCCCCCATTTGGAAACAAAGAAGAGTTATTTACATTATTTACAAATGGTTATATAACATCACTCTTCCTCTATTGGATGAAAAATCTTGAAGCAACAGAAATGTGATTCTATAGAATGATGCTGAGAATACCATGGACTCAGCTTATGAATAGCAAGGTAGTTTTAGTGAAAATGAACACATACTTACAATCAGAAAGAAACAATTGAAATTTCTAGAGCACATGATGAGGAAAGAGGGTTTGGAAAATATAATACTCACTGGACATATTGAAGTCAAGAGAGAGAAAAGCAGTAAATAACCTACTTAAGAAGCTTGTGTAATTGGTTGGCAGAACAGGGATTAGGAGAGATAGCAAGAAAACAAATGTTATGTGGCAAACTTGTGTCAGTACAGTTGCAAAACAGGCCTTGGATCACATGCGGATATGTTTGACAACACCAGTTACATCCGGCTTTTTACCCTTAGCAGTGGGGACAGTTTGGCATGTCTAGATATGGGCCTCTCTGCAACTGGTCAAGATCCAGGTCTTTGTAAGATGCCTCATGCCAATAAAAGGAGGGGGAAAACCAGCAGTTGTGAATGAGCAAGACACTGTATCTTGTGAAGTAGAGCTTGTGTGCATTTTTGTTCCTCAAGTTGCTGTGGTTTCCAAGACAGTGATATTTTTGTTACCTCCAATCTCTTTCCCCTCACCACCTATTACCCCTGTACTTGCTGGGGGAGCAATCGGTTTGGTGTTTCTCTATCAACCTCAATACACTCTTGTTGCACATTACAAAACAATATTTAAGAGCTGAAAAGGAGAGGTAGTTATGGAGAGCCACGATCGCACATACCTTGAAGGGAAATTATACATAGAAGCTTGTGTAAATGGTTGGTAGAACAGGGATTAGGAGAGATTGCAAACTTTACTAGTAGCTAAGAGACACAAAATATAACAAGTTGTGGAAAGCCACGATTGCACATGGCACATAGAATAATGCAGGTAGAAACAGAAATCATAATTTCACATAATTTAATCTTTTGAAATTGTTATCAGTTTATACGATGAAAACTTTGACTGATCAAAGAATCAAGCCCACTTCAGGCTTTTATCTTTTGAGATTTATAGGTCAAGAATTATCAAAAGAAAATTCATGATTCTCGACAATAATATTGTAAAAGATAATAGTATGAAGAGGGTTAAGTCTACTGGAAATACCTCCTTATTTGGTAAGGAGGGACATGTGCCACAGGTGTCATCTGACCGTCATCCAGCGATTGTTAGCAAAACTATAGAGAATAATGCATAAAACTGGTAAGACTCCTTGAAACTGATCCCTTGCCCAGTAAGGGAAGACATGAGTAATAGGTGTTACAAGACCAGTGAGTATTGGCATCAAACAAGTAGTTTTTAGGACATAGAATGTTAAAATACTTTAAAGAGGGTAGAAGTGTAACATGAAAATACAAAGGTGCATTGGGATAGTGAAATATGTCTTCCAAAAGCTAAGCAAAGTATTAAGAAACAGGAAAATTGCAATAAAAACTAAGAAAAGAGTATTGAACTGTTATGTAATGTCAGTCCTCCTATATGACCAGTGAATGCTGGACAATCTCCTCATAGATGAAGAAGAGACTTGAAGCAACAGAAATGTGATTCTTCAGAAGGATGATGAGAATACCAAGGACATGTGAACAATGAGGAGGCTTTAGAGAGAATGAAAACAAAAAGGAGACAAACTTAGAATCAGAAAGAGAGAGATGACATCTCTATGGCACATAATGAGGAAAGGGGGCTTGGAAAATTTGTTGCTCACAGGACATATTGAAGGAAAGAGGGAGAGAGGAAAACAGCATATAACCTACCTAATGAGCTTCTGTAAATGGATGATAGAACACGGCTTAGGAGTGATAAAAAAGACAAAATTTACTAAAAGTTACAAAGGACAGGAAATTGTGGAGAGTCATGATCACCAATGTCCTGAATGAACATCACATAGAAGATGTCAAGAACTAAGCTAAGGTACGATGAAGGAAATTATCAAACTTGTATAAAAATATTGGGTACCTCAGGTAATGGTTAATGGGCTAATCATCATAACAGATATCCACACTCTTATGTATCCATATATTGTAGCAAAATTAAGATAGTAAATAAAGAGACATTTCTACTAATCAGGTTTTCAAGTTTTGTTGGCATAGTGACACTGATCAGATATCTTAGTTAATGAACAAACTGAGGACCAATACAAACCATTGGCTGGTTGACTGACTAAACAACCAACGTAATACATAACTGACCTGTAAAAGTGTCCAAAATTCAACCACCCTGTCGTTTTCTAATTTCCAAAAGAGTTTATTTACTGCCAGACAATTATATTTGCTTTTGGAGTGAGAGAGAAAGGAAAAGAGAAAGAGAAAGAAAGAGAGAGGGGGAAAATAAAGAAAGAGAGACGTTTACAATCATGTATAAGAAAGGAAATGAACCATGGTTGAAGAGCATCTGGATTTATACTTTTCTTTTCCTTAATAATTGACAACAAAAATGTTAAAAACTATCTATTTATTAGGCTGTTTATTGACCCCAAAAATGTTTAATACTGGTGTTGTCAAACATATCCGCATGTGATCCAAGGCCTGTTTTGCCATCAATTATCAAGAAAAAACAGAATGCCACATAGAATGACATAGCAAAATTTCACAAATGTGGCAATTACCAATCAGCTGGAGGTCCAAAATGACACACAAGAATACATGGTTTGATTGGTTTTCACAGCATCAGAACCCTTTCAGTTATTTAATGACAAAAACATTTCTAATGAATAGAACTTATTGAACACTGTTGCATTAAGCATAAGTTTCTATTTAACTCATAGTTGGAAGGATTTTGTGGGAGTGATTATATGTTTTATAGCGTCTTATCTTCTTTAAAACCATGAGAAGACATGATGACCAACAAATAACCCCATAAGAATTAAACCCTTCACAAATGAAGACTGATAATGCTAAACATACTTAATATATTTGTCATGGCTGAGACATGAATACACCCAAAATGGTTTGTCTTAACAAATAAGAAGTCTTTCATAAAGACAAAAGTTCATGATGCTAGGAAACAACTACTAGAAGAAGCTGAAATCTAGTTGTAGAGTAAATGGCTATGGTTAAATCTAATTGGTAGAAATGCCCAACAAACAGAACTGACAAAGTTTGGAACAAACAATAACAAGAAAAAGAAAAGAACAGGGAAAAAATAATATTAAGCAAGTGAACAATATATGCAAGGCAAAGTAACATTAATATGGCAAAATGTTCACAAACTAAGACTGGTGTTAACAAATAAAAGGGGATACAGACAAGTGATCACAGCATTCTGACTTCAAAACAAGAAAGAACAGAACTAAGTCAGATGCGACTGCTGCATCATTTTGCCAATAAATTGCAGAGGGGGAAGTATTTTGCAGACATTCCTATTATGGATTGGAACCAACACTAGTCAATAATTTGATTAATTTCTCATCCATTATGCAGACATTATGACATGCCTTTGTTAAAGCAACACAAAACAAGAATAGAAAAAATTCACCAGAAACAGCAAATTTATTAATCATCATCAGAGCCATTTTCAATGCATGATTGCTTGTTTCTGTGCCTTCCTATCTGCTCAGACAAGATAACATGTTCATTTGCTCCCTCACCTCGCAGGCACTTATGAGAAGGTTACAACAGAATAAAATTTGCTGATTTTGTCTCATGGGTTTCTTTCTTGGGTAATGATCTGGCCAAAGAATTTTCCTTGCATTAAGTCACAAATGTCCAACTGAAAGAAGCTGCACCCTGCAAACAAACCTGTTATCTGATCTGAGCTGCAATGCTACATGTAGTGATATTAGTTGTCAGCTGCTATCTTGTTAAAGATACATCTACAGGATGTTACAGAAATTGTTTTGACAAATTATCTTGACAAAGAGGGTCAGCTGAATAGAGCAGACATCACAAGAACCCAAGGTTCTTAGCCCACTCCACTCAGCTGATTTTTCTATTTTTGGCAATTTTACCATAAATATGTATTGTTGGCAGACTTCACAAGGACTCAGGGTTCTTAGTCTGTTCCACTTAGCAGACCTTCTTTGTCAAAACAATAATTGTCAAAACCATTTTGTTAATATCCTGCAGATGTATCCTTATCAAGATATCAGCTGACAAATGATATCGCTACAAGTTTCTTCAAAAAAAAACAGAACCAGCCTGTAGTTTATACTGCAACAATATGGAGCTGACTTTAGTTACAGTTCAAGTATGCACTACATCAGAACCACATACAGTTTTGATTTCAGAGTTGTCCTTCTATACTGGTTGGCAACCATAGCTAGAGAGTCCAGTCTATCTTGCTATTTAACCCACAGTTAGAGGGACAAGGGATAGATTGAAACTTTTCCCCAGGGGTATTTGTGTGAAAGTGAATGTAAAAATCTCAACTGGAATCCCAATTCAGCTCAACAATTTCTCATTCGAAGCTTGTAACCATTGCACATCCAATGCTCTAATAATGGGATAAAAATTAATAATCTTTTCCTTAAGTTCCACTGCTGAAAGCAATATTATAATAAGGAGCTTTAACTAGTAAGGAATCATGCAGAGCCTATTTATAAGACCAGGTTTATTATTTCCACCTTTGTAACAAATGATTCCCAAGTGAGAAAGCAACTGTTCTGCTGACCTCATTAACACAAAATCTGCCCAACCTGCTTTCTATTTTTATAGCCAGACACATTGCTACTCAAATATTCCTAGTTTCACATATTTATGTGAGAAGCTGATAGTGTTTTGCTTGCTCAAACATTGGTGCTTAATCTAGAGTTTGGCTATCAGGCCAGGGAACTTAATGTGGACATTTGACCATCTCTCATGACCTTGGCAACAGTTAAAGGAAGAGAATATTTCCAAGGCAGACATTTGGTCAATAAACGGTTTTAAAATATAAATACTTAGAGATTTGAAAGTGTTTCTTTTGTTTTATATTTAGATATCAAAGCAATATATATATATATATATATATATATATATATATATATATATATATATTAGGGTTATGACTTGTTTTTTTTTGTAAATAATTGATTTCCTATATCATAATTTGAACTTTTGCTGAAAGTAATGAAGAGTCTAATACAGTTTATTAAAAAAAAGAAAAAGTAAAAAGTCACCACTAACATGAAATTTTTAAAATTGTATATTAGTAGCTCTATGAATTTCTGAAACCTTCCAGAATTTACTCGGTTGTATGCTATGCTATAAACTGTTAAATGCATTGAAAAATACATATATACTATCCAATTACATCATTAGCAAAATGAAAAATAAAGCTTCTGCAAGTTTGCAATTTTTGCTTATTTGTAAGATTGTATGTTGTTTTAAATCTATAAATTGTTAAATGTGTTAAAAAATACATAAGTAATATCCACTTACATTTTAATTATAATTTTTTACCATTATTGAATATAATATTGAATTTTAGGTTTGGAAGAGACCTTTTTCAAGAACTAAAATTAATGCCTTTTTCATTACTTTTAAACAAAAGTTCTTCGATTTATAACATAAGAAGATAGGATTACAAAAAGTCATAACCCTAATATTTATATATATATATATGAAATAGCACCGATATTGTGATAATTGTAAAGAGGAGGCCTGGTTATGAACAGTCTGTAAGTTCAGAGTCTTGTTCTCTAAAAGATGCTGGTATATTATAGACAAGGCTAAACCAATTATAAATGTGTCATGCATTGCTTTAGCAACACATTGCTATGCATGATAGTCCTGAAAATCACCTCCTCAGTTTGTCCAATATGCTAACAAAAAAAAAAAAAAACAATCTTGTCTAATAATTCATCAGTTTTCTGATGCCTGGTAGTCAGTAGATATCTGGCAAAAACCTTTATAGGAGTTTTTACATATAAACTGACCTGTATTAATAATTTTGATTCAAAATTTTTGCCTTCTTTAATATATTTGAACAGTCAAAACATCATGCAGCTCAACAACACATTATATAAACTACGTATCTTTTGGTGTTCCTGAATAAAACTGGTGAAAATTATTTGCCAAAGCTGATATTCTCTTGCAGCTGAATATGGGTTCATATCTAGACATTTAAGCCTTCAACTTAATATTTTCTTTTGCAAAGATGAATGAATTGAAATGAGACAGGATACCTTTTAGAAAGTTCATCTGCAAAAGAAATAAAACTTATTCAATAAGTAAATGCAAATATCATATGAGGAGAGGTGGGGTCAAAAACAAAAGACAATTCCATCAGTCAGGTAATGGAATTTGCTGTTCCAACAAACTACAGAGTACAAATAAAAGAAAATTAGAACTAGATAACACCAGAGAGCAGACAATAGTGCCAGTTGTAGCTGGAGCACTAGGAACAGTCCTAAACTACCCTAGCAAAGAGACTGGAAGAACTGAAAATCCAAATAAGAATCAAAACCATCCAATTAATAGTCTTATTAAAATAAGCAAGAATACTCAAGAAAGTACTGATGAGACTTGCTGGCACTAGGTCTCCAGTGTAACCCACCAGTAAAACAAGTGAACAACTAAGTACAAAGAATAATCCCAGAATAACAGTAAATGCTGCCTCTTCTAGGAGCTGAAACAATGCATTACATAATCAGTGAATGTAGAAGACTGACACAGAAAAAAAATATATACGGCAGAGTAGGAACGGTCACATTCTAGGAAATGTGCAAGTGACTTGGATTCAGCACAAAATAGATACTGTCCTGAAAAATTATATATATATATATATATATATATATATATATATATATATATATATATATATTTTTGTCCTCCACAGACAGACTGTTTCACTGTTTCACAGCTCATTAGTGTGGCTAGACGTCCGGTTGCCTCTAGCTAGGATCGAAACCTGACTGAATTTGCGTCAGTCCGAACTTCTCCCACTAAGCCGTCAGCGTACGGTACGGGATGAAGGTGAATTTTAGCGTGTTTATTTTTAGATTCGGATAAACACACAGTGACTGACAGTGACTCAATTCTGTCGAAATAAAATGTATATTTCGGCAGTAACCTTTCTTTTAAACATCTTTCATTAAATATGACAGACAAAGAAAATTTAATTAATTTTTTATTTAATTTTTCCAGTGTTCTTACATTTTTCCATTTGGTGGGAGAACAAAAGCTTTCTATATTGTCCATTGTCCTAAGCACTTTTGCCCACTTTAGCCATTTTCAAGGGAGTTTGTTTTAAGTGTTGTTAATTTCTCTTCATGTTTTGACTGTTTGTGATATATTTTATCTTTGTGTTGTTTTGAATACTAAGTATAGTAAGAGCATTTATTCTTAGCCTTTGCATATTTAGCATGACTGTAATTCAAGTGCACATATTATTATTTAAAAAAAAACAACTTTTACCACTCCATTGCCACTGTTAAATAAGGTGAGGTTGAAAGTGGGAGAGAGATGTTTAATATACAGGGCCTCACTTATAGTGAAATGGTTCCAGTAATGTAAATTATATAAAATTTTTTGTGTTTTCAACCAGAATTTTTCTTAAGGGTTCTTGTAAATTGTGGGTAGATAGATGTTTTTATAGCACTTTGACCTGATAAGTTAAATGTGAGGCATTTACTATATATATATATATATATATATATATATATATATATATTTTATATGATGGGCACACTACAAAATGCCTGTCTAAATTGCTGACCTTACACCTCTCTGACCAGAGTTCCATATGGACACACTTAAAGCAACATGGAATTGTAATGATCTCAATATGTAACATGCTTTTTGAAAACACAAATGTGTCATGCACCTACGAATATAAAAAAGTTTTTAAAAATAATGGAAGCCCTTATAAGAGCAAAAAGAACAACCCTCCATTACATTAATGATAAATACAACCACAATATTGTATTTGGAAATGAAGAATATGTATAATTTTCAATGCCATTAAGATGCAAGAGGGTTACTGGGAGTAAAAGAGAATGAGAAGACTAGTGAAGTAAAAGGACAATAAAAGAACAGGTTTTGGGAAGACAGAAGTTGTTGATTGATGTTGCATTTAATTTTGTTTTTGAAGACAATGAAAGACATAAAAAAATAATTAAAAAGTACCTACTCAATTTTGTTTAATGAAACATGTATTATAACAAGATTGTCATCCATATTAAATAAATAATGGCTAGCTACTCATTTAGTACACCCATCTACCAGGGTGACTAATAAGACACTGTTACAGGTGTCTGCTTTTCACAGAGTCGACTGTGGTTTATAGTGCAACTATGCTCAGTGGACCTTAGTTATAGTTTCTGGAAACGATTACATAATCTGACAGGATCAATATTTTGAACAATGCCAGTATTGTACACTCAAACTCTCAGCCATGATGACTTGTGACTTTGTGCTCACACAACCATCAGCGGCTTCCTAATAATTACTTCTACCCAATTCCCCTCAACTTGTATCAACCAGGGGTTTTATACACTCAAACCCTCGGTCACAATGACTGGTGACTGTGCCAGCACAATCATCGATGGCTTCCAAAACAGTTCTGTATGCCCAATTTCACAAGGTTTGGCTTAACCAGTGTTTTAGTTTCCAGGTACTTTCCAAAAGTAACAGGTGCTGTGATCACTTCCCCCAGACTGATATAGTCAATTGTTCGTGGTAAGATTTGAATCTGGGATTCATAGCCAGAAAGTGAACATTCTAACAATTCAACCATGTGCCCATACACACACACACACACACATGTACAGGGTGCGATGGATAAATTGTCGTCTAAATGATGCAACAATGAAAAAAACACTGACATCTATTTTAACAGATATATTTACCAAAATTACACAAAAATATTTTTAAATACTGAAGATTAAATCTAGTCAATAAAATCACCATTGTCTTCAACCATGGCTTCCAGACAACTTCAGAATCTCCTGCAACTTTTCTGGATGGTCTCCTTAAGTTGGTGAATGCTGCCATAGTACTTGCCTTCAATTCCTCTTTGAGCTAACAATGAGTTATGTTGGTCTCTCACTCAACTGTGCCCCACACACAATAATAAATGGCTTGCAATTTGGGGAGTTAGGTAGCCAGATGTAAGGGGTGTTGTGGTCACAGAAATTGTCTGAAAACCATGACTGAGTTCTCCAGCTTTAGTCCTGTTGCCAGACATAGGGTCTTCCAGCAGCCACCCTCTTGACCCAGAGCAGCACTACCTCCTCAAGGCACTTGATGTAGGTCTCCATTTTGAGTCTGAGTCTCTCACCAACAAATTGGGAGTTTTTTTTATTACCAGAATGATCAACGTGAGTTTTCCAACCTGCCATACCTTGTTAATCACCATTAGACTCATCCAACTCTTTTTGAATCCTCTGACACCCAAACACTCTGAAATGTTTGTATTGAATGTCAAGCCATACAGCATACTGTTTCCATATTTCTGGCAGAGTGAATTGTGTCATGGTGGTCTTTTTCTCACAGAAAGTGGCCCAACTGACCCTACTATACTGTGCAGTTGACAAAAATCAAAAACAATGTGCAAGTGCTAAATTAAAAATATCAAATGGCAAAAATTTACCCATCGCACGCTATATACACATGCAAGATTTGAAAGACAAATTCAAGGATTTGCAGGTGAATTGACAAGGGTTCCTAACACATGTCAGATCCACCCCCAACTCCAATATAACTGTCTCTTAATAGCCACCCAGGACAAAGCCAGAAGAACCAATTATGTAAAGTTGGTTGGTTGATTGATTTTATGACATATCAACCTTTGTCGGATTATTTAATCAATGATACAGAGGCTAGCATAGATAAGATACAAAAGAGAATAGTAGAAAATAGACATTATAATGGCAAAGATTGACAAAATGCAGAATAACAGTAAATGGCACTTCTGCTTAGAGATGTGTAAGTAGAATACAATTGTCTGTGCAATGGAGTGGATATACGTGTGGGCCAAGATCTAATTCCAGCCAAAGTCATTATATTCACTTTTGTAGAAATACACTTGGAAAAAATCTGAATTCATCTTCCCCCAGATATGGGTTAAATAGCAGTGCTGACTACCATCACTAAGCATTACCCCAGGATAGCTTACAAAATCTGAACATGCATCAGATTAACAAAAAATGCATTCCAAAATTTAAAGTTCTAAGAAACAGGAAAATTTTGTTAAAAACAAAGAAAAGTATGTTGGATTGTTATGTGATATCAATCCTCTTATATGGCAATGAATAATGGAAATCTCCTCACAGATGAAAAGGAAAGCAGAGGGAACAGAAATGTGGTCCTACAGAAGAATACTGAGAATTTTATGAAGCTAGTAAGCAATGGGAATGTCTTAAATAAAATGGTAACAACAAAAAGAACACTTCTACTCAGTATCAGAAAGTGACAGCTAAAATTTATTGGACACATAATGAGGAAGGTGGGTTTGGAAAATTTTAATTTAACATAACATAATGAGGGCAAGAGAGATAGGGGGAGGCAGTGAGCCACCTACCTGATGAACTTGTGAGAGTGGATGATGGAATAGTGAGAGCAGGAGGCTTGGTAAAGGGAGAACTGCTGTGCATGGCCATAAGGGTAAGGCAATCTTGTGGACAGCCATGATCACCTACGTCCTAAAGGGACACATCATATAGAAGTGTTTCTCCATGTATTAAGCACCAGATCATTATTTCCTTTTTACAGACTGATGCCTAAAGTTTTTATGAAAGTTATTAACCAATCTCATGAGTCTACTGGCTATTCACAGGTCACAAGATTATAGGCAGTGAGGTAACAAGTCATTATGAAATAAGCAGAAGTAGTAAATAGTTATTGCCAAATATAAGATTTATATTTGTTCATCTATATAATAAATGCAAAAATCTCTGTGTGTCACACTTTTTCAATTAAAAGGGACACAACTCTCCAACTTTTTAAAACCTCATCTTCTATATAAATAAATGTGAATGTCACACTTTTTTCACTTTACTCCTAGAGGCTGTAGCCCAATATATCATACCAATTTGGAATCAGGCCAACTCCAAGAGCAAATTAAAAACATTCCAGGCTGGATCTGGACCCACAATCCTGAAATTTTGAATTCCCAAGTTTTCATTACTGCAATTGTTTTCGGTGATTTTTTCACATGATTTTTTGTAATAAATTTTTTGTGTGATAACAATTTTTATAACTTGGAAATAAATTTGGGAATAATCAAAATTAATTGCCGAATCCAGTGAAAGTCACACATGAAACAAAAATCATTGTTTGTACAGAAAGCAAGGACCTATATACATCAAATTGTCTTTACATTAAGTGGCAGGAGAAGAATTATTCTTGAACTTTTAAAATGTAAGCTTAAATATTAATGCAATATTTAAATGCAGCAATCAATTTTGAGTTTTTCTATAGTTTATTGTTGCCTATCGTATCTACTCCTCCCTAGCTATTGTGATGAAGACCCAATCAAGAGCACCCTGCAGGAGTTAGCTTAAATGTCATCCTATCAGGCGACTTTTAAGCTAGTTTACCATAAAAGTGGCTGAAGATATCTGCAGAATTTATAATATAGCTAGCTGCATGCTGATATAATTAAACACTTTTGGTCCAATATGGATAAATTTATAAAAAAGAAGTTAGAACTGCAAGTAACATTTTCTCCAAGTGGCAAAATGTATCTTAATCCAATTTCAGATTTTACTTTATGTGCCATGCTCCAACAAGACTTGAGCGATTATGGCTCTCCACAACTTCCTGTCTTCTGTTACTGTAAGTAACAGTTTTGGCATTTACAATACCACTTTGTCTTTATTCTGCTATCCATTCACGTAAACTTATTAAGTAGCTTACTTGCTGTTCTTCCTAACTTCTTTCACCCTCAACAGGTCCTGTGTATTCTTCAGGCTCTTTTTCCTCATTATCTATCCCATAAATTTCAACTCTTTCTAATTGTAAGTCTAGTACATTTTGACTACTATTCGATTCTTTATTCCTCTTTCTAAATGTGATACAAACAGTATGCGCCCCAAATCATTGTTTTTATATACCAAATTTTCTAGAAATGCATTCAGCTGGATTTGAAACTAAAACCTGATGTACCCACTGTGGAGTCATGGTAGATATTCTTTAAATATAAAGTAATTAATTAATTCATTTTTTACAGCTTATCAACCTTTTGCCTGTTAAAACCAGAAAACACTTTTAGGTTGTATGAATCTTTATGAGATAATAATGATTTAATGATACAAATCTTACCAATTAACCAATAGCTGGGGGAGAAGAGGTGGATTCATACCTTTCTCAAGAGTTCTTGCACCTAAGTGAATATAAAAAATTCAACTGGAATTGAAACTTGGCTCTCCAATCCATTTCACCACATGCACATGTGTGGTGAAATTATAGCATTACAGCAACTGGTATTCCCAAGCAGTCACCCATCTAGGTACTGACCAGGCTTGTCATACCTTAACCTTGATGATCGTACAACAATGGTTCCCAAACAGTGTGGCACACCTCATACGTGCAGCAGAAGAGGATAGCAGGTAAGGTGAAATGATTGAAAGACAATCAAAGAGTTAGAAACAGTTTCAAAAAATTAAAATGCCAAAAATAAATATGATTTCAAAATTTTAAATATTATTATGGATTAGTTGTAATTGAATGCATGAGTCTCAATATAAATAATTATAAATAATTATTGACTGATTTTATCATTGTGATATTTTTACATTATATCAAGAATATAGTAACTAGAGTTTGCAAATTGGAGGAGAGCATTATCAATGATAATGTTTTGACTTTGAATCCAGTTATCTCCCTTTAGCCCTCTCTCTGTTTTTGTTTTTAAATCGACTTTTCATCACATAAAATGTGGTGAGGTGCAAGCAAATTCTCATTCCAGAAATGCGGCCCAGAGGGAAAAAGTTTGGGAACCACTGTTGTACAGAAACCAGTGTTTCAACGTGAGATGATAACAAGTCTCTAAAGTAATGCTTTTAACTAATATCTTCTTTACTATCATCATCACAATGTTTTGACAGTTATGCTTTTCAGCCTTCTTCAGGTGTCTGTCAATCTGAGTAACCTTCATGAATTTGGTGGCATAGTAATTTTGAGTTCAATCTCTGGGTTGGGTAGCACAGACTTAGACTCAGTGAAAACAGAGCAAGCAATAACCAATTGGTACTAAAAAGAACAAGATATACACATGGTCAACAGAATAAGAACAAGCAAACTGTATAGATTAAATAAAGTGTCCAGCTCAAAATTCCCTGGAGGGCAAAACAGTTGAAACATTGTGACAACAACAAAGATGTGGATATTAATCTTAATGTAAATAATCAAATCTTTGGATATTTTCTGTTCAGTTTGATGGGTTCACAAATAAACATTGTCTGTCGTTAGTTGTTTTTTTTGGGGGGGGGGCTAAGAGGTTCCTTTCAAAATGTAATAAAAAAAAGGACATTAGTCCAAATATACATAATAATAGCTCCTTATCCTAGAAATTCAGTGGTAATGTTTGAATATTATAGTGCCATCAACTACTTAGCTGATTAGACATTGGAAAATACAATGAAAGCCTAATGTTGAGAGGAATGAATGGAATCAGGCTTCTTTTTTAACTATAAAATCATCAGTTGAATAATCTGTACATACAATAAAATCATATCTATTCAGAAAGATTGATTGGTTGTTTTGTTTATAGCTTAACTTTTTGCAGATTATTTAAAGCAAGGAAATATTTTTAGACTACGTGGTGAAATAGGGCCAAAGAATTCTAACCTACCTATGGCAAAGAAGCCACGATGAACATTACCATACTGGAACAAAGTCTCTATTCACCCGATATTGCTCCATATGACTTTTCTGTTCCCCAAGCTCAAGGGGATTATCAAGGGGACCCATTTTTTAGGTGTGTGGGCCATCAAGAGTGCTATAACTATGGAGTTGATCAGCATCCAAGAAGAATCTTTCCAGCAGTGCTTAGACGTGTAGCAGAGAAGGATAGAAAAGTGTATTAGTCTTGACAGGAATTACTTTAAAGGGGAAACCATGTAGTTTGTAATTTGGAATTTAACTAAATTGTCTGTGATACCAGTGCCATTACTTTTCAGACAAACCTCATATGTATTTGAGAATGGGGGGCAATATAACAATGTCATGTAAGTGTCACATTCTCCAAGCCCTCTTTTCTCATTATGTATATTCCAGGAAATTCAACTGTCACTTTCTGAGCCTCAGCAATAGAGTCCATTTTGTTGACATTTTCCTTAAAACTTTTGTTGTTGATTACATGTTTCATTCATAGTATTCTCAGCATCCTCCTGTAGAACCATATCTCTGTTGCTTCAAGTCTCCTCTTCATATGTAAGTAAATCATCCAGCATTCACTGCCATATAGAGGGAATGATATTACACAGAATTTGAGCACTCAATGCAATTTTCCTGTTTCATAATAATATGCTTAGTTTGTGGCAAGCATCTTTCGTTACTTCAATGCGTCTTCAAATTTCTGTCACATTATTCATTGTTATAACACACCTCAGATAGTTAAATTTCCATATTTCCTTGATTTTGATATCTCTAATTTGTAGTTTGTATCTTGCATTAATCCTTTTGCTAATGACCATACATTTTTTCTTATTACAATTGATGGTTAGTCCTTCCTTCTCTCTTTCCTTTACTACCTTCTCTAAAAGTATCTGCACTTTTCTTTTTGTGTGTTAACAATGCAGTGTCATCTGCATATCTAATGTCCTTGAAGTTGCGCCCATCAATAATAAATCAGCTAAATTCAGCCATTTAACCAATTCTGAATATGTTGACAGAATTAGTTATATCATGATAATGAGAGATAATAAAAAAAAGATATTTGATATATTTGGAAGTATATTATAGAGGGAGTTGCTGAAAAGTTCTCAGCCTGATCAGCAAATAAAAAATAAAAATTTTGATGTGTGGTTACATTTTTCAGCACCCCTTAATATATAAGAGGTTCTTTGCTCAATTCACTTCATAATATATGGCATTACAGATTTTTTTGCACAACATCTCATTCAAAAATTTAATTAGTCAGACCTTGTCAATGGAATTTAATAAAAATGAATTCTTGCTGGCTAAATACACCTTTTATATATATATATATATATATATATATATATATATATATATATATATATATATATTATTTTCTGTTTATACATTATTTTTATAGATACAATTTAAGTAAATGGTCTGTATTTTAATTAAACAGTATTAATTACATTTACTGGCCTGAAAGTTCGAGAAATTTTGTAGAAAATATGCATTATTTGACAGGAATGAAATCTATGCTCCGGTATGGAAACTGTCATTTACCCTGTCATTCAGGCCAATAAACATAATTAATACTGTTTAATTAAAAACAGACCATTTACTTAAATAAATTGTATCTATAAAAATAACATATGAACAGAATAAATAAATATATATATATATATATATATATATATATATATATATATATTTGTTAAACCAAGAGAACCAGACAAACTTACCAAGGTTTCACATAAGTGGATCATCAAGGAAGCCAGCCTTCCCTGACGACCTGCTTAGGTGAAACCTTGGTAGGTTTGTCTGGCTCTCTAGGTTTAAGTAGGTCTGCTCTACTTACTGTATTGAGCACTTTATTTAGTTATTTTGCATACTTGTATCGGGGTTTTTTGTTTGGACTTGCATGCTGGACGATTATTTTCGGCTAACGTACATGTTCTTGGTTTTTTCTTTTTTTATACCTTTTTTAACCTTTGGTATTGGTTTGATTATTTGCAAATCAAGACACCGAAGGTTTTCTGAACGAGTATAATTTCTTATACTTATAAGATTACTACTACTAATATATATATATATATATATATATATATATATATATATAAATATATATATATATATATATATATATATATATATAAAATGCAGGCACAGTAGAGTAATGGATAGTGGCTCAGGCTGGGCAACTGTGCAGAACTGACTGCTTAAGGTAAAACTCAAATTAACAATTTAGTTATGATCTCTTGACTGCTGGATAGTTCATTTGTGCTACCACTCTGTGTTATTCTAAATTCTAGAACCATTTAGCACTTTAGATTTATGAGTAGGTATGTCTTTTCTCTCCCCACCTTGTGTCAGTTCATTCACTTTTGTCTGTTTTCTTGATTTTTTTAAAAATTGGTTTCATTCCATGCAAGGTAGTAAAGCCATTAAGATACAAGGGGTTACTGGGTGTGGAAGAATTAGGAAGAGAAACATTACTAGTGACCAGGAAGAGAAAAGATTAATCAGGAGGACAGTAGATAGTGATTGACATTGCATTTAAATTTTTGCAGATCAAAGCATGGAGCAGAAAGGAGTTCCACAAGCAAGAAGTGCAAGAAAAGAAACTGTTAGCATAGAATTTATGGTTACATCTGGCCAGATCAACTGTAAATTGATGAGAACTTTATGCCAGTCTAGTACTGCACTTAAATTCAAAAATGCTAGGTAACATAGTGAAGAACTCATTTGGACAATTATGATGAAAGTATTTATAAAAAAGGCACAGGGATGCAACTTTATGTCAGTGGGAAAGTGACTGTAGCCAAACTGCCAGATCAGGACCAATAATATTGCTGATTCTTTGGATTTTACCAAGGAGCTCAAAGTAAATAGCAGGAGCACCAGGCCTTATGTGGCAGTAATATTCTAAGCATGGATGAATGGCCGACTTATAGCTATGTAAGATAGATTCCTTCCTTTTCATAAATCATAATCATCTATATTTAAAAGAAAAAGATGTATTTAAAAAAACAAAAACATGATAAAATTCCAAAAATATAAGCACTGAATGATTTCTAAATTTTTAAACATTGGAACAAGTCATATTTTGGCTAGAGTTAAATTAAATGACAATTCATATACAATTCCAAAACTGAAGAGAACCGTGAGACCAACAACTGAAACGGGTTTATATATATATATATATATATATATATATATATATATATATATATATATATATATATATATTTTTTTTTTTAACAGAATTCTCATAGCTCAAAGACTGACAAATGCTCTCTTGCTCTATTTTTTCTTCCTCAATCTCCCCACTCCCACATAGCACTTAAGTGAGACAATATGACTCAAATTTGGAGAGTCACTGTCACTTGAATGTAGATTTTTACTTACAACTTCCTTCAACTTAAGATATGATTATTGCTAAGGTTTTTTTTATTACTTGTAACAAGAAATGCAAACAAGACGATAACTGCTTTTCTAGGATTATATTACATTCTCTTATAATAGAATTGGTAAATGTTTCTTTGCTTAATTGATTATACATATTGGAATAATACTTTTGGGATATTTCACAGAATATAGTAATATGAAAATATATGCATGCCAGAATATTTTTTTAAATTGTGTCAGTTAAGTGGATGCATTTGTGGAGCTGATGTAAGTAGGAATAAAAAAAGTGTGGGTTAAAATTTTTAAGCAATTAATGATTTTTTGTTAATCAGCCATTTTTTTTTTACTACTATAAACATATTTAGTGAGTACACATATTTAAGTAGACAGAAAAATAAAGTGAAATTAATGTCTACTGGACTAGAGATTGAAAGTTTTATAATAAAAAAGTGCTTCCTGACAGGAATTGAACTTGTACTCACTTTATAACTGAGAAAAACACCTTCAGGCCAGATGTGCTTTTTCCCTATTAAGCTAAAAGAGGTCATTATAGAAAGACTCATTTACCTATTTATAGAAATACACATCTCTTCACCCAGGATCTTTCAACTTCTAAATCTACTTACTTTATTTTCATGACCAAAATTTTTAACCAATTAATGAATTTTTTTAATTCAAAATTATTTCTTTAATAAAACTTGATCTCTAGGTGTGTGGATATGAATTTCACAGTTAAATAAAACAAGAAAAGAAAAATTCAAAAATGTGATGCTAACTTAAACAGGCATACTCATTTATAGCAGTGTGTGTGTGTGTGTGTGTGTGTGTGTGTGTGTGTGTGTGTGTGTGTGAATGAGAGAGAGAGAGCATCAGTTTTACTCATGACAAGAAAGGTAAATCCCTCGTTTGGTCAAAATTCAGTCCTTTGGTGGTAATACCAAAGCAGAGGTTCTCAACTGGTGGTGTGTGTGTGTGTGTGTGTGTGTGTGTGTGTGTGTGTGTGTGTGTGGAGGGAATCATGCTTTTTTTTTATTTATAGAATTTGGAGACCATCATGTGTCAAAAAACAATAAACAAAAACAAAACAAAAGCAAAAACAAACCAAAAATAAACACAAACAAAAAATATAAAAAAATATAAACAAAAAACATCTATAAAAATAATCCATGTAAATGTATATGTACTAAAATAGAAAAGAAAGAGTATTTTCAATAATATATGCATATTATTTAGAATGCACTCTTTGAGTTGGATGATCTTGGAAAGGTGGGGAGAAATTACATCCTGACATATGGTGAAAAGGGTGCACTGGGCCACAAAGGTTGAGAACCACTGGATTAAAGTGACTTCTCTAGGGCACAGGCCTGGATGATGGCAGATAGAGGTAGAGTTTGTGTGGGTGCATATATGTTTCTCAGTTCACCCATCTGTTAAGGTGACTGCTACAGATGCCTGCTTGGGCACATTTTGTTTCTTCAACACACACAGAGCCAGTTTATGTTGCAACTATGCTGAGCAGATCTCAGTTATAATTATTTCAGAGGGAGCACATAATCCAGCATGATCAACAGTTGAACAAGGCCAAGAGGCTTACAACCTGTTATGATGACTCAGGACTTTGTATTAGCACAACCATCAACAGGTTCCAAACAGCTTCATCTACTCAATTTTATGCACAATGGCCACAGTTTTTAGGCACTTTCTAAAGCTGCCTCCTATACTAGGAACCTGTCAACAGGACAATATTTTCAAGTTAACAACTTGTCAATTGTGAGATTCAAACCCAGATCTCATGATCAGAACTAACCCCATTGCCATCACCCCTACACACACATGCACACACACATTTATTACTTCAAATGTTATTTTTAGTGGATACCAACATTTGAGAAGAAGCTACATTTATTTTAAACAATATTTATTTTGCCTATTGGATTGTGTATTCAAGAAAATTTAATAAAGAGCTGGTGGAATTTAAACCTATGCCCACATTTGCAGGAGGAACCATCATCTGATCTGACATGCATTTACCACTCAACTACAAAGAGAGTCACAATAAAGCAAGGTTCTATTTTTGCCTTTAAGGCATATTAAATCTTTCAGATTTTTCTGAAATGTATATCTGCTCAGTTTTATATCTGAAATGTAAACAAAGCAGTTTCTAAAGAATTAACAGATTTGTTTGTTTTTTTAATCAGAAATATTTTCATTACTTCAAACATTATTTATAATGTAAAAATTTCAGAAAATTCTTTTATAAATTATATGTTGAGCAGACATTAGTTACAGTTTCTATGAGAGAGTGTGTTATCTAGCATGATCAACAGCCTTAACAAGGCCAGCACACTCAAACCCTCAGTCATGATGACTTGTGGCTTCATGCTAGCACAACCATTAACAACTCCCAAAGGGTTCTGTCTACTCAGTTTCACTCACAAGGCTTGGATCTACATCTCAATGGTTTTCTGGCAGTTTCCAAAAGATTGCCTCAAGACCAACAAAATCAAAAAGTCACCTTCCTGACAAATCGACCATGATGAGATTCAAACATTCTAACCACTTGGCCACATGCCCATATATATATATTATATATATATATATATATATATATATATATATATATATACACACACACACCTTGATAAAGTCTACCAGAGGGTTAAACATCAGCTAAGAATTTTTCATTTGTTTTATTCATAGTCTTTTTACAGATATATTTTTAGTTATAACTGAAATATATATATATATATATATATATATATATATATATATATATATATATATAGGCTGATTTAGGAATTTTGTGTATATAAATTTTTTTCTCAGCCTTTTTCTTATTCAGAAATAGACATTGGTTTATTTATAAGTGCATCCTATATTTTTAACAAGAGACATTTGTTTGAAATTTCATTAGTTAAATGTTTTTCTAATTAGGATTGTAAACAGGATTTGTTGGAATAAAATTCTGGAGAAATGTGATGGGAAAATTTTAAAGTAAATATTTTGCAGATATTAAAAAAAATTCAAACAAAGCTAATGAGACCCATAACCCCCTACATCCTGAAAACATAGCACTTGATTTGCAGAAACTAAAATCTGAACATTTTTCATGCCTAAAAGTTTCAAAGAGTTCATTAATCATTATATTAAGGAAAAAAATATTTCCTTGCAAAATGATTTGATTTGTTTATTAATAATTTCTGTGTCAAATAAAATTCTCAATTTAATATTCTATACAAGGACAATTTTAATTTTTTATAAATATAGTTAATTGGTTAGTTGGTTGATTTTGTTTAGCAGCATATCAACCTCTAGAGGCTATTTAATGCCGAAATCTGAATATTTTGTACATTATTTTATTCTTTCAGAGTAAAATGTATGTTTTTTAGATATATAGTTTGTAGATAATAAAATGTGTTGTTGGTAATTTTACTATGAAAATGTATTTTTCATATTTTTTTAGTGTTGCATTGATTACCATTTTGCTATAAAAATGTATTGTTGGTCATTTTATTATAATAAAGTACTGTTTTTGTTTTCGGATTCACTATTTGTCCATAGCTGGGACCCTAACAGGTGCTACCACTTTGGGTCAGGGTAGACCTGGGAATACCAGCAATTAAGAGATGGTTCCCTGCTGCTCAAAACCTCTAATCTTCCTATCAGAGGCCTTGCTGCTGGATTCTAAATATATCTTGAGCAATTGTGGTCTAATCCATTAAATTACAAAATTAATTTAAATATTCTTATTTATCAAAAATAAAAATTGTTATTTTTAGAAATAATTTCATCCTTTTAATGTTTCTTTTAGTAAAAATAGTTTGTAGAGTTTTCTAAAAAAGGAAAGTTATTGTAGACATATTTATATAAGTAAAGATTCAAATATTTATATGCATGCCTTTTTAATCACCAGTCATTTACCATAAAATGCACAAATACAAAATGTATCAGCCAGATGTTGATATAAGATGCTGTTTAAATTTACATATGATCTTATTAACAAAATAAATTATCTTAGAAAAAAAGATATAATCATCTTTATAGAGAAATCTGCACCAAATAATAAAATAAACAGACATAATTCCCAATATAATCTTTCTTGTCAATGCACTTGATTCAGTGATGAATAATATTTACATAGATTAAACATTATACAGTGAAAACTTTTGACTTTTTGTTGGCTCTCTCATTTTATACATATATATATATATATATATATATATATATATATATATATATATATATATATATACACACACAGAGTAAAAGTTTTTCACTTAGCTGTTTGATGTTACCTTCTGTACATATGTATAGACACAATAGGCTGAGGAAAAAAAATTGAAAGATCAAAAAACAACAAAAATAATAAGAGTGATACTAAGACTAATAATATTAATGCATCATAGATACTGAAAGCAAAGCAATAGATCTTGATTATACATCTCTCTCTCTCTCTCTCTCTATATATATATATATATATATATATGATAAAAATATTAGTTTTAAGGTATGCTACATTTATGGGTGAAAGTGCTCAATATCAGTTACAAAGCATATGTGTAAATATAAAAGTGGACATATCAACACCAAGTGGCGACAGTCTGTTTCATGCTTGAATGCATTCAGTATTGAACTCATACACACACACACACACACATATATATATATATATATATATATATATATATACTGAAAGATTACAGAATTTTAACTACAAGAGTCAAATTTTTATATATTGTTGGAGTTTCTACTTTATATTTTCTGCACATGCTTTTCAGTATGTGTATATGCACACATATATAGACACACAAACAAATGCATCTGCCTTCAAAATAATATTTATATAAAATTTGAAATCTATCTGTTTAAAACACTTAAGATTATATATGAAAATATTTATGAATAGAACTTTTCAATGTGAGTAGAGAAAATATTGGAGAAAAAAAATTGGAGAAACAAACAAAATTTTCACTTGTGTTTGACAATAACAAATATTCAACAAGTGCTATACTGTGTACTTTAAAATTATGATTGCTAGCCAAGATAAACAAAAACAATTAGAGAAAAATAAATGATTATTTTTTCTTAAATTAACTTTTTTAAATAAAAAGAATGTATTTCGGTAAACCTGCTGCACCCGTCCTCCTGTCACTGTTTGTGTCGCAGACTTCATGATCTGTAGATGCTGACCATATACACACTTCATCTACAAAGAGAAGCCACCTCCACTGTCTAAGCAGAAAGTCAGCCATGAGCTCAGATCCTGTGTGAGTCAGACGCTATGCAGCATGCCTGCCCATTATTTAAAGCAAATGTTAAACATAATAACCAACAGATTCCCTCTTAGGTCAGATGACTTAGTAGCAACACTATCATAATGGCGATAATTATAATACCCTTGATAGTAATATACTAACTTTTTGATTAGCAAGGATCTTTTTTTTGTTGAATGTCATATCAATTCAGAATAGAGACAGTCACAGCCCTTCAAACTCTACTTGTTATCTTAATTAAAATAACTTCCTGAGAGAGATAGGGAAGTGTTTTGCCATTGTATTCTCTATGCAGATGTCCTTCTCACAGACTGGCTGCCACCCAAGGCTAGAGAGAGCAGACACGGCTCCCTGTTTAACCCATATCCAGAGGGGAAAAATGAATTCATATCATTCCAAAAGGCACTATAAAAGATGTCTCATTTCATTTCTTCATTTTTTTTATTTAATCCCAATGTGGCAATAATGCCACTAAGATGCAAGGGGTTACTGGGAGTGGAAGTGAATGAGAAGACTATGGCTTATCCAATTGCAGGTTATTTAAACTCCCTGACCTCCAACCTCTGAGATTACTTTTCTATTTAGCCTAAATCTAACACTTGATTGTTTGATCAAAGCAAACACACAAGTCTATTTTTAATTCTGACATTGTGTTTCCTCATCCCCGCTCCTTATATTTCCAAAAGAGGTAACCAATCATTTACCATTGCCACCAAAAATAAGATGGGAAATCATGAAAACCACATCTGCCTACAGTAACATCAAAAAGATGTCTACTTTGTCATGAAAAGTGGCAATAATCTCCCACATTCAACAAAAAGAATTACTAAACCAAAGATCAGAAATAATTTCAAAATGCAGACACAAAAATAAATATCTACTATCACAGTTCATACCAAATGGATAATACCTACAACAAAACTGTACACAACCAGGAACCTACTGAAAAAAATAGTAGAACACTAAAACAACCAAAACATAACCACCAATGGGAATCAGTAACACTACCCCCCCAAACACAACCACCACAATAACAATTAACACAGATCAATAAAACTACCAATACTGTTACCAACACTACCACCACCCCTCCAGACACAACCACCACCATGACACTTAGTACAGCCATCACAAGAAATAAAACCATTAACACTTCAAAATTATTATTTTGTAATGACTACTAGTATTTTTGTTACTACTATGTACCTACCAAAAATAACTATTACTATTATTTTCACTATCAGTACTGATGTTACCAGTTTAAGAACAATCACTTCATAACGATCTCTACCACCATTAGTACTGCTTTTTGTCATTGTCATTGTTATTATTATTATTATTATTACCATTATCAACCAGAACTATTATCATAATTATCATTGTCATTACTGTCTTTTATTTTGTCATTATTATGTTATTGTTTCCATCATCATCAAGGCTAACTTACCATTCATCATAACCAATAACATTAATATTTATTATTAATATATCAATAATAATATCACAGTTATTATTACCATTAACATAATCACAATCATCAATAAGACACCAGCAGTTAGCATTGCTAAAAATACAGACATCATCATGTCCACAGACAGAACCCAACTTAATCAACATGGTAGTAGTGGACCCAGACCAAGGAGTGTGGGTACACGTCTACATATAAGTATTTGCATGTGTGAGGAAATATGGGATTATCTGACAGCACAAAAATGTCACACCCACTCTCACCTGTTCCTTGTTAAGGGAACCTTTGCTGCATATGCAATGTTACCGTCTCGACACCAAAATAGAATGACAATTGCGTATATATGTATGCTCGAACACATGGATGTGTATCTGTGCCTAACCTCAGATTATTTATGTGGCTGTGTTTGTACAAACTAAAATGCATACACCTGTATGTATGTTTGTCTATGTATGTGAGAGTGTCATCCAAAACACAGAAGAAAATTCCCCCTCCATCATACATAAATAATCAAACACAAATAAGCATAAATAGATCCACTTTTAAAAAAATAAACCTGTTTGTCTGATGATCACAAAAGCATAAAACCTGGGGTTAAACTAATATCCATACAATATATATAAAATCCCATTTATTCTAACTAGCAAATATATATTTTTTTAAATTTAAAAACTGTAATCCCAGTATAATATGTAATTGCAGCAAGATTGTGGTAACCAGATATTTCCCTTAAAGTTGAAATTATGTAATGGTCAGTCCTTACTCAGCTCCTGAAGACTGCACTGTGCATGAAACTTCAACTCATATTACTGGCGAGCGATAATGTGTATATTTATTAATATATAAATATTTAATAATAGTTCTGTTTTATTACATAGAGCAAGGTTTTATTAAGACCAGCACTATGTGTCGAATTTGTAACCTGTAGTCGATATTACCTTTGTCAAATTTACTTGATTACACAGCGGCCCCTTTATAAATACCCTTCGGTTTTAGTTACCCCACCCCATCTCCCCCACCCCTTTTCCTTTTCCCCTCCCTCTCTCTTCTTCTGATATTTAAGATTATATCGTCTATTGTGTGTGTATGTCACCACAAAATGTATACTCTTTTCCGGTTTATCTTTAATGTATTAGACATTTGAAAATATTCATATTTCTCTCACTTAAACCGTCTTTGACTCCCCTCTTTAAAACTTCTCTCTGTTAAATTTTAATCCCCCCTTCATCTTTAGACCTTCCTGTCCTTCTCTCGTCTGTTACCCCTCCCTTTGGCTTTCATTTACTCTAGCATTCGTCCCACTCTCTCATACATACACTCTCACTAAATTTTATTTTTTATTACTGGAGTCGTTTTTTGTTCTCTTTTTGAATTTGTAGGTCTGATGAATTGGATCGTATGCCCGATTCCAATGGAATAAATTATGACCATGGAATATTAGTGTTTAAGCCTTTATATATATATATGAATTCAATTTAAATAGAAAACAGATAACTTAAGTGTCCACTGGTTATATTTAATTATATTTAAGAGTAAGGGAGGGGAGGGTTTGGACCAGATATTGTTCCAAACCCCCAAATTTTAAATCTATTTTTATTAAGATATTTAAGAGTAAAGGAGTGGGGGTTGGACATTGGTCCACCCCCGCTCCCTTACTGTTAAATATCTTAATACAAATGGATTTAAAATTATTCCCATCTCTCCCTTCCCTCTCTAATTTCGACAGTGTCTGTCATACTCCTCTTCCCCTTCTCTCTATACCACCTTACATCAACTTAAAACTACCCCTCAAAAGTATGTAAATTTAAAACATTTTTTCACCCTTGGAAGTGCAGTCTGATGAACCAGATAAAAATAATATACCTGGGGAAATAAATTATAACCAATGGACCCTTAAGGTTATTTGTTTTGTATTTAAATTAATAATTGCTCTGATTTGACATCGAGCACTCTGGATTACATCCACTTTGGGATTATCCATACGGATTACCAAACTTTTCATTACTTTATATAATATGCATAAACTGTATATAATATTAGGTTGGTGCAAAAATAATGTCGTTTTCTGACATATGTTACTTTTATATATGATTTCTGAATTAATTCATTGATATATATAGCCATGTTATATATCATTTTGAAGTGCGTTTTTCACTCTATCGAATTGTGTTATTCGTTACCGTTCTCAATCTCTTCATTCATTTTTTGCAGGCTTTTCGACAGCATGGACAAAATTCAAATCCGCACGATTTTCTTGTTCCAGTTCAAACTAGGCAGAAAAGCTGCCGAGACAGCTCGTGATATCAATGATGCGTTTGGCCCAGGAACCACTAACGAACGTGTGGCACAACGGTGGTTCAAGAAATTTCGCAATGGTGATGAGAGCCTCGAAGATGAAGACGGTCGCGGCTGGCCGACTGCGGTTGATAACGAACATTTGAAAGCCTTAATTGAAGCTGATCCTCGCAAAATCACACAAGAAGTTGCTGTTGAACTCGAGGTCAACCACTCAACAGTCGTTTGCCATTTAAAGCAAATAGGGAAGTCAAAAAAGTTGGATAAATGGGTGCCGCATGAATTGAACGATAATCAAAAAAATCATCGTTTTGAGGTGTCTTCTACGCTCTTTCTGCGCAACAAAAACGACCCATTCTCGAGTGGATTGTGACGTGTGATGAGAAGTGGATCCTCTACGACAACTGGCAATGTTCAGCACAGTGGTTGGATGCCGGAGACGCTCCACAACACTTCCCGAAGCTGAAATTGCACCAAAAAAAGGTTATGGTGACTGTTTGGTGATCTGCAGCCGGTCTCATCCATCACAGCTTCTTGAATCCGGGCGAAACGATTACGGTGGAGAAGTACTGCCGACAAATTGACGAAATGCACCAGAAGCTCCAACCTATGTGCCCGAGATTGGTCAATATGAAGGGACCAATTCTCCTCCATGACAACGCTCGCCCGCATGTTGCTCAACTGACCCTGCAGAAGCTGAACGAATTGGGCTACGAGACTCTGCCTCATCCGCCATATTCACCGGACTTCTCGCCCACCGATTATTACTTTTTCAAGCATCTGGACAACTTCCTGCGCGAAAAATGCTTCAAAAGCCGAGATGATGCCGAATCGGCCTTCAATGACTTCATCGCTTCCAGAACTCCGGATTTCTATGCTAATGCGATAAATAAACTTGTTTTTCGTTGGCAAAAATGTGTCGATTCTAATGGTTCTTATTTCGATTAATAAAGTTTATTATGAAAGGAGTTATGATCTTTTGAAGTTGAACGTCAAAAAACATTATTTTTGCACCAACCTAATACATTTGCTTATATTAAATATCCACTGAACATGGGAAATGCAATGAGAACAATCCATCCTACCAACTGGAGAATGTATTCGGTTAAAAATTCCAAAATTACCAAGTATTTTAGACACGTGAGAAGGCCAAAGGTTGAGATATTGTTAGCATCACAACCAAGATGAAAATACTGATTCAAACAGTAGGGTATATAATACTAATTTTTCACCTCAAAAATCCTAACATGAATCAAATCACATTTATTAATAATTTTTTAATGTGTATAAAAGATTTGACTAATAAATGTTATAACTTATTTCCAAAAATACTGGTTGAAGTAATAGAACTTATTTTTATAAACCTTTTGACACAGTTTCAAAACATATTTGTGTGATGTCGAGATGACTTAACACTGTTTCCATCATCAAGTCAGACTTTTAATTCAGGGTTTTTTAAGTATAACTATTCCAGTAGAAGGAAATAAATAATTTCCATAAATATATACAATTTAGTCAAATCAAGAACCTGCCCAACTACACTGACTAGTCTGGTATCCTAGCACTGTTGACATCTTAATTGATAAATCTATGCAGACATAGGGAGGGGGTGCTGAAAAACAGTTTACCTAAACCACTTCCGCTGTTTTGACATTGAAATAAAGATTTCAATGTTTAGATACAGAATTATTTTTCTGAAGGGTTGAAGAAACTGGAAAATTAATTTGATAAATGTGTTGTGGATATGTAGGTGGTTCATGTCACACTGTTATTTTCTGGAGACTTTTCAAATAGTCCCTCTTGTACATATACAATATTTCTATCTGGAAGATTTTCTTTTTTCTTTTTCCTACACATTTTGTTTATTCAAGCTAATTTCATTTTTTTGTTGCTTTCTTAGATTCATTCCAAGTCTTTTAACCCATTAGAGTTTTAGCAGAACCACATGTACTACAACCATAGCAGTAGGCATACTAGGCTCATAACCTGTGGAATAAGTAGCCATGGTCAAATGCAAAATAAGTAACAGAACTGTCCAACAAACCAAATTGACAAAGTTTGCAATAAGAAATAACAAATAAAAGAACAGGATAAAAAATAATAGAAAGCAAGCAAACAAAATATACAAGACAACTTAATAATAATAAGGCAAAGTAACAGTAACACAACAAAAAGTTCAGCACACAAAAGCAAATTCGGACAAGTGAACACAGCCTTCTGACTTCAGGTCAAGACAAAGCGGAACTGCATTAGGTTGAATTGAGAACGGGCCTATTTTATTGGCTAGGAAAAAATACCAGCATGCATTTGTATGCTCTGCCGATAAAAGGGGAGGGGAAAGTGTGTTGCTGTTTCATTTCTAGAAAAGTTTGAAACCAACACAAAGGCATGACTGCTGACTTTAATTGAGTTCAGAGTTTTCCTTCTCCTAGACTGGTTACCACTCCAAGAAGAGATTTCAGCTGGGGGGAAGGCACATGCATGCTTTTTTTCCAAGGGCATGATAAGAAAAAAGTGAACAAAATAGAATCAACCAAAACTTGAACTCTGCTTGTAGATTTCACATTATGCACCAATATGATCGCTGCATACTTTTTGTTCGATTATAATCTTTCAGCTACTGCATATCACATCCTTACCCCAGGGGGTCTATTTTTAAAATGTGGTTCCTTGTTCTGTTATGACATGTGCATTTCTTTCCTATGTATATCTACATAAGACTTATCGAGAGTCTTCTCACTTGACTGATGCTTGAGATATAGTGATTTTCTAAGCGTAGTTGTTGTGATGTGGAGGTCTAGCAAGACAACACTTAACTCATCAGTTCATTCATGATATTAAGAAGAGTAACTAGCTCTTACAACAACAGTAGCTTAGATGAAGCACAAGGCTAAAAGAATGGGTCACCCACTGATGCAGGAGATATGTATGGAGAAACAAGACTTTAAAATAAAAATGTGATTTTGGAGAAAAGCCACATATTTTGTGAGTGTTTTGAAGTAATAAAAATATATGTTATTTTGCTTTCACAATTGCATACATGGTAGATGATACTCAGCTTTTGTGCATTTACACGTTTGTAGGGACATGATTACTAGAGGGGATGATGTGTGTGTTTTATATTGTTTTGTTGAAGTTATATTTTGATTTCTTTAAGAAATTGTCAGACATTATAGGAATTAATGTGAGATAACAATACATATTTTTATATATCAAGAAAAATATTGAAGAAAATGTATGACAAACATTTTCCACTTTGTCATACATTTTCCCCAATCGATTAATGTCATGAAAGTTCTTTCATGTTGGTTGGTTGATTTCTTTAGTGGCGTATCAACCTCTAAGAGTTATTTAATGCAAAAATCTAAAAATTTTGAACAATTTTAGGGCTTCAACTAAACATATTTTAAATGTAATTGTATGCCTTCATCTACAGATAAAATGTGTTGTTGGTTATTCTATAAAATTGTCATTTTTATGCTTTCATAGTGTTTTGTTTTTGTTTTTACTATTTGCCTATAGCTGGGGTCCTAACAGGTGCTACCACCCCATATCAGGGTAGACCTGGGAACAACAGCAATTAAGAGGTGGTTCTACTCTCTTCAAAAACTCCAATCTCCTGATCAGAGGCCTTGCTGCCAGATGTAGTTTATCGTTATAGCCAGGACTGACCCTTTAATTATCATTTAAATTTTATTTAACTGAACCCTTTCAATTTAAAACTAAGCTTTTAAATCTATACGGTAAATTGTAAAAGTTGATATCAGAACAAAGCATTCATTTACAAGTAGATTACTGGTTAATTTTTTGTTTTATGGCTTAACTTTTTGCAGGTTATTTAAAAGCCAGAATATATTTTCAGATTGTAAGAATTTTGGGGATGCCTTTAATCAGGTTATTTTGCTCGAAAGCACATATCTGCTCAGTTTTGTATAACAAATTGTAAATTTCAAAAGAATTAATGGAATTATTTTTAATCCTTCAAACATTACAATATCATCCTGACCATGTTTGTGCGCAAGTGTAGTCACAACAATGTAAACAAACCCAGTCCAATGAAGTACTAATGAATGAATCACAAAAACCTTTTTCCAATATATATGTGTGTGTGTGTGTGTGTGTGTGTGTGTGTGTGTGTGTGTGTGTGTGTGTATTTAAGAGCTGGAGAAAGGAGGGAAGATATTTTGTAAAAATACAAAGTGCTATCCAAGAATTTGTGGAATTAGCACATTGACCAGCCAGAGGTCAATGACAAACTTCAAACTCAAACTTTATAATAGCCAACATGGCAATAAAAATTTTTTATGAGTTGACAATGTTAAGACTTCAATTGAATCTATAGCTTCAATTGAAGTCTTAACATTGTTTTCACAATAAAATTATCACTGCGGAATAAGTTCATTGTTGGCACACTTTGGATAATAAATATTTATGTGCACCTGAAACATTTATCCCTTCAAACAATATTGGTGGACCCAATGTGAGTTCAGGTAAAAATGAGTAACACAAAACACTAACTATTTACATCATTTGGGATGTTGTCTTTATCTTGATTGCCATATTCATGACTTTCAGCTGTTGTATGCATGACCCTGTGGATAAAAGTGTCGAGTAATCCAAAAAGTGACTTGACACAAAAAGTTCAATACCTGGCCACTGAAGAGGGAACAAAAATTTGGAGAGTTAAATTACTAAAGGAAATTAACTGAAACTAAGATCCAAATAAAGGCATGGCACATGGAATTAAAACACTCTACCCCATAAACTAAAATGGTTGGGTTTGTAATTCCAATATATATCACCTGAAGTAGACTGGGGGTTTACAACAGCCAAAATGTTGTGAATATGGCAATAAAGATGAAGGCAACAGTCCAAACAATGTAAATAGTTACAATACCTTATTTCACAAATATAGACAGATGACAAAACAAAGACAAAATGAACAACAATGCATGTATTAACAAAAGGAATTACATGTGTAGACAATTGTGATACAAAGAATGCGTGTGTGAGAAACAAGTGTATGTGATGCATGTGTATATGCATGTGTGGGAGAGTTCATATGTCACAGGGAGATCTAAAAAGCAAATGCTCTTTATTGGCATTGTTCCTATCTACATACAACTACATCTGAAAGCTAGAGCTAAAAAGACCAAGAAGAGGGTGAGTGAAAATAATATTGCCTCTTCTTCTAAAGAGCACCATCTAGCAGGTATTTTGGCACATTCAGGTGGGTAACCCAGTTTCCTATTGCCTTCACTAAGAATTTGAATTCAAAGTAATTCTTCTAGACTGGCTGCCATCTATAGCTAAAGTACCCATTGCCATGTTATTTAATTCATAGATTGGGAGAGAAACAAGTTCATGCCTTTTCCAAGGGCATATATGTAAAAGTAAACACAGCAGATTAGGTGGTAATTTTAACTTTACTTGCTGATTCATCTTTCTGTGCAAATAGAAATTATGCTATTAGCACCTCTTTAGAAGAGCTGACATGTTAATCAACTTAAACTCCCCCCACCCAATAAATATACCAAAAGCTAATTTTAAGGTCACATCATACACGAGATATAAAATTAGCATATGTACTGCAGTGCCTGGCTATGCCGTTGACCAAACTATATCCATTTACTGTAGTCAAATTAGCTTCAAAATTAGGTCTTCAAAAGTTGCATGATACGCAAGTATATACGGTAGCTGTTTTATTATGTTGTTCTATGACATGTGATCAATCGTAAACTGTTCTCCATTTGCCTCTTTACTCTGTACTTTATTTCTCCTATAACCAACATATGCAAGTAGGTAAAATCATATTTGCCAATCTCATTACACCTCCCTGAACCAATGACTTTCATCGTTCTTGAACTTCTACAATCTCTTTCTTCCTTTCACCCTTGAGGTTTATGTCCTGTTCTTTTTAATGGAGATCTTGGTCTCATTTTCTGTGTCTGAGTCACTCCTACTATTGTTGCAGGATTGCTAGTATGATTGGGTAAATATTTAATTACCATAATGTTGCAGGAATCAAAATTTTGGATAGTAAATAATTACGAGCTCCTGGAAAATTTATCCCACAAACAATATTGGTGGACTCAGTGTGAGTTCAGGTAAAAAATGTGTTGCACATTTACACAAATGTGCTTCTTTGTGTGAGCATAAGAAATGTGTGTGAGAAAGTACAAAAGTCAAGAGAGAAAACCATGAAAAGGAATGTTTCCTAATGGGGGTACAATTTTCACCCACATTTGACTACATCTTAAGGCCAGAGCTAAAATGCTGTAAAAGAAAAAAGAGGCTAGGGAGAAAAATTCATGCCTTTTTATAGGCTTAAAGAGTGCCCTTCAGCAACGTTTTTTTTTTTACCAAAGTCAAGTGAGATAACCCGCACTTTCCTCCATAGGCTCACCTTCCTATTTTTATTGTTTTTAATTATCTCACATTGTATTAATATTAGTTTTGTGATGGAAAGATGTGTTGTAGGATCCTAAATGTGAATTTACCAAAAAGAGTTTTGAAATTCTAAAATTTTCTACACCCTTTAGGATAATTATAAACAAAAGTGATAAAAATCTGAATGAAAATGGCTGACTTTCAAGTTTAGATAAATTTCTTCTGTATGTCACATCTCTTCAGACAAGCTCATCACTGTCTTCCCCTATTTCTCTTGCCCTCAATATGTCGATGAGGGTTAAGCTCTCCAAGCCCTCTATCCTCATTATGTGATCAAGGAACTTAAGTTGTCTCTTCTGGATTCTGAGCAAAAGTGTGCTTTCCATTGCCATTTTCTGATGTCTCAAGTTTTCTCCTCATGGAGATTGTCCAACCTTCACTGCTGTGTTCATAGTTCATGTCTAACAAGAAGATTCATGTTACCTCTCTCTGACCATAGCTCAATTAGTTTCATTTAAATACACATGGAGACCTACAAAACTATCTGCAACATATTTGTTGATAATACAAATATAATAGCTTCATCCATGTGTAAAAAAAGGCTAAAAATAATGGGAACATTATTAATAAAAAAGAAAAAGCCAACACACTATAACATCAACTATGAACATGGCCACAATGTGCTGATCTTGTTTGGAAAACAAAACATTCCTATAACTCTAGATACATAAATAAAACAATCCATACATTTAGTTAAAAATAAAAATAAAATTCATCCATGATAATGGCTTCAAGTATAGATGAAAAAGTCCAGACATACAGAACATTTGGACAATTTTGATATAATTTATGTCCAGAAAAGGAGAAAATTATAAGAACACAATAAAAATAAAATCAAAAACTTAACTGCAGTAACTTGTCAGCTGTTTAATGAAATTTATATAAAAGAGGGATGGTATGAGGAGGCACTGTTGAGTAAATGATAGCAGCTCGGATTGAGGAATAGGAGAGCTGAGTTTGAATTCCACTCGAATCTATTAGATTCACTTATGTGCTAATATCCTTGGAAAGGTATGAATCCTCTTCTCCTCCCAGCTATGGGTAAATAGCAGGACAGACTGGGTTCTATAGCCTTGAATGGCAACTGGTCTAGGAGAAGGACAACTCTAAATTCAAATCCTGCGAAGGGTTGTTTGGGGACATTGTGGCACATAGTGCACCAGGTCTCTGTATTCAGCCCTTCAAAAAGTGTGATTGGTTATGCACAAAGCCTTCACCACTATAATCAAATCATATGTGCAGGTGTCTGCCTGTTCATAAGAACTGAGTTGCTTGACCCTCATACGTCGAAAACAATGGGAGAGTCCAGTATGTATATATGGGAGAGTCCAGTATGTATATATGATTAATGGACTTTATCTTTTAATCGAACATATTTTTCTGCTGGAGGGCACATTTTCTATAAGTTTTCTCAACTACACAAACAAGTAGCTGAAATAAATACTATTTAAAATAAATGGAGTGTCTACTCAAATACAGATGTCCACTAAAAATTACATTTGAAGTAATATATATATATATATATATATATATATATATATATATATATATATATATATATATATATATATATATCATACACAGATCTTGGACTGTTTGACCTAACAGAAGTTTATGATCATATATGCATTACCAAATCAGCATAAAGTAAAACAACAGACGAAAATAATAATTAAATCTATTGCAACTGGTCAGATAACATCATCAACAATAAAAGAGCTAAAACAAATGAATGTAACAACATTGATATGGCTTTTGCGCTGATAACACAAAATAAACTGCTAGCCAAAAAATATGATTGGATGTAACAATGGTGATTCTGTAAAACAGTTGCCAGAATTTTCATTTCTGTTAGAAACTGCATTCAAAAATGTTATCCCCCAGAACAAGAATCACCTTTACCCAACCCAACAAAAGAGGGACATAAAATTGTACCTCTCTAATTATAGAAATTACATTTGCTTACACTTTTTATACTCTAAACTCTAACAACTATTATGGGATAGAATCAGTATTTTTCAATGCTTCTTTACCAATGATATTTAGGTGAGGGGAACATAATAGTTAACTGATGAAAACAGAATTGGTGAGAAGAGTTCAAATTCTAGACTATTCTGTTGCATTCACTTTCACACAAATATAATTTGGAAAAGGCATGAATATTTCTTCTCATTCGAAATATGATTTAAATAGCAAAGGAGTGTAACAACAATGTGGATGAAGTACCTCCCCTGCAAAGGAGCACCAGATGAAAATGCCCATCCCCTACATGTTGATGCTGTGATCAGATCAGCAGAGGGTGTAACAGAATAGGGTCAACTCGATAAGGGGCTCAGAGTTGGTTGACTGTTGAAAGAGGACATTCTACTTACAGTAAGTAGCACTGTCAATTTGCATACAAATGATACTGGGCAGGTATTAGCCAATAGTCAGCATGGGTCTGAGACTGGGAAAGCTATATAGCACCAGTTTTATTTCTCAGTCAAGAGGAGCACTCTCAACATGCAGTAAATCATACAAGACAAACACAGAGAGATTAAGCTTTTTATAGCCTTGAGTAACAAGCTGTTTAAGAGAAGACTGAATTCTAAATACTGGAGCAGACAATGAGAAAACACTTCACTATTTCTCCCCAGAATACATGACAATTCCAGATAATACTGAGAAATCTGTTAGAGAGTCATGATTGCCTAAAACCTGTACGAACATGGCATATATATATATATATATATATATATGAATAAAGACTTGTACCCACAGAACCTCAGAATAGATTTAAACAACAGGGACGCCATTTTATTAATCAAACTTTTTTCTTTTTTTTTTATTATAGACATAAACACCTGAGATATCTTTCGGCCAACACTTAATCATAGGTAACACGTTGGCACATTATTTATTAGTATAAAGGGAACACATTATTGAAATATTTACTAAAATGGAAGAAAAGTCCGAGCTCGTTTAAAATTAAATTTATTGAAAATATAATTAAAACGTAAGGGGGTGTAAATCTCAGCTCAGAAAGAGTTAATAAAAGGGAAAAAAATTTAACTCACAATCCTTCCAAGAGTTTTAATGATCTTGTGAAATTGTCTTTCTGCCTGCATAAATTTGGGCGATGTAATTTTAAATATACAGCTTCCAAAACACGTAAATGAAATTCAGTTTGGACGCTGTGCAGGACAGAAAACCAAGTGTCCTGATAAGCAGAGGCACAGTCCTGGTTGTCCATGAAATGTTGGCCAATAGCTGACTCCTGGACCGACTGAGAAACTCTATTCCTGTATTCGGGATTACATAGATGTGAGGGAACATGCTGAGAAACGCGCATTTCCAAACGAAGACCAGTCCGTCCTATATATACTGAATCACATCTATATATATATATATATATATATATATATATATATATATATATATATATATATTATATATATATATATATTATATGAAAGAGAGAGAGTGATACTGATAATAGAACAGTCTGTTTCAAGCTTGAACTCAATCTTCAGCCAAACACAAATTACTAAATAAACAATCAGAACTTATCTCAAAATGCAGACATAAAAACAAATTTTTATGTTACCTAAAATTCAAAAACTAAAAATGAGTAACTTATAAAATATCAGCATAAAAAATGCAAATATATACACTATATACAATGCAGATAATGTAACATACTTTACACAAAGCCAATACTTTAAACAAAACAAATATAATACCCCCCAATAAATAAATGAAAAAAAATAATTAAATTAAACATAAAATTAAGTAAATAAATTAACAAACTATGAATATAAATTATAGACATAAACACCTGCAGTAATAATAATAAATAACCAATAATTTAAGTATTCAATAAGAGACCATTCGCCCTTGCATGGAGTATTGCTGCCATATATGGACTGGAGCCCCTTCTGTTTATCTCAGGGTTCTTGATAGGATCCAGAGATGGATATGCAATGTAATTGGCCCTGATCTGGCATCTCATCTGCAGTTGCTCTCTTACAGATGTGCCATTGCCTCTCTGTCTTTTTTTACAAATATTTTCATGGTAATTGCTCTGATGAGCTGCTTTCACTGGTTCCCAGACTTCATGAATTCAAGCGTCCTACGAGGTTGGCATCCCGCTCTCACCCTTTCACTGTTGAAACTGTTAAATGTAGCCGTCTCTTCTCCTCCAATAACTTCATATCTCGCACCTCTCGCCTGTAGAACTCCCTTCTCGTTTCCTGTTTCCCTGACAGCTATAATCTCCAACTATTCAAATGTAATGTCAATCGACATCTCCAGTTGCCTTGATCTATCCACTATCCTTCTCCTCATCCCTTCCTCTATCACTCCTATCTGCTCTCACTCCAAATCCTCTGTAACCCCTTGTGTGCTAGTGGCTTCCCGCCTTGCTTGGGGTGAAATGCTTAAAAAAAAATAAAATAAAAAATAACAAGTAAAAGTTAAACACTATAAAATAGCTGCAAATAACCGCATTTGGGTCCACAATTATTTCTATTCAGTAGCCCCTCTAGAATAATTTGAAATACAATTGTTTTCACCTACTGAATAATCATTAGGATAATACAAATAGACCTAGATACTCATAATTCAACAATATATATAAAAACAGTCGAGCAAACACACATGGCCTAAACATTGCATTCGTGTATGAAAGACTCAATTCTTGTTGATCTCAGACTTTACATATGGTCTATCCCTAATATTAACCACTTTTATCCATAAATATAGCATACCTTTAAACTATATTTTTACCACATGCACAATATATATATATATATATATATATATATATATATGATTCAAATTTTAGCTAAGATAGTGTGTTGATTTGCACAGATGCCCTTAGGAAAGGGAGGATTCTTTTCTTCCTCCCAATCAGCTATGAGCAAAATACCAGGCAGACTAGAATCTCTAGCCTTGATAGTTCCACTAGTTGAAAGAATGGACTTTTCTGAATTAAAAAAAGAAAGAAAATTAACTGACAATGTGAAACCACTCTATTACAATGGCAATGGACAGTTTACAGATTAAAGAAATGGATGCTGTGGAGAGAAATAATCACCTATGTTCTGAAAGGTCATGGTGCTTAAACCATTAATACCCACTGCAGCATTTTTTATTATTAATTATAGGTTTCTACCTAAAAAATGTCAAGCCCACCATCCTGTTTTTGGACAAGTGGGCACTAATGGATTAAAAGGTGTTCTAGCTATCAAATGAAGCTTAAAAGACAGTTTTTTTTAAGAAACAGTATTTAATCAAACCCTTAAGAAATTCTTGCCATCATTTTTCCTTTTCCCCTATTATAGAATTTAAAAGAATTTATAATGAATGAAAAAAAAAATTCTCCAAAATCAATTGGAATTTTAATGCCATAATTCATTCAAAATTAAATTATCCTGATTTACCTGTTAAAGTCCAATGAATTAACCTTTTTTGTTTTTAATCAATTCCCTCCAAGCAAGGTGATAAGACAACTGGAAGTGAAAGAAGGAAACCCTATCCTAAACAGGAAACAAGAAGCTAAAGTTAATTAAGAATTACATGCAATTAATTCAGAGTCAAAAATTGAATTGATATCATGAATAAATCCAGAAGTTAAAAGAAAAACTGCTGAGAGGCTGGTTGCAGTCATTCAAATTCATAATAAATAGATAAAGGAAATTATATTTCTTTTATAATGCATCAATCAAAAAGACCTTGGGAAACAGATCAGTTGTTTAAACCTTTTTGGTTCATAAACCATTTTCAACATTTCAGGATAGCACATCCCACTTTCAAAATTATCGGGCTCAAAAAAAATTGCATTACAGAATTGGAGTGTAGGCAATAATATCAGACTAAAAATGGAGTATTGCTGCCCAGTCCTGACTTGCCTGTCTTTATCAAGAGTTCAAAAACATTTAGGCAGCCTTGTCGGTGATTAATCATTTTCCACCCTATAACCCCTTTTTCTCACAGACAAAACATCGCAAACCACTTGCCCTCTATTGTTATTTCCATAGCAAGTGTTTTGACAAGCTACATTCCTTGGTTCTGCCAGCCCTGACATTTAGCTGAGACCCACCCTGCCACATACACAAAGGTGAATCATCCTCATTTCCTTCAGATTCAATCAACACTTTAGCATTCAACACACTCAAACCTGCCCCCATAAATATTGGCTTTCAAAATCTCACTGTTTGTGTGACTTCCTGCATTATTGTGAAGATGTTGTCATATTATGGAAGAGTATATACATGGCTGGTTACAGTGAGTCAAATATTAAAAGGTTGATAAGAAATAAGTTCCATTTGAACAGCTTCTTCCCTAGAACTGCTGCTTTGTGGAACAAACTCCTAGCACAAGGTTTTTTCCAATCTGTTGCAGGTATCACCTCTTTGTTTGCGAGGTGTATGGACAATTTATATTGAAATCAAAGGAAAAGACATTTGAGCCGTTCACCTATATTGATCCGTTCACCTATATATGATCCATTATTGTACATAATTAAGTTACAATTAAATCTGTATTTTATACAAATACTACTTTATGAAAATTGAGATCAGATTGGGCAGCATATTTACTGGAAGGTATGTCAGCATTACATTAGGCTCCATGTCAAAATGAACAACAAGCCTGAACCAGTCGTAGAAAAGCACAAAGTCTCTATTCTTAGGGAATTTACCATCCATACTAGCTGACATCTAAAAGCTAATAAACTAGACATTGTAATTGAAGACTACAAACTGAAAAATGGCAATGCTGTCAGGTAACAAGAAATTGATTAAAGATGACAAAATAAATAAATAGAAAACCTTGAAATTGAAAAAATGTAGTATCTTAAAACTAGGATTATATTTATAATAACTGGAGTTCTTTGGACTATCTGTGGCAGTGAAGGAGAAAATTAGGTCTTTCCTCAAAAAAGAATCTGTGTTCTGTGCTTCCTGTTGAAAAAGAAAATAAGAATAAAAATTGGGACGACTTGACTAGACTTGAAAATACGTTAATTGTTTGCCTTTCCACTCTCAGCCAATAATAACATTCCTTACCCCAATAAAAAAAAACACTATTTGAACAACAAGAGGAATTTTTGGTTCTTTGTGGTTGAAAATGGTTGCAAGGATACAAAAGGCTATTACCTCCCTTTGGTTTTGATGGTCACTTAGTGACATCACTTTATACAGTGATGAAAGTGATCAGTCATTCATTCAGTGAGTAAGCTTATTGGCATCAAGAAAAACATGTTCATCCTACCAGAGGTAGTCAGATACCAAATAACACAGATTACAAGTCCATGGTGCCATTTCCATTTGGAAATTTAACTTCACCAGATATAGAAATCTCTGTCTAGCAGTCCTCAGTTTGGGAAAACCCAAGATTCACCATTTCATTTAACAAATATATCCTTGGGATATAGTAGATGAATCTGGCCCATTTGAATCTGGAGTCCTAAACATGACTTCTCCAGAAACACAGAAGAATCTCCATATTATATGTAAGATCCTATCTTTTCATCATCCTTTCACTCTGCTTGCTGTATTGATATACAAGATATATTTTTCTCTGCATGGGATTTGTGTACATATGTATACATGATTTTGTTTTGTGTATGTCTTAGTAGTATAAAAGTCTCTATGAGAACAAAACATTTTTGTCATTCCTTTTCCTTTCAGCCATTTCATTCCATCACTGAAATACAGTGTTATAATATCACTGATATAATAATGCCCATGATGGGGAAAATGTAAATGGGAGAATAAACCTTTTTTCCATGTCTCTCTCATTATACAGTAATTGTGTTTTGCAAGTTTTGGATACAGATTTTTTTTTTTATTCCTTTTGATTTATATGCACCCCACCCTACCCTAGGCATTTTCTGATGTTAAACTTGTGAGACTGATTTATACCCTTTGGAATTACAACCACAATTTTTTTTTTTTTCGTCTCTGAACCTCTGATTGTTATTTTCTCACACAATCCAAAAATAGTACAGGGAAGAACATTAACAAGATCCCTGGCACAGGATCAGGGACTGTTTATATGGGATACGTTACATTGCAGTGTGTCAAACTGCTCATCTCCTCAAAAGAGTGTAAAGAAAATATAAGCACTGTACATGTTACAAGTATCACTTAACATCAGAATTTATGTGAACAGAATGTATATATTTATTGGTTTTATTTATCTTAGGTATCGGTTAATAACCCAGTAAAGGATTGTAGTATACAGAAAGAAAAAGATGATAAATACATTGTATTAAACATTACTTCACAACACTATAACTATTTAGTGGGGTCTCCCATAATTCATTGGAGATCACAAGTTGTAAATTGATCCCATAATTACCAAAAATAGAATTAGCAAACGAGTTTCCGGTTTCAGTTGATACTGCTTACATATACTACACAAATGCTTTTGGAGAAAAGCATGAATCCACTTTCCTGAACTATGTCCTGTTATCACATATCTTGACAAAATGTCTTATTGCCATCCTATGAGAAGAGATGGAAAATATAGTGGGAGAGTGGGCACCTGAGTAAACCACACCCTATGTGGATGACAGAACGTGTTCTGGGGGAGGTGGCAGAGGGAATGAACTTGTTGAGAGTTGCAAGTGATAGAGGGAGGTAGAGAGACATGATTGCCTATGTCCTGAAAGGACATAGAAAGAATAGATACTTTACTCCCCCAGGCAGTTGCATCTAAAGAGTTGTTACTCCCATGGTCAACCTTCACACAGAGGACAACAAAAACATCAGTAGATGAAAAAAAATTCTTTCTTTTTTTTCTTTTTTACGGTAAGGTTTCACCCTTTACAAGACCCAGAGGCCACTCTAGGTAGAGGGTTACTGTAACACTAGAAAAAATGGCTGAACTCCTGGACATAAATGGATTCAGACATGTCTCACATTTAAAATATTCCCCAAAAGAAAATGACGGTTTTACAAGTTTTATATTTAAAAAAGATAGATCTCAGAGTCAGATGCTTTCACAAGACTCTCTTTCCACTTATGCGAATTTGAACTGTCATTCAATCTATAAGATATGCTTCAAGAGGCAACAGAAAGAAGTGTGACTGCAGTGGCAAACAAGAGACATGTTGTTAGAGTGTCCAACTTATGCTACATTGCTGGGTGAAGGAAATGAATTAAAGAACTTTATTACAAGCCAGAAGAAATTGATTACAGTTACATTGAGAGGTAACAGATAGGAGGGGAAGATAACGGTTATCTCAAGACTAGAACAGGTTAAGATCATAGTGATCATGGAAAAATTCTCTTGAGAGTCTGTTCCACAGAGCAGTGATTCACAGGAAGAAGCTGTTCAAGTGGAACTAACGTTTCACCAATGGAATATGGAGGGAATGTAGGTGGTTTGCTACAATGTAAGTGGCATAGCTGGTCCTAGCCATGAAGGTTAAATGATATATCCCTTCAGAAGGTAGATGATCATGGCTCTCCACACATTCTTTTTCTGTATTATCTGAATTACCATAACTTTTTAGGAAAGATGTTTAAATAGTTTCTCCATTGCCTTCTCCATGGTTTTGAATTCTGAGTTGTCCTTTTAGACTGACTGCCACGGAGAAAAAGAAATTGAACATGGAAACTGAACCTCTGAACCAGAACTAGTTTCACAAATTGCTATAAAATGAAAACATCAACCTGAAAACTCGATTCATGTTCTTAAATAGGCTTGTCAGATTGCGACTTTAATATGGAAGTCATGCATGGCACCAAACCTATTCAGAAATATCTAAACTGTCAATTTTATACAACTGCTTCCTAAGATCAATGGTGGAAAAGTCTTTGAGTGAGTAAAACCTGAGCGCCTTGGCAAAAATCATCCTTTTTTAAACCTTGAACTAGTGCTGCAGATTCACAAAGAACTGTACCAAATAAAAGAAACTACATCACTTGAGGACTACCAACAGCAGCAATATTTAAAATGGCACATGTAACTCAAAGAGAAAATAATGATATAATCAAGATGTTACCATTCCACACCATTTCAGATAGAAGGTTCACAAGGAAACCCTCATTAATACTGGAAAGAGCAATAAAATTTACTCAACTTGAGAAACCTGTTTTCCTAAAAAAAGTGTTTTAAGAGAAAGATTCCATAAATTTCAACTGAAAACTGTACTGGCTGCTCAGTCAATGCATACCAAATGCTTCCTTGGAGGGAAACAGCTAATATTATTACCATGGTTAGAGCACCTTGTCTATACTACTATTTAACCTACAGCTGGTTTGAGAAGTGATTGATTCCTGCCTTTCCCAAGGGCAAAAGTGCAAAATTGAATCTAACAGACTAGACAGGATTTGAAGTTGGTTTGATGTATTCATTTACTGCACAAATAACTTATTCTGCCCACACATCGTAAAGGTAAGGAAGAAAGAAAAACCACCACTCTCCTTGGAACAAGTACATGGTGGCTGATATTGAAATTTAAAATGCATATTTATAAGGCAAAATGTTCAATGTAAGAATGACAACACACAAAAGGGATACAGTCAAGTGGTCATAGCATTTTGACTTCAAGACAAGAAAGAACTAAAACATGGCAGATGAGACGAAGAAGTGGTCTACTTTTATTGGTTAGGAAGAAATCCCAGCATGTATCTGTAGGATTTGTCTATGAATTTGAGAGGGGGATGTTTTTGCAGTTGTTCCTTCTAGGATTGGAAACAACATAGGGCCAAATGATTTTCTGATGACAGGCCTGCTTTTAATAACATAGCAGTGAATCTTTTGCCCAAGAAATGAAAGATTTGCAGGGCACATTACATTTGTTTTATTGTTAAAAGCACAAAAAACAGAATTGTAGGTAGGACTAAGAGCGATCATAATGAATTTATATTTTAGTCTATTTATATAATACGTATATTTACATACTAATTAATATCCTAATTGTTAGTTTCAATCACTGTGAGAATGAGAGCAAAACATTTTCCCCTCCCCAATTTATAGGCAGAAGCACACAAATGTATGCTGGGATTTTTTCCTAGCCAATACAATAAGTCTGTTCTCAGTCTTGAAGTCAGAACACTACGTCGTTTGTCCGAACTTGTCAGCCCTAATTCTTAGTTTGTGAAGTTTTTGCCATCTTACTGCTGCTTTGCCTTATTACTGTTAATTTGCCTTGCATATAGTGTTTGATTGCTTTTTATTATTTTTTGCCCTGTCCTTTCCTTTTTTTGTTATTGCAAACTTTGTCAATTCTGTTCGTTGGGCAGGTCTGTCACTTATATTACACTTGACCATGGCCACTCACTCTATAACAATTGTGTCCCCTTCACATTCCAAATTATGTTTCCATTGGTATGGTAATTAATTAATCAAAAACAGATTTTCATTTTTATCTTGGTGACTATTTCTTCAGTGTACCTTGTCCCTTCAGTACATGGACAATCATGGCTCTTCACAACCTGTCTCTTTGCCAAGCCTCTATGTGCCACTCTCCATTCACACAAGCTTGTCAAATATGTGGCTCACTGCTTTCCTCAATACACCCTGTGAATGTTAAATTTGCCAAGCCTTTAAAACATTTTTCTTAAGACTTGTTTCTTATGCCCTTCATTCATCCTTCTTTAAAACCACATTTCTGTTGCCTCCAATTTTCCCTTCATCTGTGAGGAAATTGTCCAGTATTCACACCCTGTTGTGTCGGAAACCTACCACCCCTCTTGAAGATGAACTTGTCTGCGTCTAAAGACTTTAAATAGCGGCACGTCGAGTGACAGAGGGCGAGAGAAAGTTCTTGGCTGAGCTAGTTATAGACTACTCAGGCGATTTCTGTACCTTTTACCAACCAATAAAACCCTTTTATTTGTTATGTGTTATTTGTCGTTTGTCTCTACAAACCCCAAACCAACATCATAACACACCCCTACTAGAGGACTGATTTTAGATAATAAATTATTTGTTGAAGAGAATATTAAGCCAAGACCTAAAAAAGACAATATTTTCCAAGTGATTTGATTTGTTTGTTTGTTTAGCATCATAACAACTCCTTTATGGACCATTTAATGCCAAAATTTAATTTCCTTTTGAGCTTTGAAGTAATAAAAGTATATGTCATTTTGCATTCACAATTGAATCCATGGTAGATGATACTCAGCTTTTGTACAAATACATGTTTATGTGGACATAATTACTGGATGTAGTGATATGTTTTTTATGTTGTAGTTTTGTTGAAGTTATATTTTGGAATACAGTTTGATTTAATAAACTGTAGAACATTATATGGATCGATGTCATGAAAGTTATTTCATGTTGGTTGTTTGATTTTGTTTGGTGGCATATCAATCTATCGGTTATTTAATGCTGAAATCTAAATATTTTATATGCTCTCTGCAAAACCAACTTTAATTCATCAAAATCCCCTCCTCTGACTTCTTGATTCACAGTTACCTTTCTCTCTTTAGAAAGGACTCCATAACCTACATGCATGGCCTGGGAGATTACACACTGGATCATCTCCCACAGGCTAGGGAACTCTCTCTTGAATCTCCAGACCATTCATATATGTGTCTCCATCTATCTCTCCTCAATTCTATCTCTTCTTTCTCTATCACTCTCCATCCTCCCAAGACTGTGGTGTACTCGATAGCATTTCTGATAATATAGACAAGGTTATCTCTCTACATCCGTTTGCACACATATTTGTGTTCAGTGACTGTAATGCCCACCATACCAAATGGCTTAAACACTCCATAACTGACCTTCCTGGCATACAAACCCTTAGATTTTCAATCACTCAATACTTCACACAAGTGGTTGACTTTCCTACACATTTCCCCAGTAACCATGATGGTAAAGCTTCCTTTCTCAATCTCTGTTTTACCTCTATCCAAGAGTCTTGTTGTGCTATGCAACTCTCTCCTCTTGGCAACTCTGATCAAGCCATCTTGTCTGTTAACATCTCCTTATACTTCTCCCCCAATAAAGAACCTCCCACCAACAGAATGTCTTTCTGTTATCAATGAACAGACTGGGACTTGCTCCATGATTTCCTTTGTGATGTTCCCTGGAATGTTGTTTTTAATCTCCCCATCCAAAAATGTGCATCCAAGGTCTCATCCTCAGTGAAAGCTGGAATTGAGGCTTTCATCCCCGCGAGAAAATATAAAGTGAAATCGCGTTCCCCACTTGGTTCTTAGCTACTTGCTCAGCTGCTCTAGCCCACAGGAATCATTATTTTCATCTGTGCTCTAGTGATATGTCTGATTGCATCAGACGTCTCTTTGTCATTGCCCGTAATGAGTGCAAGTGTGTCCTCCATGAAGCAAAGTTACTCTTTGCTGAAAGAATGAAACAATGTATTGTTTCTCGCAAGAGCATGCTGAAAAACAGCAAATCCACAACACCTCCATTATTCAACTAATTTGAGGTCCTGACTTCCTCAGCTGACAAGGCTGAATGCTTTGCTTGGAAATTCAGTTTGGCATGCTGGTCTTCTTTGCAAGCTTCAAGGATATGGCATTATAGGATGATTATTTAACTTAATACAATCATTTCTGTCAAACCATGAAATGAACATCATCCTAAACAGGTTCTCCTCCAGCTCCTTTATCACAAATGCTGGTGTGTCCCAAGGCTCTATCTTCATTAACGACCTTCCTGATGTCATCACTTCCCAAGTAGGCATCTACGCGGATGACACTACTGTTTACTCCTGCCTCAATAGTAAATCTGGCATCATGGACAAAACTAACCTAGCTGCCAGTCTCAAAAAGGACCTCCAGTCTGTAGCTGACTGGGGGAAGGAAATGGCTTGTAAACTTCAATGCCTCCAAAATGAAACTGCTCTCATTTAGCCACCACATAGAACCCTCCCTGCCTCTTATGAGAATGGCTGATGCCCAACTCCACAATAGTGCCTTGTTGCACCTACTTGCTCTCACGCTGTCTGCTGATATGAGATGGAACAAATACATCAATAACTTCATCTACCGCAAAGAAAGTTGCTTCTCTGTGTTGTGCCAGAAAGTTTTTCTTGTCCGAGTCCATCCTTCAAATCTATAAATCAACCATCCATCGTTGCATGGAACATTGCTGTCATATACGGTCTGGTGTTCCCGCTGTATATATCAAGGTCCTCGACAAAATCCAGAGATGAATATGCAATGTGGCTAGTCTACAGTCACTTTCTAACAGATGTGCTATGGCTTCCTTCTGTCTGTTCTATAAGTATTTTCATGGCAACTGTTCTGACAAGTTGTTTTTGCTGGTTCCCAGACTGCATGAATTTAAGCAAGCTACTAGGTTGGCATCTCAGTCCCACTCTGTCACTGAAGAGAAGAAGCTGTTTGTGTAGAAGAGACAGTTCTACTCAGTTTCTTCTCTCACACTTCCCATCTTTGGAATTCTTTCCCTCTTACTTGCTTCCCTGATAATTATAATCTTCAAATATTCAAGTGTAATGTCAATCAACATCTTCTGATACCTTGATCTTGTTCCTCTGTCCTTCTTTTTATCCTCGCCCCTAACATGCCTCTTTACTCTTGCTCTCTACTCTCTGTAACCTCTTGCATGCTAGAGGCACTCCTGCTTTGCTTGGGGTGAAAAAAAACGAAATTTTATGCTTTCAATTACAGATATTTTGTACCTAATTTTATACTTTCAGAGTAAAGGTATGTTTTTTTTAAGATTTTGTAAATCATAAAATGTATTGTTGGTAATTTTACTATAAAAATATATTTTTATATTTTTTTAGTGTTATATTGATTGTCATTTTACTATAAAAATGTATTGTTGGTCATTGTATGATAAAAATAAAATGTACCATTAATTTTTGTTTGAGGGTTCATGATTTGCTGATAACTGGGACCCTAACAGGTGCTACTATCCAGGCTCAGGTTGGCCCTGCAAATGGCAATTAAGACAATTAGAGGCCATTCCTACCTGATGTAGCTTATTGTTATACCCAGGAAGAATTTTTAAAGTGGATCATTTTCTAAAACTAACATAGATAAACCAATGTCAAAATTAACATTAGTTTATCTGCAGCCACTTTGTTCTGCAGATACTTTGGATATTTTGCCAAATCCTTTTCCATTATGGTTTCAAGAGGTCTGTGGTTACTCAGACTGTAATGTGCTGGCCAAATGTATATGGGTGAAATCTTTCATATGTATAAGCCACTGCCAGTAAATGCTTCCCTACCTGTGCATACCATGTTTCTGTGTCAATAAGTGCTCAACTGGTATAGGCCAGGGGCTAGGCTTCTTGGACCAATGTAGCTCCTAAGCCCTTCTCACTTGCATCACACTGGATTGCAAAAGGTTTGTTGTGGTCATAATATCTCAGTACAGATGCTTTGCTCACCTTGTTAATCTTATCAAAAGTCTCCTTGAGTGCCTGAGACAAAGGGATGTCTGTCTTTGTAAGAATTGGAGGCATCAACTCTCAGTTATGTGGTAGGAATTTTGCAAGGAAATTCACAAATCTTCCTATTCAGTGGACTACCTTCACATCTGTTGAACGAGATATCTCCCTAATAACCTTTATCTTCTCTGGATCAGCATAACCCTTCATTGGTTATTATATGTCCCATGAAAGACACAGAAGTTTGTCACAGGTCCACTTTGAAATGGTTTAGATGCATTCCGCATTCCTGGCATCTTTGTAAGAGTCTCTTGAGCTTTCTGTCATGGTCAGCTGTAGCTTCTTCCATAGTTTTGCCTCTCTCAACTACTAGAATATCATAAATGATGATAAACACTCCCTCCAGATCAGAGATGTTATCATATACAACCTTTCAAAACATTTTGGGTGCTGGTGTAATTTGAAATGGTAGCACTTTCCACATATAATGGCTAAATGGAGGAGTGAATGTAGTCAAATTACTGCTTTCCTCATCAAGCTTCAGATACCAGAATCCATCTCTCAGACCCAGGGTGGAAAACACTTTACTGTCAGCAAGTTCAGGCAACAGATTTTCAAACACCAGTAACTGAAAATGTTCCTTTTTAAGAGATTTGTTTAGCAGCCTTGGGTCTATACAGACATGCAGATTCCAGTTTTTTTTCCATCACCAGTGTTAACATGCTGACCCATGGTATTGGGCCATTAGCTAGCTCAATGACCTCTTTTTCCACTAGACTCTCCTACTCCAATTTCAATTCCCACTTGATAGTGACCCTGTTGCTCCAAATGTACCACATCAGGTTTGCCTAACTTTTCTTCAAACAGGTCCTTGAAATCCTGGAGAATTGGATCAAATTATTGTGTGTTCAAGTCCTTTTCCTGTAAGACTTTAGCTACCAACTTGAACTCCTTGTTCAAACTGATCAATCCTATTTCTTACATGGCCATTGTGCCTAGGAGTGGGTGCAAATCATACTTCACAATCACAAAATTTACAGCATATTTCTTTCAGCTTTTCAGGTTAAGCAACTTTACACATTACTCACACAGTGGTTTCATCTCTTCCCTTTTGTACATGATGAGGGTCTTATCAGAGGACTTCAAATTTCTCACATGAACAGATTTCAAACTTAGCAAGTTCATTGAAGCTCTACTATCAAGCTGAAACACAGTTCTTTTATAATTCAGGTCAAATTGTCTGTTCACTAAACTGCCATTTTTTCCCTCAGTCATAACCATATCCATGTATTCAAAGTCCAACTGACTACCATTACTATCTTCACTATGTTACCGATTTGCATTTTGCTGCAAAGTTCTTCTTGCCTGAGCATTTCAAATGAATTCTTTCCATCAGCTGGACATTGTTCCTAACTTGATTCATGCAAAAATTAAAGAACCAACATTTTTATCCAAGTTTTGGTTTTCCCACAGATGTTTTTGCATCTTTGTAGCAATCTTATGTACTGGTTCTGGTCTCAAAACTTGAGGATGCTGAGAAGCATCCTCCATTAGTTTGCAGATGTCAGTGTACCTCAGCAACTCTCAATTTTAGCAATTCTGCTTGTGTTTGGGGGTTCCGTATCCCCTGCTAAAATTTGGCCATGCAGTTGTCACAAAAGTCACAATTTTTTATCAATGTCCACAATGCAGTTATAAAAGTTTCCACACTTTCTGACCTTGTTTCCTTATTTGAAGCACAAGACATTCATATGTAATATTAGTTCTGCCAACTGTTTACTTGTCTAATGCTTGGAGAAATTCTTCAGTTGTCCACTGTTCATTGAGTGTGGGAAATTGGAAACCATTATATACTTTTAATACTTCTAACATGCAGGGCAGTAATGCCATCTGGTACTCTATTGTCTGCTCGTGCAAATATGTGATAACCGCATGGTTATGCCAATTCGGTTTAAAAGGTTACCTATTCAGGGGCTGGTGTGGCTTATGCCTACTACTGGCTGCTAAGCACTCAATTCATTTCCAGTTGGGTCCGCTATCTTTTGTGGTTGGAATTGTTACTTATCTGTTTTCTCCTGCACTTAACTTTTTCCCTTTTGTGGTTCTCTAGTCACTGACCTCGTACACTACTGCCACCAAGCTCATTCTCTTCCTATGGCCACTGACAATAAGCAACACAAGATCTGAATGTCATCAGAGCAGTCAGTTTGATTTCAAATTGCCCACACTCCTACATCATGTGATCTGCTTAGTTGATGTAAGCAGTGTCCCACAAATCAAGTTCTTATGAAACATCTTTCCCCTTTTGAAAGTAGACTATTTTTTCTTTTCAACAAGTTACAATAAAAATTCTTTTTCATTTTTTGTCTTTTCATTTTTTTATTACACATATGAACTAAAGATTGCATTGAAGCATGAAACGGACTCTCACTGATTGGTGTTCGCTTTTATATTTACATATGCTCTATTCTCTGATACTGAGTACTTTCATCCATAAATATAGCATATTTTTATCATGAGAGATTTAACAAAAGAAATAAAACTATAAATAGAAAACAACATATGAAAGTTTTCTTGATTTTTTCAATTCATTGAAATGAACAATATTTCTCTACTTCCAAAACTAAGTTAACTCAAAACAAATGTGATGTAGTTGGTAAGTGACATTTGTTATTGAAAATTTGATTTTACCATATACGCAATAAGGTTACAAAATCTAAATATTTCAGAAGCTTTATTTTTCAATTTGCTAATGATGTAATTGGATAGTACTTATATATTTTTTAATGCATTTAACAGTTCACAACTATAGTATAACATCTCCAGAAAGTCATAGTACACCTATATTATATATGCCTTTAGAAATTTTGTGTTGGAGGTGAGATTTAAAAACCTTTCTTCATTATTTTTTAACAAAAGTTTATCAAATTATGATACAGGAATCTACAAAAAGTCAAAACCCATATATATAAAAATTTCAGATGGAGTATATGTGTAAAAGGTCAATATGAATAAAGATAAAAGGATAATTTATCTTAGCTGAAATGCATTGACTAAGGTAAGTTTTCTTTTGTCTCTATTCGCTATCTCTCATTTGTGTCATTTTTGGGGTGAAACTTTTTGCCCTTCATTATGGCTCCTAAGCATAAGGCAGACTGGTGGGTGCTTATGGAGGTGAATTCCGACCCATGTTAAAAATCAGGTTACGTTGTGCTGACATGCCGAGGATCCCCCATATATATATATATATATATATATATGTATGTGTGTGTGTGTGTGCATGCATGTGTTTGTATATCTCAAGAACAAAGTAAACTGGTGTAGTTATTTTTTTTACTAAAATCAATTAAAACTTACATATTACTGTAACCAGTGACACATATACACAAAAAGACGGTTATCAACAGCAAATTAATGAACAAATGTTAAATTGCATTTTGTAGTAGAATTTTGTAGTTAATGATTACTGTATATCACAAGTCAAAATCAGCATGAAGCCATCTTCCTCAGAGGAGAGAGAAAGGTCGAAGGCTAAGTGGAAGATAACATGATGAAGAACTTTGTAACCAAAGTGCAAGTTAGGGGAGAGGTAGCAGAAGGAAAAATATTTTATCATTTCTCATTCAACATGGCGTTCAATCAGTTTTTATTAAATTCAGACAACAAACTAGAATCACACACTGCTCATTTTAAATCATCGATTCTAAATTTAAAGATAGAAGTAGATAGGTTTGCCTATTGTCTGGGTTCACATTCTTCCCCACCCTTTTGAACAAAAGTAGACGTTTATCCCTTGTTTTCTGTTTAAGATTGGGTTTCCAGTTCCTTCTAAAGTCTTTACATTTTCTTTCACGCCCCTTGCTGCTTACAATGATAGCATATATGTCATGAAACAATTCTAAGACACTGCTTATCTCTTTAATAGGAAATTATACCTATTCTGTTGAGCTCACAGTAGCATATGGCCCAGATCAATAGGCTTCCTCTTCTCATCCATTAGAAACCACCTGCAAGCTCTGAATCTACTAAATTCATCAATCTAATAGAGGGACTATATTGGTCTACAGAATCATATATGTCTGGCAAGGACACCAATATGGACACATTTCAGACTGCACCAGGAGTACGACAAGGAGGAAATGAGAGCCCCAGTTTATTTAATCTTTGCACATTTATAAACAAAGATACGAAGAGATGAGCACTCACTATTTAAATATTTCATACCACACCCCAAAGGAGTCTACCAAAAAAATGACCCTGCTTTCCCTCCAAAAGCCAATGTAGTGATGATGATTGGTGGGGATGATCTATACTGATGACATAGGTGCTCATAGATGGGATAAAAATGATCTTGAACAGAAAATCAACATCCTCTAGCAAGTGTTACAAGAAGTAAGACTTAAGATAAATCTTTCCAAAAAAGAAACTATGATCAGGAATAGGAATGAAAGCAGTGATGGCACTTAAGCTGAATCCGTAAAAATTCAGGATGTAGAATTAGTAAATACTAAACACTTCACATACCGCAGAGTATAGATCAGTTATAACAAATTAAGTATAGGTGAAAAGGCAATTGAACATAGAATAGGTTGTGTCAGAGATAGTTTTGCCTAACACCACAAGTTGCTACAAAACCAAAACATTAATCTGAAAACTCTATAACGGTGATCTAAGATCAGTGGCTAAAAAAAGGCTTTGAGTGAGTGAAGTCTGGGGGTCATGACATTGTGGACTGGCATTACAGAATCACAAAGAACTGTAGCAAATAACAGAAACCACATCACTTGAGGACTACCAACAGCAGAAATAACTAAAATGTATTCACACACACACACGCACACAGAGGGGTGTCTTCAAAGAAAGCATTAGGAAGCAAACCTCCATCAGTACTGGAAAGAGCAATAACAGTGATTGGACTTGAAAAACCTATTTTCCTGAAAAGTTGTTTTAAGAGAAAATGTTTATAAATTTCAACTGAAAGCAGTACTGGCTGCTTGGTCAATGAATGTCAAGTAGGGAAATGGCTAACGTTACCATTATACTTTTCCTTGTTAGATCAAAATTGTTGTTCCACTTTATAACCATCTCTGACCAACCCATAACACATACATTCAAATATCATTCAAATTTATAGCTCCTAAAAAGAAAAATTATTCCTTGTAACAAAGATTCTTGAGTACCCCAGACTTAAATGCCTTTTGAAACTGTGTTATTATTGAAAATAAAGTAGCTATTAAATCCATAAAGTACTTTTTGTCTAGCACATGGATACTCAATAATTTAATATTGTCTATATGCATTTCCATCCTGGGCTCATGTTCATTGCTGATATGAAGTGGAAAAACCATACTGAATCCATTGCTAGGTCAGCTGCTAACAAAGTTGGTTTACTATGTCAGGTGAAACAATTTTTCTCTCCAGAATCTATTTTGCATATCTATAAGTCTACCATTCATCCAGGTTTAGAATATTTCTGCCACGTATGGTCCGGTGCCCCTGCTATTTATCTTGAGCTCCTTGATAAAATGCAAAGAAGAATCAGCAATATTATTGATCCTAATCTGGCAATTCAACTCTAGTCACTTTCCCACTGCTGTAAGGTTACCTCTCTGTGTCTTTCATAGTAGAAAATCTAGCAATTGAGTAAATATACGTTCAGACTGTTGTCTTTATCTTTGTTGTTAATATCACATCTTGGCTGTTGGGCACTTCATCCTTCTTCAGGTGTCTGTCAATCTGAGTAACCTTCAGGGAATTTCAAACTAAATTCTTTATTGAATACAAATGGTGCAGTGGAAGAGGATAGCAGGTGAGGCAGAATGATTGAAAGACAAGCAAAGATTTAGAAACAGTTTCAAAAAATTCATATGCCAAAAATAAATATGATTTCATAATTTAAAATATTATTATGGATTACTTGTAATTGAATGCATGAGTCCCATTATAAGTAGAACTGTAGCATATCTATGGACAGTAATGGGTATGACACAATTCCTATAAATACAGTAGTGAATACTGTATGTCGTATGTCTGTGATGTGCAATTGTAGATTCATTGCGGAATTCACTTGACTTACCTCTAGCAGTTGACTACCTCTTCTATGTACCGCTGGTAAATCTTATATGTGTTGTTCTTGTCCTAAGTATTATCATTCATTACTAACCTTTGTGTGATTATTCTATTCAGTAACTTTCTCTAGGTTACAACAAATAGTTATACATAATTATTGACCGATTTTATCATTGTGATATTTTTACATTATATCAAGTATTAAGAATATAGTAACTAGGGTCTAAAAAAAAAAAAAGATTTTCTTGGAACTGATTTCCTTGTATTCCCAACCCAAACTACGTCTCAGCGGTGTACCCTCTGATTTTTCTCAGGTGTCACTTGTGTTTCAGCATAGCAAAACTGAGACACCTGCTGCTTGTAGATGGTTTTGCAATTCAATACTGTCAATTTTACATGAGTCATCACAATAAATATGATCCTTATCCTTTACTACAAAATGCAATTCAACATCATTTGTTCATTAATTTGCTTTTGTGTGTGTGTCACCAGTTACAGTAATATGTAAGTTTTAATTGATTTTAGTAAAAAAAAAATCTACACCATTTTTACTTGTTCTTGAGATATATACACACACATTATATATATATATATATTATACACAATGGGTCCTTGACTTATGTCAAAGATCCATTCTTACAGCACAACGTGACCTGATTTTTGACATAGGTTAGAACAAAGCACATTTTGTTTCTAGAAGAAAAGAAAAAAAAAGAATTGAGATATTCTCTCTTTGAAGCAGAGACAACCAACTATTTTATTCTGTTCATTGTTTCATTTCATCATAATAGGTGACAAAGCAAATTTGTTATGTTTGTGCGGTTTTATCTGTATATATTTATGTGCTTATAAAATACAGCCGCAGTTGATATCAGAGTGAACTCTATGAACCTTTCATTAGCTGCATATGGTATGTGCTTCAATGGGACTAAGTATGATTTTTTTATTTTTATTTCAGAGTTTTCCTTCTCTGAGACTGGCTACCAACCAAGGCTGAAGAGCTCAGTCTATTCTATCAGGTCATCCCATAAGTTCTGTCCGAATTTTGAATTTTGAAACAAGTGACCAAATGTTACATTTAATTACAGATTCAATCAACAATGTATTTTCCCTGATTATCTATGACTTCCTTCCATCTATTAACAAGCTTACTAATTCCATTACTGTAAAATTCTTTTGGCTTTGATTCAAAGAACTCACAAATGTCAGTTTTAACCTCTTCCTGTGTTACATAATCTGTTTCTTCCAAATGATTCTGTAAGCTACGAAACAAATGGTAGTCTGAAGGACCAAGGTCGGGAGAATAAGGTGGATGAGGAATTTTCTCCCAACTAAGTTCTTCGATCTTTTGTGACGTGATTCTTGCTGTGTGTGGTCGCGCATTGTCCTGATGAAACATCACCCGTTTTCAATTCACTAGAGCAGGTCTTTTTTTCCTCAAAGCTTGGTTCAAATGCTCTAATTGCTGACAGTATATTTGAGCATTAATTGTTGCATTAGGTGGTAAGAATTCAAAGTGGATAATTCCTTGGCAATCCCACCAGATTTAACACTTAACATTTCGATAAAAGATCCATTTTTTTCCGCTAGTCACATGTCTATCCAAAAAGGTGAAACAAGTTGGTGAGAATGGAGAGAAGAGCAGATGTCAACTCAGGATTTGAAGTTGTTCTGAGACACCCATTTTCCAAGTTTAGGAACTTTTCCAAGTTGTTGAAGATGATGATGAACAGTTGTATGGTTTGAACTGAGAACCACTGCCAATTCCTCAACTGATAAAGCAGGATTTTCTTCAAGGGCTGCTTCAAGAAGCTTTTCATCAAACTCAACTGGACGTCCGGTTCGATCTTCATCTTCAAGGGTGAAATCTCCACCTCTGAATTTTGCAAACCATCTTCTGCAAGTTCTTTCATTCACACATTCCTCTCCATAAACTGAGTGAATGTTTCTAGCTGCTTCGGCTTCTGAGTTTCCTTTCTTGAACTCATAAAGCATTATGTGCCTCAAATGATTCTTGGGTACTTCCATGTTAGCAGGGTTTTAATCAAACAAAATTTAATTTTATTGTTCTCTGAAATAAAATTTGATCAGTTTAAATGCATCTAAACATAAAAAATAAAATACTCTTTAAACTTTGTTCATTTTAACAAAAAGTTAAAATTCGGACAGAACTTATGGGATGACCTAATACTATTTAAAACCACAACTGGAGAAAGGAGAAATGGTGCCATACCTTTCCCCAAATTGTATTTTTGCGTGAGTGAACGTAATGAATACAACTGGAATTCAAACTCAGCTCTCTACACGGATGTGCAGGTGATGCCATGGGTAGCAGCTCAGATTGAGAAATTGCAGAGCTGAGTTCAAATTCCAGTTGTGTTCATTATATTCACTTATGTCCAAAATCCCTTAGGAAATGTATGAATCTGCCTTGTAAAAATGATTAACAAATGAAATTGAAGTTGTAAAAAATAAACAAAAAACTGAGGAAATGTTGAAATGTGTAAAAATATAAAAATTATTTCTTTTTTTTTTAAACAGAATTTTTTAACAGAAATACAATGAAAATCTGAATGTACAGTATTTACATTATTCGGACTTTTTTGAGGACAATAGTCCGAATAATGTAAATACTGTACATAATACCTCATCTCAGAAATATAGACAGACTCTGAAAATCTGAATATATACTTATATTTCTGAGATGAGGTATTATTACTATCTACGTTCTCTGGACAGTTGTCCTCATCTTTATTGTCATATTCACAACACTTTGGCTGTTGTATGCTCTTGCCTTCTTCAGGTGATTGGAATTTTAAACCAAACTCTTCATTTCATCCACCAGAATAACTGACACTATGTCATGCCATGCCTCTTCCAGATACCTGGAAGAGGCATGGCATGTGGAACTAGAACAATCTACTCCAGTGGATGAAATAAAGGGTCTGGTTTGAAATTCCAGTCACCTGAAGAAGGCTAGAGTGCACAATGGATGAAACATTGTAAATATTACCACAAAGATCAGGACAACAGTCTGAACAATGTAAATAATGTAAAAATCTGAATATTTTTCAAAAGGACCCAGAGAAGCAACATTACCAGAGGTAGGTTTGCCTTTTATGACCTGCTTCAACATTTTAAATTGTGAATTTTTAAAATGAAGTAATTTTTTTTTGTTGTTAAGCGATTGATTCATATGAATTGTTCTTAAAGACCGTTTGTATATATTTCTCACAAAAGCAAGGTAAACTGGATTCTTGTATATATAAAAACTTAAAAAGATAAGCAAAAAAAATATTGCATTTTTATTAAAAATGTATTTATTTTATTCATTAAATTGTTTTTTTTTTAAATAGTGGGAGTATTTTGTATGTTAAATAATAGCACTAAATTTTCCCCCCAAAATTAATGAACATTTATTGTAAAAGCTGTGCACACCAGTAAAACCAACCGTACTTTGCACCTCCTTACCTGTTTGCACTTTTCTCAAAAATTTGATTTTGATCGGTCATTGTATGGTTATTTTAGAAGGTGTGACAGAAGTCACTAGATAGATAGAAGGCAGATATTGTATTTTGTACAATTTGTAGGGTTTTTTTGCTTTTTATGACAGATTTCACTTTAATTAAGAGTCTTGTCTTTCTGTTAATGTCTCTGAAATAAATTTGCAAAAGGAAGGATAAAAGATTTGAAATCTTCCTTCTCCCCTTGAAGTCACCGTTCTTTTTACTTTTTAAAAGCTATGGATTAAATAGTAGAACTTGTATCTGAAAAAAATCATTATCTTCAAAAGCTAGTTGTAAAATACAGATAAACAGCAAAGAAAACTAGAAATATCTCAAGGTCATTATTTACTTTTATAGAAAAAAAGCCAATGGAGAAATCTGCATTTGATTCACTTTATTGTTTCAGGAACTGGTTGGGCTAGCCGCCTGTTCATGGTGATATTAAAAATACTTTATTTTAATGGCTAACCGACAAGTCTAAAAAGAAGAAAATGCTAAGAATAACAAAAGAAAAAACTGAGTGTAAAGTAGCAAGTAGAAGACTTTAATGATCCTTGGAAAAGTGAAAATGCTTTTTGGTAAGTACTTGTGAAAAAGGAAGAAAAATTCTTATTGGACAGATAGAGGCCATTTTGAATATGTTTCAAAAACCTTGAATAAATAAATTACAAATATGTTAGGCAGAGTTACAAAATTTAACTCCTACTCATTTCATCTGCAGTTCAATTCTCAATGCCAGATGATTAGCACTGTCACTGCTGCATTGTTATAGCATTGTTGCCTGGTTATGCTGGGCTATTTTAGGAAAAAATATGAAATTGCCATTGGTTGGAATTATAATGGCTAGCCACTCATACTTGATCATGCCTGTCTAATCGGGCAACTCACCAATCATAGTTGCAGACGTCTGCTCAGGCACATTTGTGTTTGTCCAACACCCACAGAGCCCACCTGTGGTTTACGCTCCAACTATGCTGAGCAGATCTTAGTTACAGTTTCTGGAAGCATGGGCATTATATAGTGTTATCAATTGTTTGAACAAGGCCAGTACACTCAAACCCTTGGCCACAAGGACTTGTGATTGCATTAGAACAACCATTAATGGCTCCCAAATAGTTCTGTCTATCCATTTTCACTCACAAGGTTTAAAAAAGAAAAAAAACAAAAAATTCAAGAACATTATTTACTCACTTTTGTTTATTAATTAGACATTGAATTGTGGCACTTGGCATCCTCCATAGCTTGTCTAGACTTTTCAGCTAACCTGATGAATATTTATGAGTTCTTAAATTTCAGAATTTTGAAAAACCAATAACATTTTTGCTCTTGTATATAAATACTCATCACAAAATATAATCCTTGCATTTTCATTGATATTGTCCCTTAGAGGACGAAATGTGTTGCCTAAATTTTCCTTTTGTTTTTATTCTTATTCATATATATATATATGTGTGTGTGTGTGTGTGTGTGTGTGTGTGTGTGTGTGTGTGTGTGTGTGATCCATCATTGAAAGGTTCCTTATACTGCTCCAGTAGGCACATGACTCTACCCACCATGCTATATCTTTACAGGAGTCAGATCAAACCTAAAAAGGAGCATTGCTGCCAGATTTGGGCTGGAGCTGCACAATCTTCACTTTTCACCTTTGATAAAATTCAAAAGCATTTAAGCAGATTTGGAGGATAATTATTTTCGACTCTACAACCCTTTTCCCCACAGACAAAACGTTACTACTCTATCACTATTTTCATGAAAGATGTTCAAATGAGCTACATTTCCTAGTTCACCCCAGTTTTGACATTACACCTAAGATCCACTATGCCATATACACAGGGGTGAACCATCCTTATTCACTTTGTATTCCTTTGTTAAGGGGCAAGTTCCATTTAGACAGCTTTTCCTCAAGAGCCATTGCTTTATAGAACTGACTCCTGAGAGTATGTTTTCCCCATTCACTATGTCCATAACATCTTCATACTTGGACTTTCTTCTTCTTTCCATGTCATAACCTCATTCAGTAGCCCTCTACCTTAAGTGGCTCTTGGGCTTTTATTGAGTGAAAATTCAGAAAAAAAAATTAAATCAGCAGAAATGTACATTTAAATAAATCTGTTGCAGCAAAAGAACAGAACATAAAACTCACCTCTGTTAAGTTTTTCCTTTTTTACAATGTTCACCCAGTACAAGACCTGAAAGTCACTCAAAGTAGAGGGTTACAGAATAAGAGACACAGTTTATGCGGATATGTGAGGAAGATAACGGTTAACCCTAGAGTTGTACAGGTTAAGATTATAATGATCAAGGAAGCATCCATTTGGGGGTTGCTTCCACAAAGCAGTGGGTCGTGGGAAGAAGCTGTTTGAGTAAAACTAATGGAATATGAATGGAATGAGAGTGGTTTGCTACAATGTGTGTGGCATGGCAGGGGTCTTAGCTGTGAAGGTTAGAACTGGTGGAACTAAGGAATGTTTTTCTGAACACTTTCTATGAAAATAACAATAGAGTAGTGAGTGGCTTACAATGTTTTGTCTGTGAGGAAAATTGATTGACTGATTTGAAAAAAAATGGAAACAAAATTTACTTTTTTTATACTTTGATACAGCATATGATTGCATATATTTTGGTATAGACAAAATTTAAATCTGAACAAATAATAATATTAATGGAAGATTTTGATCATACCTCTTGTTATTATCATAGCATTTCAGTTCTTTCCTCCTCTGACCTTCATCAGGTGGCCATGGATTTGGATAACTTTCTGGGATTTGTGAACTGAACTCTTTATTTAATCTACATTTGGTGGATGGACAGTGGAAAAAGAACAATCAGAAGGGATGGTGTGCATTAACAGGTTAATAGCAAATAGAAGAGAAATTCATTACACCTTTTTGCTCTCAGGTTTTCCAGTGATATGAAATGGAAAGATTATAGTGAATCAACTAGCAGTATAACCCGTCTTCGACCAGGTCTTTCATTACTTTTTATTATTTTTACTCTTCAATTGGAGCAGTTTAAGTTTAAAGTCAGCCCACCTGAAAATCAATATTAATAACAACAACTGGGTGCAACCGAGGCACAGTCCCAAATGGGGGGGGGGTAACAGTTTGAATTGTTTTTGCATTTTCAATCTTGTTTCAGCCTCGTGCGCAACAGCAGTTGAAGAGGCATTTCTCCTCAGCTGTTGAGTCCTTCGATCATCGTTTTTAGCCTCGTGTGCTGAAGTATTCAGGTATGCTCTTCTGGAAAGCTGATGGCTATGTTGATTTTCAGATTCAGTGGCTCTGATTGAAGCATTCCAAGAGGCATTTTGAGACAGACAAACTGAACATTCTAAAGACAATTCATTATTCCTTATTTGCATGGCATATCTGCTTGAATCTGTTAACACACATCCAAAACAACAAGTGCAGTGCAAAAATCCAAATCCAGTCTCACAAATCCAAAAGGCAAGAAAAAGGAGTAAATATAGAAATCCAAGAGGCAAAATAAAAAAATAAGAGTCAAAGAATCCAACTCCCAGATTCTAATGCAGTGAACTCTCTCATTTATGAACCAAAAAATACACTCTCTTCAATAAGAAAAGCAACGGCTTTTATTGAGGAGGTAAATTTTGCAATTTGTTGCAATAGACAGGGAGGATATAAAAATTACGTGAGGTATGCTTATGACAACACTCATCTAGGATTTATTTTTTCTTTTCTTCAGCAAACCGTGCACAGGACACAAATTCTTTTTTGAGGGAGGTGATTTTCTTTGTTTGCCCACATTGCTGCTAGGACAGTGGGTTCACTGGGTTGTGCCAGACAATTTTTCTTATACGTTTATATGTCTACCATTCATGCATTGTATATTGCTGCCACATTTAGTCTGATGCTTATATCATATCTCTCAAGACACTTCACAAAATCAAAGAATCTGTTCTTGACCTCACATCTCTGCTTCAGCCACTTTCCCACCCACCGTAACACAGCTTCCCTGTGCCTTTTCTATAAATACTTTCATGATAATTGTCATAATCAGCATTCGTCATTGATACTTTGACTTTACGAATTTAAGTGCAGTACTAGACTGGCAACTAAGATCTCATTGCTTTATTGTAAATAAATTTTTTTCTAATTATTTCTTCTCTCACAATCCTCACTTGTATAACTCTTCTGGCTTCTTGATCAAGTAGAATCTTAAAAATTTAAATGCTATGTCAATAGTTATCATCTGCTTTTATGAACCTTGTTCTGTTATTGTCTTTTCTCTTCATTAACATTTTCTCAGCTGCTTTCACACTTCATAACCGCTTGTGTCTTAGTGGATTTATCACCTTGCTTGGGTGAGGTGATTAAAAAATTAAATTTTTCTTTTTTTAAAATATTTCTTTATTTCTATTTACTGTAAGTAGAAAAATAAAAACAGGGGGTGTCAGTTTATATATTGATTGTAATAAAGAATTGATCCCCAATTTATATCCACATTATAATTCCTTGTTTATCAAATTCTGATTAGGTGTGAATCCACTTCTTCTCCTCCAGTTATGGGTTAATCACTAACACTTGTATCACTATACCATTATTATCTCAAAAAGAAAAAAATATATTTTGCAAGCTAAAAATATTTTCTGGTTTTAAATAACCTGCAAAGGATTGATAAGTCATAAAAAATGACTCAATCAACAATCGTGGCAGTTCAACCAAAGAAGGCAAGGACATATGGCACAGTGGATAAAGGTGTTGGTTAGATCCAGTGACAGACCCAAAGAGTGTGAGTTCAATACCCGGTTCAGGCAGTGGAGAACTTTCAGAGGGAAAATTACCAGGAGATAACTGATAACTGACATCCATCAAACATGGCTCGTGGAACTAGAACAGTCTACCCCAGTGATCGAAATAAAGGGTTCGGTTCGAAATTCCAACCACCTGAAGAAGGCCGGAGCGTACAACGGCCGAAACGTTGTGACAAATATGGCGACAAAGATGAGGACAATAGTCCGACTAATGTAAATACTGTGAATAACTTTTTATTTTAAATAAGTTTTATTTTTGAAGCCATCTTGATAAAAAAATGCAAATAGCAGTCACTGCATTTATTTCCCTTTTATCTTTCGTTTAATCACTTTACCTCAAGCAAAGTAATAAAGCCACTAGGATGCAAGAGGTTACTGAGTGTTAGAGAATATAAGAAAAACTACTATTAATGGGAGAGGGCAATAAAAGAATAAGAATTAAGACAGAAGATAACGATTGATACTACATTTAGAGTTTTAAAGATTCTATTTGTAATGTTTCCATTTTCTAATTCTTTCACACTCAGTAACCACTTGCATCATAGTGGCTTTATTGCCTTGCTTAGGGTGAAATGAATAAAAAAAAATCTGAATGTAGATACTAAAACACATTTTGAAGAAAAACTGATGTGGTTGTACTTTTTCTTACAAGTTAAAAAAAAAAATTTATTTTACAATTTTTTTTTTTACAAAATTGATTTGTTCACCTGAAATCAGAGTCTTCTACTCCAAATGTCAAAATTAAATGAAATCCTGTCAAACTGTTAATTAAATCTTCAGACAGATGCGAAAATATGAAAACACTCAGAGAACAATTAATGTTTATCTCTTCTGTCCTTGACAGGGTAAAAGATTTTGAACTCAAATTGTCAATACTATAACTTGTAATCTTTCTCTTCTGGAAGCTTGTAAAATTTTAATGTGCTGTGTCTTGGGGGCTCCATCCCAGTCTCAAGTAGCAATTCCCCATTAAACCTAAAGTAAAAGGGGGATCTAGCATCCCTGGAAGGAAGTGCTGAGAGAAGTTGGATAATTTCATTTACCGTATATTTCCACATATAAGGTAACCTATAGATAAGATGAGAACCAAAATTTAGGTAAGTTTTTGTGATTTTATCTGATATCTGTTGTATAAGATGACTGACTGGGACTCATATGATGAAACTGTAAATTACTATTTTTATAATGACCTTTTTGCGCCATATGGTGATGATCGTAGTAATTTTAAAGGGTTTTAATTATGTGTGTGTGTGTGTGTGTTATGTTTTTTTATTCTACAATGAGAAATAAAGATTTTATGGCATCTTAAATGTTTTGTTGCTTAACACCAAAAAAAATCCTGTATAATATTACTGAAAAATAAAGTTTGTATGTTATACTAAATGTTGTTATTTAATACCAGAATGATAATGAATTTTAAATGGAAATAAAGTTTGTATGTTATACTAAATGTTGTTATTTAATACCAGAATGATAATGAATTTTAAATGGAAATATAGATTGTATGTTATCATAAATGTTGTTATTTAATACCAGAATGATAATGAATTTTAAATGGAAATATAGATTGTATGTTATCATAAATGTTATTTAATACCAGAATGATAATGAATTTTAAATGGAAATATAGATTGTATGTTATCATAAATGTTGTTATTTAATACCAGAATGATAATGAATTTTAAATGGAAATATAGATTGTATGTTATCATAAATGTTGTTATTTAATACCAGAATGATAATGAATTTTAAATGGAAATATAGATTGTATGTTATCATAAATGTTGTTATTTAATACCAGAATGATAATGAATTTTAAATGGAAATATAGATTGTATGTTATCATAAATGTTGTTATTTAATGCTCTTATGAGAAATAATGATTGCTGTGAATGCACCCATAATGCTACAAATGAAGAACAAAAGATTTGTTTACATGACTTGTGCATGCCATTCAGTGAAACTTTTACAAATTGTTGTGTAATCATCTCTTGAATATTGCATTTTAATGTGAAATCAAGAAGTAAAAGCAGTTTTATTACATTTGTAACTGTAGTATAGCATTATAATATGAACTGTTCCAACCAGAAATATTTACATTAGTAGTTACCATACCGAGGCTGTTGATAGCCTATTGCAATCCATAGCACAAACATACTAACCTTCTTATCAGTGCCAATATACTACAGGATTTAAGGTTAGCTTTTTCTGACTGTTGTATAGAAAGACCCCCCATTTTGTGGGGTGAGGGTTAATTTTTAGGATTTAAAGATCATCTTATACATAGAAATATACAGTAATTATTTATACTTGGAATATTGTTCCCATTTGTTCTTTTTAAATCAATTCAACCCAAGCAAGGCAACAATTTCATTAAGATGCAAGGAGCTACTGGGAGTGAAAGAAAATAATAAAAAAAACTTAGAGGAACTGGAAACCCAATCTTAAACAGAAAACAAGGGATAAACCTCTACTTGTATTCAAGAGACCAATAATGAGTGCGGATGTTATCACAACAGTTCAGCCATTGAAGCTAGAATGTAAATGATGGTGCAATAGATATGAGCTTGGAGTGAGAAATCAGAAAGCCTAGTTTGAATTCCAGTTGAGTCCATTACAACCACATGTGCAAATCCCTCTGGGAAAGGTACGAATCCATCTCTACCCACTCTAGCTATAGGTTGAGTAGCAGAGCAGACTGGTTCCTATAGCCTTGGTTGGCAAGCAGTCTATTGCAGAAAGAAACAGCAACCTACTGCAGAAAAATCTTCTGTTTAGTTAGTCATAAATAAAAAGAGACATGATTGCCTAAGCATGTATCATGTATGGCACTTAACTGACTGACATTTCAACCTTCTTCAGATTCTTATAGATTTGAGTCCCCGGGTAATTTCCAACTGAACCATCAACCAGATTGTTCTCATTCCACTAACCATATCCAGGGATATTGCATCTATTTCCCTAGACAGTGGAAAGAACAATCTAGCCCTAGGGATTAAATAAAGGGTTCAGTTGAAAATTCGCTGAAGGTTATCCAGATTAGCAAATACCTCTGAGCAGGATAACCCAACGGATCCTAGTCAGCATCTGTCCCTGTGGTGCAGTCACCTTAACAACATGGTACACAGGCTCTCTCTCAGCCCTACAGAATCCCTCCTTACTGGCCCCAGTGATAACCTAGCCCTTTTGGTTCTGCCCGTATCACCCCCAAACAGCTGTTGGTCACTGTAGAGCCAACCTTCAGAAATAGGGATATGCCACTGATAATAATCCCAGCTGCCAATGTGGGCAAATACAAAGTATGGAGCATCTTCTGGTTTGCCCCAATCTTGAAGATTCATGCACACTTAATGACTTTTAAACCGTAGCACCTCAGGCAAGGCTCCAGGTGCAACACTGGATGGGTGTAGTATAGCGACTCAATAATAATAAGAACCCAACAGAGCCCATTCCCATTCAGGCTGGATTGAGAATTGCAGAATTGTCATTTTAATGAACTAGCTGTCCTATCAAGGCCCAAAAGATCCCAGTCTACTCTATTATTTCACTTATAGTTAGGAGAAGAGATGATTTCATGTCTTTCTCTATTGTATTAGAAAGAGCCTGTACTATACAATCCAGCAATTGAACTCACAATTACTTTGTTACAAAATTCATGAACTAAAGCATACAAATTAATTATACAGGCTTAGACTCATTGGAAACGGAGCAAGCAATAACTGAGCAGTATGAAAGAAGTAATTTTGAGTTCAATCCCTGGGCTGTGTAGTACAGATTCAGACTCAGGGGAAACAGGGCAAGCAATAACTGAGCAATACAAAATAAGAACGAAATGAGATATCCCTTGACATGGATAGTGGAATGAGAACAATCTCTTTAGATTAAATAAAGATTTTAATTCAAAATTCCCTAAAGGTCACCCAGATCAACAGATACCTGAAGAAAACCTGAGAGCGGAATGAATGAATGAAACATTATGATAATAACAACAAAGATGAGGACATTAGTCTGAATATAAATAATGTAAATATTGATAATTCCTCATCCTAGGAATTCTCACAAAAATTTAATTTAAATTTGTTTATATCATATGGGTTGGAGGGAGAAATAATTTAAAGAAAAAACTTTCTTCCAGGACACTTACTATTCTTGACATGACTTACAGATATCCACAAGTATCGCCTATCAGCATGCCCATAATTAAACTTAAATATTTACAGCTACCTAATAAATTCTGTACCTGATGTAGATGTCATACCTTATAGTATATCCTTAAGATTAAAAAAAATAAGTAAAGTCATTGGGATTGTGTTTAAATGAATGTTATAAGTGGTAGACAGGTTTAACAGGACACTTAAAAAAAATGACTTATATCAAGTTGATTTGTGGTCGCTAAAGCACAAAATTCAGTTAAACACAATTTTTGCTTTATTTTGCAGACATATTTAAATTTGTCTGTGTTAACTGGAACTGAGTACATTTTAAATATTTATCTGAGAACAATTTTCTTATATTTTTCAAATTTAAATTGTTTTAATATTTGGTAATTTACACTAAAAAGGAGAAAAGATTTTATCTCAAGCAGTTTTTTTATTAATGTTCTTTGAAATTGAAGCCCAATCCACATGTTTCTGCTGTAGTTTCTGTATCAAGTAGAATTTTTAAGAGGTGAATTTGCCAACTCCACACCTAACCAGTTTTGAATTCAGAGTAGACTTTCTCCGAGATTGGCTACCAACCAAAGCATGAGAGCCCACACTATCCTGCTTTTAACCCTTAGCTGCACAGTGCATTCACAATCAGACATTTGGCATTTCTGGAATATTTCCAAAGTGATATATGCTCTATCTCGTCTGAAAATAGACAGTCATGAGATTTCAGATCTAGTTCAACTTTGTTCAAAGTATTTGTGAAAATTTGCAGGTTTCATCATTTGCTTTTAGATGATCAGCTCTGGATAGTTGCTTTTGCTGTCTCTTTTTGTTAGAAATCTCATTGGAATCATGTTGAAATGAATGTTATAAGTGACACGTTTAACTTGATATGCTTTTTCAAAAATCACCTATATCAACTGGATTTGGGGTCTCTACAATCCAAAATTCAGTCAAATTAACACAATTTTTGTCATATTTGGCCTGTTTTTTTGTCTCTGACACTCCCCCCCCGACACCCAATTTTGTATAATACTAACAAAAGAAGCCTGAGTCAAAATTTTTTCTTTTTTTTTAGTGTAAATTATCAAATATCAAAACAATAAATCTGAAAAATGTACGAAAATTGTTCTCAGGAAGATATTTAAAATGTACTCAGTTCCTTTCATATGCTAAATTGATTATTACACACTTTAGGTACCATATGCCAGGCACCAAACATCAGTTTTCAACATAACTTTCCTCGTATTTATCAGAAAATCATGATCTAGCCAACTATTCCTATGCATTTTCAGGTGCTGAATCCATTTTTAGTTTTCATAGAAAGATTTTAAAATTTCAACCCAAAGTAACGCAGACAGTTTAGTCAATGAATGCGAAATGTTTCCTCATATGCAGCTGATCTCACTAAATTCTCTACATCCACACCCAGTAGACAATTCAATTACTGATAGCTTGGAAACATGCTTTGATTGATGTACCTATGCAATGACAAGTTCCAGAGGTCCATGCCATGTTGTAAAGACAGTGTTATTTTGGAGGGAGAAACCAAGAATTATGAGGTGGCGGTTTAATTTTTTGACACTTCAGTTTAAAAGGCAAAACAACTGACAATCAACATCTACAATAAATTATTTGTAATATGTACAAAATAATCAGTGTGTCCTTATAATAATTACTTATGCTCTGACACACACACAAAAAGGAAGCAGAGAAAATAGGCTAATAAATAGACAAAGACGTTTAGATATATTAAGCCTCTTTGCCATTGGTTTGAGAGCCACAAAAATTTAGAAACAGATCACTTCAGAATTTATAATTTTGAAATTATTATTACAACTTGTTATACACTAACAGAAAAAAATAATTGCTTCATCCAGAACGACAATGCTTGATACTTGTACAGCATATGTCGAGAATATCATGGACAGGACATGTGAGTTATGAGGAAGTTTTAAGGAAAATAGAGACAAAAAACAAACAAGCACATACTTATAAACAGAAAAAGTTAAACATTTCTGAGACACATAACAAGTGAAGAGGGATGGGAAAAGAGTCAAAAGTTTCTTTATTGTTACAAGGGACAAAAAAATTGTATTAGAAATCAAGTGTGCAGATCTGCTATGCAATATCAGTTCCTATATGGCAGTAAATGCAGGATAATTTCCCTTCAGATAAAGAGAAGACTTCAAGTGACAGATATGATTCTACAGAAGGATGCTGAGAATACCATAGAAATTTTAAAGAAGATGGAAACAAAAAGAAAAAGTCACAGTAACGAGGAAAGAAGTCTTGGAAAATTTGGCACTCACAGGACATATTGAAGGTAGGAAGGGAATAGTAAGAGACAAAAAATGTAAGTATATCTTCATCACAAAATGATTTACTTCTAGCATGCACATGTACTCTTCTACTGTTTCAAATGCTAGGTTTCAAGCTGTGATCATGGCTTTCCATAACTTCCAATACTTTGTAGCTCTTAGCAATGTTTGTCTTTTGCTATCTCTTCCATTCCCTGCTGTGACATAAAAAGGGAAATTAAGATGAAGGAAATCAGATCATCAAGTGGGGGACACATATTTCTCCCAGAAAGGTGCATATTAAATATATCATATATACTTCAAGATACTATTTACATTGTTTGGACTGTTGTCCTCATCTTTATTGCTACATTCATGACATTTCGGCCATTGTATGCTCTGGCCTTCTTCAGGTGACATTTCTTTAAATTTTAAACCAAACCCTTTATTTAGTCTGAAATAGTCTACAGTGACATCATATATAACAGTTACTGGAATTGAGGCCACACCAAAATAAGGCAATATATATATATATATATATATATATATATATATATATATTCTAAAATAGTCATTCAAAGAATAAATCAATAAAGTTAATGTAATTAATGGTGAACTCACTTCATCAACAGATTAAAAAGGCATTAACTCACTGACCACTCACTGAATAATGTGATCCTTGTTTTTATTAATTGTACAATGGATTAAATGTTCGGTCCATATTACTTGCAATTACTTTCGGTAAAAGCATTTAACATCCTCAGGCATAGATGTTACAGATGACAATGCTTTAATTATTGGACCAGTAGTCCATGTCACATCAATGGAAAAAACACTTACAATAATAGAAACTGTGAATTACTACATTACTACAATATTAAAAAATCTAGTGGCACATTACTGCATGTTCAAAAAAATTCTTAACTGTTAATAATAGCACACTTTTTAATAAAACATCTTTTGACAAGCATCACATTCATTTTCATCTTTTAACCAAAATTATCTGAAATTGAGAAAAATATAACATCTATGCCTGAGGATGGTAAATGTTTTTGCCAAAAGTACTTGCAAGCAATATGGACTGAATGTCTAATCCATTGTACGATTAATAAAAGCAAGGATCATGTTGTTCAGTGAGCAGTCAGTGAGTTAATGCCTTTTTAATCTGTTAGTGAAATGAGTTCACCACCATTACTTACATTAACTTTATTGATTTATTCTTTGAATGACTATTTTACAATATTAATTAAGCTGCATTATATATATATATATATATATATATATATATATATATAGAGAGAGAGAGAGAGAGAGAGAGAAACAAAGGACTGTATGAGAAGGCAATCAAAAAAGTGGCTTTAAGAATAAACTTTCATGCTTAAACGCCATAAGTAAGATAAGATAAGAGTAATAATAAGTGCAGAAATAGAAAAAGAAATATAATATGGTTCAACCCCCTCCGCTTCTGTAGGTTAACAAAAATTAACATTGGTCAAGAGTTCCTAAAACTAAAAAATAAACATTTAAAAAATAACCACACTCTAAGGAAAGTCTTCAATAGAAGAACAGTCAAAATTAGTTATTCCTGCACAAATAATATATTGAAAATTACCAATTCCCATAATGAAACTATTCTTAATAAATTTTATGACAACAAAAATTCAGCTAGTATGGATAACCCATGTAACTGTAGAAACCAAGAACTTTGCCCAGTAGATGGGAAATGTAGGGCATCTAACATAATTTACCTGGCAACAATCTACCACAAAGACAACAAGGACATCAACTTCGTCTGTATTGGTAATTCCATGGGAGAATGGAAGCAGCATCTATATACCCATTGCCACACATTTTCCAACCCCAAATTGAAATGCCAAGCTACACTTTCCAAAAGATTTTGGGAATTGAGGGAGAAAAAACAAAACCCTCAGATTGACTGAAAATTAATAGGATTTGCCCACAATCCTAATAGCTTTAAAGGTAAATGCCATCTATGCCTACAGGAGAAAATTAGAATCATCAAATTTGAAAATCAAAAGACATTCTTAAGCCAAAGGAATGAATTAATTTCTAAATGCTGTCACTGCAGAAGATTTGAGGTTACCTACTCCCATCGAACCAGCAAGAACTATCATAGGAGGACACTCACCTAGGAATCTCTGCTCCTCACCAGTCCGGACTGAACTCAATTGAACTATTATGACTGAAAAATGAAAATGAACTGATCAATTAACTGCCACACTGCACATCTAACTTCTCCTCCCCTCTTTTTATATCCTTACCAATTTCCCATCTGCTTCCGTCCATATACAATATCCCTCCTCCATCACTAAGTCACTAATAATTCTTCATGATTATCAATAATATTCCTACAAGATTTTCACCTTCTCTTTACTTCAGCTGTCCAAAAATTTATTATAGACCGTTTCTATTTCTTTTTCTCATCTTTGAGTTTATCTATTGAATTATCCTTGATATCCAGTACATATAGGCATTAAATCTTCACCAAATAGATTAAGATATAATAGTAAACAATTAGATAATCTTTGAACTAATTAAATATCATGTAATAACATGATTCGGAAGATTAAATGAGTTATTAAGTTTGTATGCATATGTGGTGCTGGGTTATATATGTATATGTATATATATATATATATATATATATATATATATATATATATATATATATGTAACGTAAATCATTCAAACGAAAAACAAATCCTGAAGCTAATTATATGGCAAGAATCACTCTCGCAAACAATATTTAATAATAAAATACAATCAACTTCGAATCCGTTAATGAATGGTATGATCCTTGTTTATAAATTCTGATTTATCAGGTCTTATTTTTTCTACTAGCTGGGCTTTCAGTCGTTTCGAACGACCATCATCAGGTAGATATTTCAGTGTGTTTTTGTTAAATTCCAGGTAGTAATATGACATCGAAAGATAATGCGGACCGAAAGAGTGTTCCGGAATTTATAAACAAGGATCATACCATTCATTAACGGATTCGAAGTTGATTGTATTTTATTATTAAATATTGTTTGCGGGAGTGATTCTTGCCATATAATTAGCTTCAGGATTTGTTTTTCATTTGAATGATTTACGTTACATAAATTGAATACGCACTACATGATTATATATATATATATATATATATATATATATATATATATATATACACACACATCAGCCTTATATCCTATATATAATCATTATATACCATTCAGCATATCCAATCTTGAGTAATCAAAATTTTAATACTATCATAAGCTTTTCTAATATTTAACATATGGTACATATGTTAATATATGAATTTAATATGTAGTTTTTAAAGGGTCACTTACCAATATATATTAGATTATGGGTTGAAGAAGTGACCTAGGAATATATATCTAGGGAAATAATTAGTGATTATACATTTGTACCTAACAATAATTTTAATTCATTCTCTTTTGAGTCTTATAATCCTATCTAATTACGGTTAAATTAATGTCCAGTTTTTTTCTAACTTAACTAAACTCCTCTTATTATCCTTTGAAAATATTTCATCTTAACATAGGGTATTTGTAGATAGATGTCAACTAGCATATGTATGTATGTGCATAAATGTAGATATCTCAGTGTATGTAAGTATAGATAGCTATGCAAATAGAGATATTCTTAACATGGATGAATGCATGGGCACACACACACATATATATATATGCAAATTCCCTCCCAATCTTTGAAAACACTCCCTCAAACATTGACCTCTGACATATGGATGAGTTTAATGCACCAATAATTCCAGATTTTCATTTTACTAAAGTTACCTCTTGATTGTTTTTTCACATTTTCATTAATTTCTGTAAATTCCTGTTGAATCAAACTTTGGCTGTGTGACCATTAGGATGGTAGGTCAGCTCATTGGTTTCCTCTTCCCTTCTTCCTACCCAGGCTCTTACCTCCATAATATAATTCCTGTAAGGATGCCTTCTTCTGCCATATCTCCCACTATGTCCCCTCTGACCCCCCTCTCTCTCTTTCCCTAACTAACCAGTATCCATCCGACCACAAACTGATACCATAAACAATTTGAGAAATCCTGTGAAGTTTTAAAATTTAAATTTAAATTCGTAGGTGAAAATGGTCATTAACTAAAGGTATCTTAATTCTGATTGTAAAGAAAATTTGTTCTGTTTAATGAAAATAAACACTGAGCATTCTTTTGTGAGTCAGTTTTCACAGATTTCAAATTCTATGTTTTGTTAATAGGACTTGTTTGGATTATACCAACGGATTACTACCTGCATGTATATATCTCCCTTCAGCACCCACTTGCATCCAAGAATTGGGACCATCATCCTCTTTTATTATTCCCTTTCTCCCCACTGGTGGCAGTGATGGATATGGCTGTGAAGGCCCAACCTAATCCTGAAGAGTCATGATACATACACATTATTTTTAGTGGATATTGATATTTAGACACTCTGTTTATTAAACAGTATATTTATTATTTTTCATCCACCAGCCAGAATATTCAAGAAATCCTAGAAAAAATGTTGATTCCCCCTAGAGGAATGCAGGTTTGAATCCTGCCAGAGAGTGCATATTTTTCTCTAATAAGATTTATCAAATATTCAGGCTGGTATATTTATTTACTTTTATCAAATAAATAAATAAATATACTGATTAATAAATAAACAGAGCATCTACTCAAATATGAGTATCCTTTAAAACTAATGTGGAAGTAATAAAAATCTGTAGAATATATATTTTTGCATAAATACACTCTTCTGTGTTGAATGATATTTAATGTGGGCTGTTTATTTTGTACAATATAAACCTTCTGGGATTTGGAGTCTTTCCACACATTGGGTGCTGTGGAGTATTTTAGTATTATACACTAATATGTTGATAGTTGTATTTTGATTGTTTAGCTTTCCAAAGGATACCAGGATGTAACCAATGAAATTTTGTCTATCACACAATCATCACATGGTTCTTGAAAATGACAGATGCTCAAAAGTACTTGAACCACAAAACAGCACAAATATCAGCTTCAGACAGCTTATCCTCAATTTTGATCCCAATGCAGGACACCTTATTTGAAAATTAAAAAAATCAAACAGACAGACCATGTTGGTTCTATTTGATCAAACATGTTTGGTGATATCTCATTTTCATGAATGGTTGGTCTGACTGTTCAAGCCAAGCAAAAACCTTGGATACAAATGCTGTTCTTCAAAGCAGGTTAGCCTTGTACAGACTTCCTAGACTCCCTGCACATTCATTTGATGAAAATATAAGGAGAGGTGTATGGCGTAGCCTGATCCATCCTTACTTATAAGATAATTCAGGTCTTGACTGAAAGCATCACTTGTTACTAATAAGCAAACATGCCTTGTGTTACCATAACAACTGAATATCTCATTAGTAAGTTGCAAAGATAAAGCTGTTAATACAGAGCTTTCTCTTTTGTTTTAACTAAAAATAAAAATGTCCCAGGAAAACAAAGTGACAAAGTTAATTTTATAAATAAAAATTCTAGATTACTTGTACAGAAATTATAACCAGTACAATAGCAAAATTACTTAAATGTGTCCATCTTTCTTTTAGGGTACTGGTAAACAAGTTATTCATAATTAACAAAAATTTAGTTAAGAAATACAAATAGGATTAGGATGAATTATTGTTAAATTGTAACATTGCCAACTGGCGAACGTTCACATTGTACATAAGAAAAATACATATTTCCGAGTACAAAGACATCTGATTGGTTGGCCAATCAAACGAGTGCAGCTCAAGGTATCAGTTTACACAAACACACATATATTTATAAATGTGTGTGTTTGTGTGTGTGTGTGTGTGTGTGTGTGTGTGTGTGAGTGGAACATCAAAAGGAATAAATATTTGTCACTGAGAATGAGAACACATTGAAATTCACTGACAGACAATGTCACTTAATATCACAGACCAAATGGGGTGAATACTGTGAGAGATTTGATGTCATTAATTCAGGAACAGAATAAAAAGCTTTAATTAAATTCACACCTACATTGTTAGGCTCTGATTTTTCAGGTCATCTTTGATTGTGACCAATTCAAATCTGATGTTAAAGGGAAGGTAAAAAGTAAGACCATGACATATATAATAATAATAATAATAATAATAATAATAATAATATGGGCAAAAAGAGAGGCAGAGGATGAGTAATTCACTGATAACTCCAGACATAGTTAAAATGAAGAAAAAATCTGTAGTTTTATTTGATACTTCATTTTCTGTAGCTAAAATCCAGAGGGATACAAAAAAATAAAATAAAAAATCATATATATATATATATATATATATATATATATATATGGCTGGCTGTTCATATCCAAGAATGCCTGTCTAATAGGGCAACTAGCCAATCCATGTTCCAGAGTCTCCCTGATTTTCTGAGAGAGGGTGCATCATCTGGTGTTTGTTGATGGTTGTGCTAGCAGAAAGACACTATGACTGAGGTTTTGAATGTGTAAATAAACAAAAAAATTCTCTTTACAGATATTTTTAGTTATATCTGAATTTTTACAGACACAAATAAATAAGAGAAAAATACTAGCAAATCAAATTATGTAAATAATTTGAAAACTTAGTCACCTTATATTACTACTACTACTACTTTGGTAGGCCATGTCCTTTCAGGATGTGGACAGTCATGGCTCTCCGTAATTGTTCTTTGTACCCCTTAATAAAGTGTTTTCTTGCTAGATTTCCTAATCCCTTTTCTACTAACCATTTACACAAGCTTGTTAGGTACATTATTCATCACTTTCCTCTGGCTCTCTTGCCTTCAATATATCCTATGAGTGTCAAATTCTCCAAGCCACCTATGTGCCCTATCTCTTTCTAATTCAAAGTAAGAGTGTTTTGTTTCCATTTTCCCCAGAACTTCCCTACACACAAGTCATCAATCTTCCATTGGGTGGGATGCCACTAGTATTTACTGCTGGTGGCCTGCTGTCAGATCACTGGTGTATTTGTCTCAGCAATGTTACCACATGCGGACTGCTAGAGGCCCACTAGTGGCTGCTACCAGATGACCACTGGCATTGCCATCGGTGGCCCACCAGCAGGTCACTAGCAGTTTGCATGTAGGGTTCTTTTTGCTCACAAGTCCATGGTATTCTCACTATCCTTCTGTAGAACCACATTTGTCTCATCTGTGAATTCACTGCCATAGAGAAGAACTGATATTACATAACAGTTCAGTACTCTTTTCTTTGTTTTTAACAAAATTTTCCTGTTAATACCTTGCTTGGCTTTGGGAAATCATCTTCCAATGTGTCTTCAGATTTCAGTGTCATATTTTCCAGCCTCTATTAAAAACTCTTCCTTGACATTTAAGTTTTTGCATTTGTTTAATTTTGCCATCTCTAATTTGCAGTATGCATGTTGGGCCCTTCCTTTTGCTGACAACCAGGCATTCTATCTCACAATTGATGTTTAGTCCTTTCATTGTAATAAAACACACACACACACTATACTTCAATTATAGCATCACATCAACTTATGAATTCCTCCAAATTTTAAAAACTATGCAACCAACCCAAGGTATTTTAACATCAATCAATGTTGAAAATTTACAAATGTCCCTGTCAATGAAACTATCAATATAATCCTTAACTCCATGTATAAAAATAATTCCATTCCACTTCCACCCATCAAACCAAATATCTTAAAAAATATGATTGCATGCCTGCACAGCCAAAGTGTCTTTCTACAACCATAATTAATAAAATCTGTCCTTATCTTTAACTATGAACTTAGTCAAAACTCCTATTCTTAGACATTCTTGTAGAAATCAGTAATAATGTAGTCACCACTCCATTATACAAAAAACCTACTAGCAGAAACTCTTACTACCCTCCTAATTGTATGAGTGAATGCCCACTAAGATATAAAATAGTAGTTATAAAAAATTTCCTAAAGAGACCATCTTCTTTTTTTCCTTAAAGAACTCAATAATGTAAAACAGATGCTAGTTAACAATGGTTTTCCTAACTACCTCATCGACCACCAGAGTAGACTATTTCTATCTAAAGTAACTAATAACAATAATGAACATACAGATAAAAACAATAACATCTACAAAAGCCAAATACATGTTAACTATATGCAAGACAAATTTTCTCTTAGAAATATAAAGAAATACACAACCTCAGTCGACCAAAACAAGAAAATTAAATTATCTATTACAAAAAATTAAAAACAGCTAAACTTATCATCAAAAATAACACACCCACAAAATTAAAACTACAGAGAACCAATATTATTTATAAGTCAAATGCCCCTTAAGGAACTGTATTCCTGATCAAACCAAACTCATAAATAATTATATTGGTCATACTACTACATCCCTATCTAGACGACTCACATTACACCTATCTGGCCATAGCTTAATTAGGACTCATTTAAACAAACATGAAAACCTACCAAACTCCATCCTAAACATACTAGTAGAAAATACAAGTCTAATAGCCTCATCCACATGTAAAAAAGATTAAACATAATGGAAACCCTAATAATAAAAAAGGATAAGCCAACACTCATTAAGACTAACTATGAATGCAATGTGCTGACTGTATTTGGAAAATAAAACCTTCCTATAGCTTCAGACACCTACATAAAAAAATCACACATTCAGTTAAGAATTAAAAATAAAAATTGCCCTTGATCGCAGTACCTTGTCAGTTGCCTTTAACGAAACATGCATAAAAAGAGGGATTGTTGCCCAAACCACTGTCTTTCACTATATCTTGTGTGAGTTAAGCTTTTCAAGCCCTTGTTCTTCATTATATTTTCCAAAAATTCTGATTGTCTCTTTCTGATTTTAAGTACAAGTTTTCTTCTTCCTATTTTCCTTATAACTTCCTTGTTGCTCATTGGTTTTTCCAATATTCATTCATTGGTAAAAATCCATCTTTCGGTTCATTCGCTTCTAACGGGTCTATTCTCCACGTATTGATTGATGTGAAAATTGTATAAAATTCACTGCCTTCAGGAGATCAGATATTACATTACATCTCTTCCCAGTCAAAGTTATGAATTACTCTAATATTTATTCAATGTTGATCAAGCTTTTCTGATATTTCAAGTAACTCAGTATTGTATCTTATCAAATCAACAAAAATGCTCTATTAATCATCTCAGTGAACCCTTTCTGCCTTTCACCAGCATGGCTGATACTAACCTCTAGGAGAGACACTCTTTGCACATTAAGTGGAAAGATTACTTTGAATCAATTGCTATGTCTGCTGCTAGGAAAGTTGTTCACTGTGTCGTATTAGACAATATTTCTTGTTAGAATCTATCTTACATATTTAGAAGTCTACCATTCGTCCATGCTTTGAATATTGCTGCCACATATCATTTGGTACCTCTGCCATATATTTAGAGATCCTTGATAAAATCCAAAGAAGAACCTGCAATGTCATAGGTCTTGTCCTGGCATCTTGGATTCAGTCACTTTTCCATTGCCGTAATCTAGCCTTTTCTTTAAATACTTTTATGGGAACTGTTCTGATGAACATTCCTATATGGTACCTAGACTTTATGAATTTAAGCACAGTACTAGATTGGCCATAAGGTCTCACCATTTTACAGTTGAAATGGTGACATGTAACAATAAGTTCTATGCTATAACTTTTCTTGCACTCTTTGCTTGTAGAACCCTCTTCTGTTTTTTGCTTCCCAGTTAACTTTGACCTTCAAAAATTTAAATGTAATGTCAATCATTATCTTTCTGTTCTTTTATTGTTCTTGGTCCTTAATTTTTTCTACTATTCTTACACACTCAGTAAGTCCCTGCATCTTAGTGGCTTTATTGCTTTGATTGGGGTGAAATAAAAAAAAGAGAAAGCTTTTTGTGTAATTTATGAAATGTATGTATCTTTCTTTCTGTATTTGTACTGTTCTGGATAGCATTCAAGAAAGAAAGAAAGAGACCGTTCTTGTCTATTTCATTTCTAATTTTGATATTAGCTCTAATACGATTAGTAATTTGGCTCATTAAACTGATTGTCCAATGAAGTTCATCCAATTGTGTCTGGTTTGAAGTATTTTCAACAGCAGCAAAAACTAAAATGGATATCATGTTACCATTCCACACTACCCCAAATAAAAGGTTAGGAAGGAATTCCCCGTCCATACTAGAAAGAGTGATAACAGCTACAGTACTTGAGAAACCTATTTTCCTGAAAAATGTTTTAAGAAATATTTTATAATTTTCAACCAAAAGTAGGAAAAACTACTCAGTCAATTAATGCTGGACATTGCCTTATAAGGAAACAACTAATATTATCCATTCTTTGGCATTTGAAGATAGATTTGAGGTTTTCCAGTATTTCACCACTGTCATATTTTATTCATTATTACAGTAATCTTATTTATCCATAAATTTGAACAGCATTTCTATTGCAATCCCCATCTGACCCTGTTGTTTTAATCCTCTTCACCAGTGTCAATCTGACTTCAGATTTTAATACAGCAAGTCCTTCCATATATTTAGGCATTGTAAGTTTTACCACTTTGTTATGGAAAAGCTCTATGTTTGTTCTATTTGTGAATAATTTCTTTATCTGTTCTGTTTTTTATACTGGGCCTATTGTCAATAAGCATACTGTCCTACCATTTCTTATATTTTTTATGCATGTCTATGTTCCATAGAGTTTGTATCTCTGCACACTTCTCATTAGCCATACATCTTTTGTTTGCTTGTGTCTATTTCTAATGTCTGTTTAACATATTTTGCCATTCTCTGGTTTTATCTGATGTCTTTTTCATTAGTCCAAAATTTCATGTCATCTATTTTTTCTAGTCTCTTTTACCTTGGTCACTAATGCTTCCCTTAAAGCTTCCATTTAATTACTGACCTGCCTGTTTTCCATATTTAGGGGAGACAACTCATCTCTGTTAATCTTTTTCAAGATGCTTGCATTTGTATTGTTTTGTCCATTGGGACCCTATTTTCTGTACTACCCAATCCCAAAACAGCAGTGTCATTTGGAAGTTACCTAATGCCTACTTGGGCTGTGGAATTTTTTAACACACACACACACACATATATATATATATCAGAGGTTTACATTTATGATGAGTCTACTGAGCAGGTAAACAGAGCCTAACAAGTAAACTGATTCTGTCAGTCATCTTACTCTTCTTCCTGAATTAAATAAAAGGTTTGGTTCAAAAATCTAATGAAGGTTACAAAATATGACAAACATCTAAAGAAAGTAGATGTGTTTAACAACAGAAATATTGTGAGCACAATACCCAAAAATGTATACTCATCAAAAAGAAAGTGCATATAAACGAGACTTTCTTTTAAGTAACTTATTTATAAGCAACTGTATTTTAAATTTGACTAAATCTGAAGCAACTCTACCACTGGAGTTAATTTGGCTTTGGGAATACAGTACTACAGGAGGATACTGAGAAAGGAAGAAAGAATTCTTAAGGAAAAAGCATAACAAAAAGAACACTTATACCCAGAATGAGATTTCTTGGACAAATAATCAGGAAGGAGGACTTGGTGAATTAGACACTCACAGGACATACTGAAAGCAAAAAAGCTATAAGGCAAGGCAGCTAAAGTGCTAATTCCTGTAGAAATTACATAAACAAAGAGGAAAAAAGGAAAATAATAGTGGGAAAAAAGAGGCAACACTCTTTATAATATGTGTTTTAAGGTGTAAAAAAATGCATGCATGAGACACTGTTTAAATAATTATAAATAATTATTGACTAATTATATCATTGTGATATTTTGTATTAAGAATATAGTAACTAGGGTCCACAATTTGAAGAAGAGAGTTATCAATGATAATGTTCTGACTTCAAATCCACAGTTATCTCCATTTAACCCTCTCTCGTTTTTAATTTTTAAATGTACTTTTTATCACATAAAATTTGGTGAGCCATGAGCAAATTTTAATTCCGAAAATGTGGCCCAGAAGAAAAGTTTGGGAACCGCTGCTCTAGATGGACTGTTTTCATGGGCTGTCGAACCCTATCTACCTGAATCTGTATAATTACCGTTTTATGCAAATAGAGAGTAAAAAAAACAGAGAAAAAAGAAAAAAAGAAGGCAAAAAAGAAAGAAATAAAGGAAAAAAGTTAGTAATTCTTCATCTCAAAAATAGACAAATAAAAGGGTGACACTTTATAATATAATATCTGTTTGTTAATAAACTAATTGTCTATTGAAAACAATTTGGAGGAGATTTTTGATCATGTTTAATATGATCTTTGTTGCTATTGATTCGTTTAATTGTGATTGCATTGATCTGTAGACCAAGTTTAACTGGAAATGGAATCATTGACAGTGAAGAACTAATCTGATCCAAAGTATCACATCCTCAAAATGATGACACTTGAAGTTGCTATGACAAAACCTATTGATTAATGGCCATGCTGAGCGAGTAAGCAGAATAAGTAACAATGCTGGTCAGTAGAAAAATAAATACTGACCACAATCCATGGAGTCTGTTAGCAGTTAGGTAACCATAGAGATTAATATGGATGAAGTTTCAGGTTGAATACAAGTGAACTAATGGCAATGTACAATAAGGATAAAAATAAGACCATTTAGATGGTTCAGCAGAAATATCAAGCTATAAAAAAATATTTAGATGGTAGTCATTGGGGAGTATTATGGGGATAGGAAAAAAATGAAAGGGATTTTAGCTAAAATTTATTGACTACAGGAGAATTTCTTCAGATGACAATTTATCATCAGAAAATTGTATGGGTCTAATTATAGAAGTTAACATTTTACCTGTGCACATTCTTTTCATTTGCAACAGTAATTCTTAATAAATGTTGTCTTTTTGTTATTTCTCCTAAACCTTGTTCTGTCATCCATTTACTCAAACTCACTAAGTATGTTATGTGTTGTTTTCCTATGCCCCTCTTGCTTTTAGTCTGTCCTGTGAGTATCAGATTTTCCAAGCCCTCTTTCCTTCTTATGTGCCTCAGAAATTTCAGCGGTCTCTTCCTGATGTTAAGTTTCCTTTTTTGTTTCCATTCTTTAAAATTTTCTCATTGCTCACATAATCAGTCTATGGTATCCTCAGCATCCTTCTGTAGAACCATATTTGCTTCAAGTCTCATCATCTTTGATGAGATTGTCCAGCACATATCTATAGAGATGTTTTGCAAACTTTTGTTGGTTTGGTAAACACATTTTGCTCAAATGAACATATTAAAGAATGTGCTTCCCTTTTTGGTTAATACAAAAGTTTCCAGCAATTTGACAAAATCTTTTTATCATATCATTATTCAGCCATCAAAAGTCTTGTGATGACATTTTTAGTGAAAATATGTATTCAATTATAAAAGAAGGATTCCAGTTTCAATTTAGTAAATTCTTTGAAGAATTTTTCCAAGATTTTGAAAATTCTGACCAGACAAAAAGGGACAAGCCTTAACAAATTATTTGGGGCAGAAGAACCTCCCAACCCCATAATCTTGCTGCATCACATTTGCAACATGAGGATGGACTATTATTATCCAAGAAAAATAATCAGATAATTTGTCATGCATTATTTAAAAGGAGTCAATTACTTGTATACTTTAACATACTAAATACATATTTTGTCTGTATTGTGGATGAGGTTTATATTTTCCCAGGGGTTTGGATTTGAGTTGATTTTCAAACTAAGCAGCCTATTAACCTGGATGAATGTGTTGCACCAAACTTTCTACCCTCCAACTTGTTCTTGTCCAAAATTAAACTGAAACATTTATGCTTGCAGAGTAATTATCTTGAAAGGTGTTTCTAATGCTGATCAATAATTGTTAGAATGTACCTTGATTATTATTTTTTAGTTTGGCTCAATGTTGTAGGCAGTGGACGACAAGTTCAGGTATTATTTGGTTAATGTTGGTTTACAATATAAGGATATCTTAAACCAATACTTTGTGCAAGTTATTAGTCCATCTAGATTTGGTTTGATCTGTTTGTTTAATGGCGTATCAACTCCTTATGGGTCATTTAATGCCAAAATTTAATTTTCTTGGGAGTTTTGAAGTAATAAAAATGATATGTTATTCTGCTTTCACAATTGAATACATGGTAGATGATACTCAGCTTTTGTGCATAGACATATTTGTGTGGACATTGATATGTGTGTTTTATGCTGTAGTTATGTTGAAGTTATATTTTTGAATTCTGACAAGCTGAGAAAAATATCATGGCTTGGACATGTTACAAGGCACGGCAGTCTGTGCAAAGTCATGCAAGTCACTGATGAGGGTGCACATAAGAGAGGATGACAATGCAAAATCTGGTTGGACAATGTCAAACAATGGACACGTATGACTACACCAGAAATGCTGATGGCTGCCATTGTGGAGGAGAGTCAGTGTGGCTTCTGCATTCAGATCCCCTTCACAATTTCAAAAGTCAACGAGATTATGACAATATTTTGGAATACAGTTTAGTTACAGTTTGTAGTATTAACAAAGAGGAACTTTTTTTTACCTGTAACAAAAGTGTTTGTTTAAATTTCTGGGATGACAATTTATTTACATGCTGACTATTGTCCTCATCTTTGTTGTTCTTATCACAATGTTTTGGCCATTGTGCCCATCTGATAAAGGCTGGAGGGCAAAACATCTGAAACATGATAACTTAGTTTTGATCTTGGAATATCTGCTAAGAACATCCCCTCACCAAATACTACATATGAATACTGCGATTTCTTCCTAATCAATGAAAATAGACAATTCTTGGTCTCATCCCCCATATTTTTTTTTAGTTCTTTTTGGTCTTGAAATTAGAACATTATAATCACTTGACTGTATCCATTTTGCATGTGAACACAATTTTTACTTTGGGAACTTTTTGCCTTATTACTGTTGCTTAAGATTGTATAGTGCTAATCTTCCATAGATTCAAGACTTATCCCAATTTAAACATCAACTGAAAAACTTATTCAACCACTTCAGTAGTTTGGTCCTCACTAAAGATTTACTGATAGCATTTTGAATGTTGCTGGACAGCTTTAAAAAAAAAAAAATCTTCCACAATGTTTCACTCAAAAATTCTTTTAAATTGGATATTTAATTCATGACCATTAAACTACAAAGGTTTCAAATTGATATGAAAATTGTCCCACCTTTTATATTCAAATGACTATATGTTCATATCAGAAGGTAAAAAAAACAAATTCAAATAGAACCAGATTTTATGCTGTCAAATATACAAGAATCTGATGATTTACTGTCAAACAAATTCAAACCAACAAAGACTTGAAATCAAATTCCTTTTAGCATCTATGATCAAAGGTCAACAATCTATTAATACAACAAAAGACCTCACCTGTTCAACAAGCTCACTTCAGATATTTATAGAGGATTAAAAAAAAATAAAACAATCACTGATTAAAATCAACATACAATCCAATAAAAGCAAGAATTTCTCAGTTATTTAAAAGAAACTGTCTAATTTTCTTAAATCAATTTGACCAAATATAAATTAAATATTTATTCAGCATTTCAGAGTAGAAGCTATACTACAATTTCTTACAATTCAGGTATGATAATGAAAAGAAAATAAAGAGCTATACTGCATTTAAAAAAAAATAATAATTCATCTCAAGCAAGGCAATGATGCCACTAAGACACAATGTACTATTGGGAATGAAAGAGAATAAGAAGACTTTAGAAGGAACCAGAAACCTAATCTTAAAAAGGAAACAAGAGCTAAAACACTATTCATGTTCAAAAGAGATGTTTTTTTTTACATGTTTTAGTGACACAGGTCTTACTAATTAATCCATAGCTGGGGGTGAGAAGTAGTGGGTTCATACCTTTCCCAAGGGTATTTGAATGTAGGTGAATATAACGAACCCAACTTAAATTGGAACACATTCACTTTGGTGAGGAGCACTGAACTACTTTTAAGTACAGTTTTGATATCTAGATACACAGATCTTTTTTTCTTTTCAGATACATCCATCACAGGGTTCCAACAGATCTGTCTAAAATAAATTCAAGGACTTTTCCAGGACTATGTTAAGAAGTTTCAAGGACTTAAACCTAAATGTGCACACACACACACACACACACATACACACACAGTAAATGGTCATCAATTTCAAAAACACAAACTTTGTGATTTATCTTTTAATAGTTTGACAGATGAGATGTTCAAAGAAAAGCTACGACTGGTTCCAATAATTCATATCACATGGATCAGTTGAAAGCAATGAGAAATCTAAGTGTTGAAGGCTAAAACACAACTGAATGCTGAACTGGTTATGTTACACATTTTGTGTAGCATTCTACAGTTTGAAGTTCTATTACACTTGAAAATTTTGAATTACGCACTTTAATCCTTACTGCTACACATTTCAGCTATCGAGACGACTCATGGTTTGTGAATGTCACAAAAATTCAACTCCTCTTCCAATTTGGATATCTCTATGGACTTGTCCTTTGCAGATCTTCACATGGCATTGGACTTTACAAGAAGTGTGAAGTTCTGCATCTGCTCAGCCATTTCTGCATAGCTATCAGCTGACTCTTGCATGCAACTTTCAAGTTTGTGTTTTTTGGTCTTCAGTTCTTCAATTTCCATATGCATAGATTTGTTTTTGTTCAGCTGCTTCTACCTGTGTTTTTTCTCAGCTTCAAGGTATTGGTTGTGTGCTGTTCTGGCATTGGAAGCACTGTAGAGAAGAGCCTAAGTCATGGCAACATTCCCAGCACCTCCAACTGTGGCCAAATAGTCCATGATAACAGTGTTTCCTTTAAAAACATAATTTTTTTCACACTTACAACAAAAGCTAGAGTTACAGGTCATTATTAGCCTGCAAACTTTAAAAATAACATTCTTATTTTTTCAAAGAAGAATTCTTTGTTCTAAGACATACATCAAAGGCACATTTCCGATTCTATCATCCTTCCCATCTACATTTTCTGAGTTAAGTTTGATTCTCAAACTTTTGGCAAAAATTTAGACAAACTTAGTTTACAATTTGACATGGGATGCATAAAGTATCTATTTTTTTTAGCATGAACTCACCCATTGCTGATGAGTTATCAAAAGGACTTTTATTTTTGAAATTGACTTGTGAATAAAATTTCTTTAATTTTAAAAAACACTGATAAATTTTTCAAAATTCTACCAACTCTGAAAAGACAGAGGGAAGCCACATAACATCTATGAGAAAGTAATTGAAGTCGAGATACCAAGTCAGGACTGATTATATAGCAGATCCTTCTTTGGATTTTGTCAAGAACCTTGAGATGAACAGCTGCAATCAGACTTATTGATCTGGCACAGATGAAAGTGATTCCTGTGGGCTATAGTGGCTGAGCATGCAGGTGAGAACAAAGGAGATGAACACGGTTTAACTAGCTGGAAAAAAAGCATTGATGCCGGCTTTCACACAGGAGGAGAACTCAGATGAGCATTTTTGAACAGGATGATTATAAACTTCATTCACTTAAATTTCCTTAGTATGTCACTAAGGAAATCATGGAATGAGTCCCAATCTGCTTTGATAACAGAAAGATGTTCTGTTGGTAGGAGGTTCTTGGCTGGTGGGGAAGTAGAAGGAGATGTTTACAGACACTACCGCATGATCAAAATTGTCAAGAGCTGTGTATTATGACAAAAGTGAGGGTTGTTTGTTATAATTACCTCCATTTTTGTACACTTGTGACTTTTTCTCATGTGTGTCATGGTTAGTAAACTTGTAGATATTTAAAACCCAACCCCCCTTTATTATCGATCTATGGGGATTCATGACTATCACATATCAGGCTTACAGACTCAATGTATTATAACAAATGAAAAGTAAAAGTTAACAAAGCCAAACCATTTATCTACTATGCTATATGACCTATATGACATCACAAGGACAAATTAAATCATTAATACTGATAAGTAACAGGATGTGCATTGTGATAACAGCTTGGAATGAGTAACCAGAGAGCTGAGATCCAATTCCTGTTGCGTTCATCACATTCACTTATGCACAAATAACCTTGGGAAAAAAAAGGTATGAATCCTTCTCATCTCTCCACCAGCTATGGGTTGAATGGCAAGACAGACTGAGTCCTATAGCCTTGGTTGGTAACCAGTCTACCACAGAAAGAAACAGCAATCTACTGCAGGAGAATCTGCTTAGTCAGTCAGGAATCGAAAGAAACATAATTGCCCAAGCATGTATCACATATGGCTTTTAACTAACTGAACATCGATAAGAGTTACCTCCCCTGGCATGAAAAACAAACAAACAATGTATTCATTAATTAAAAAGAGAAAAAAAGAGTCGGGGTGCTTAATTCAAGATTCCTAGAAGGACATTAACTATAATAAAGATGGAGAGTGCAACAGCAAAAATGTGATGATAACAACCAAGATGAAGATACTCGTCAGAATAAATCACTGTATCAGTTAAGAAAGTAACATTGATGTTAATATTTCTATATTAATCACATCCTACTATGAAGAGGAGAAAATACGTCAAAGGCAATCACTTATTGGTTTGTTAAATACAGACAAATATACCTGTGACCCCGCACCCACCAAGTTATGTTGTTACAAGATTTTGGACAAAAGAAAAAAATAATTACTCACCCTCTGGAAGTTCTTGCCTGTAAAATCAAAATAAACTCTCATATAATAAAAGAAATAAGTGAAAAGGGTTTTATGTATCATTTAGAGCAGAGGTTCTCGACCAGTGAGGGAATTTCAGGGTTTCGCTGGGGAAGGAGCATTGGAGCCATCGATCGGTAGACTCAAAATGTTAACTTTCAAACTCCTGAAACTCACAATATGCATCATCCACACAACCGATAGGTCACACTAGCTTTTCTCTTGTATTTTTTGTCACTACAAAAATAATCCATGTAAATGTATATATACTAATATGGGAAAGAATGAAGATTTTCAATAATATATGCTTATTATTTGGAATACATCTTTTGAGTCAGACAATTTCGGAAAGGAGTGGAATGATATCCTGACTTATGGTGAAAAGGGTGCATTGGGCAAAATAGGTTGAGAATCACTTATTTAGAGGATATATTAAATGTTAAATACTGATAAGCAAAAATAAACACATCAAGAATTCTATTGAAATCTGTTTAAGTTTTCAAAAATGCTTAAAAACAAATTTAAAGATTTCATTTGTTTCATCTAAATTCGCTGAACATAAAAGGAAAATAAAATAAAAAAAGAATTTGTAACAAAATTTTTTTATATTCACTGTATGAGCTAAAACATTTTTTATATTCACTGTATGAGCTAAAACATTTTTTATATTCACTGTATGAGCTAAAACATTTTTTATATTCACTGTATGAGCTAAAACATTTTTTATATTCACTGTATGAGCTAAAACATTTTTTATATTCACTGTATGAGCTAAAACATTTTTTTATATTCACTGTATGAGCTAAAACATTTTTTTATATTCACTGTATGAGCTAAAACATTTTTTTATATTCACTGTATGAGCTAAAACATTTTTTATATTCACTGTATGAGCTAAAACATTTTTTATATTCACTGTATGAGCTAAAACATTTTTTATATTCACTGTATGAGCTAAAACATTTTTTATATTCACTGTATGAGCTAAAACATTTTTTATATTCACTGTATGAGCTAAAACATTTTTTATATTCACTGTATGAGCTAAAACATTTTTTATATTCACTGTATGAGCTAAAACATTTTTTATATTCACTGTATGAGCTAAAACATTTTTTATATTCACTGTATGAGCTAAAACATTTTTTATATTCACTGTATGAGCTAAAACATTTTTTATATTCACTGTATGAGCAAAAAACATTTTTTTATATTCACTGTATGAGCTAAAACATTTTTTATATTCACTGTATGAGCTAAAACATTTTTTATATTCACTGTATGAGCTAAAACATTTTTTATATTCACTGTATGAGCTAAAACATTTTTTATATTCACTGTATGAGCTAAAACATTTTTTATATTCACTGTATGAGCTAAAACATTTTTTATATTCACTGTATGAGCAAAAAACATTTTTTTATATTCACTGTATGAGCTAAAACATTTTTTATATTCACTGTATGAGCTAAAACATTTTTTATATTCACTGTATGAGCTAAAACATTTTTTATATTCACTGTATGAGCTAAAACATTTTTTATATTCACTGTATGAGCTAAAACATTTTTTATATTCACTGTATGAGCTAAAACATTTTTTATATTCACTGTATGAGCTAAAACATTTTTTTTCAAGCCAAGTTTTTGTAAGTTTATGCAAAAATCCTCAACTCCATCTTTTGCTCAATTTTCAGGAAATCTTAGAGAGAATTTCAGTACTCGCTTTTTAAACATATTTTGAACACAATTGTATGGCTTCAACTAAATATATTTTATACATAATTTTATACTTTCATGTTTTTTAGATATACAGATCATAAAATGTATTATTGGTAATTTCACTACAAAAATGTATTGTTGGTCATTTTATTATAAAAATGACTTGTTGATTTCTGTTTGGGAGTTCACTATTTGCCCATAGCTGGAATCCTAACAGGTGCTACTACCACAGGTCAGGGTGAACCTAACAACAACAGCAGATGAGGTGGTTCCATTCTCCTCAAAAAACTCCAATCTCCTGTTCAGAGGCCTTGCAGCTGGATGTAGTTTATTGTCATACCTAGGACACACTTACAGCACCTGGTATTCCCAAGCGGTCACCCACCTAAGTACTGACCAGGTTCAACATTGCTTAACTTTGATGATATGCCCATAAGCCCTGCAAGTTAAAAGAATTCCTTTTAATACTCTATCCTTATTACAAATTTCACAAACTCGAGATTGGTACAGATTCACCAGATTGTATTTTTGTGTGGTGAACAGCCCTGTAGGAGCAAGTGAGCGAGAGTGGCTTGCATCTGGTGCATAGGGAAATAAGGGTCTTACCTCATGTGCGGCATGTGACATCAGCAAGTTTGCTCCGTGAAAATGGGATTA
>OZ038496.1:38854129-39031629 GCA_964036315.1 Acanthosepion esculentum | reverse complement strand
TGCATCCTCTCTGTTTTTGTTGTGAGAATGCTTCCGGCCAATTTTTTGGCCTCCTCCTCATTCGCCAGAAGGATGTCTCACAAAGACTAGTAACACGTGGAAAATTAAAAAATAACTTGAATGAAAGAAAATAAAATAAAAGGTTAAACAGAAAGAAAAGTTTCAAAAGTAAAAATCAAAATCTGTCACTTAGCATAAATTTGTATGCTATCCAGTAATTGCCAAAGTAAATCCAATAGTACACTAAATGTTGGTGAATATCTTGCTTAATGCTTAATCCGACATTTTTACATTCTTAAAAATACGTTGAAATCAGCTTTGAAACCACGTCTTCTCTCAATGTTTTTTAGAAAATGAAAAAAAAAAACGCTTATAAATGAAGAATTTACCTTTGTTGTTAATAATAGCTAAAGTAAAAAAAATAGCAGGAGGTAGCCTGGCCCCCTGAACATTATGGCCCGTCATGGTATGGATATTCTCTGGTGCTTACGAACCAGCTCCTACGTATGGGTAAATACGAACGAACTATAATGCTGACACAACGAAAAACCGCATCGGACGTCATACGGGTCAACTAGGATCACGATTCCCAGGCAGGAAACAGACTGGGATCGAAACAAACTCTACCCAACGAGAACTAGAGGAAAACCACGCCGAGGACAGTCCTCATAGAGGCCCTCTACATTCATTAAAAGAAAATCTCCCAAAAAGAACAATAAGTAAATGGTCTAGGGAAGATTATATTGAAGTAATGATAGCATTTTACACTGCTACGATAAATCTAACAACGAAAACAACGATCAAAGCCGCCTATAATATCCGGCATGAAAAGCGTGCCTCAAACCGGCTAAACATCGATGTCAACAAACTAGCCAATCTCAGGTGTGACATCATCAGGGAAAAAAGAATACCTGACACAGAACTCGGACGCTTCCAAGAAAACACCAAAAATTGATTAAACTTTAACACCGAGGGGCTAAATGCCAACAATCCAGGGAAAACCCAAGCTGAGCAACAAATAGAAACCAGTTGTAATAAACCCTCTGATGTGCACAAGCAAATAGAGGAAGATAATGACGAATATAAGAGAAAAATAGAGGTTACAAAAAGCATCCGAAATAAATAGGAAAATGTAAAAGAAATGTCTTTCGAGGAAATTCTAAAAGTAAGAAAGAACCATCAAGTGAAGGAAAACATCAATCTCGCTAACCAAGCAATTATAAAAAATAAGGAACGAAATTGAAAGACCGATGAACCTGACATAAATGAATCATCTTACGATGACATTGTATTTATTTCAGATTAGATAAATATGTATAAAAGTGACATTCAAGAAAAGGAGAAATACAGAAACACAATACATCTAGATTTTGTTACAAAGATTACAGAACTATAACATGCAGAAGTCTATAATTACCTAGCTGTCAATGGAGGAGATGGAATACAGCATACACAAATGAAAGAGAAAGTAAGAAAAAGATACTACAGGCGTGTGCGTCTAGTGTTAAATTGACATGGTAGTCCCTGCAGACTGTAACGTATCTTCGAAGATCTTCAAAAACCTATCAAAATACAAAATCGAAATCTAAAGAAATGTGGCACATGTGGACATGAGTAATTCCAGTTGTAGTTGGAGTCCCTGGATTGATTTGAAAATGTTCGGAGAGGCTCATTGAAGAGATTCCTGGAAGCCCATGCCTTAAAGGAATTCAAAAAATTGCACTTACAAGTACACATTACAAAGAGCTTTATCTGTGTAAAATCTGTCTGATCTTATTTCTTTAAAGGCTCAGTGGAAAATGGCATGATGCCATTTCTGACCGTAGGTCACTGATACTACTACTACTACTACTACTACTACTACTACTAATAATAATAATAATGAAGGCTCTAGTGATGAAATGTTTAAATTCTCGTTTCTAATTTTGTTTTAATCATTTCCCCACAAGCAAGATAATAAAACTACCAAGACCCAAGGGGGTTATCGAGTTTGAAATAATATGAGACAAAGAAAACAGTATCAATGAGAGAGGACAATAAAAGAATAAGAATTAAGAAAACATTAGATAACGATTAACAGTGCATTTAAATTGTTGAAGATCAAGTTGACTGGAAAGCAAGAAGCTGGAAGAGAGTTCAACAAGCAAGAAGTGCGAAAGAAGAAACTGTTAGCATAGAACTTACGGTTAGCTCTAACCATTTCAACTGTAAAATAATGAGATCTTGCCGCCAATCTAGTACTACGCTTAAATTCATAAAATCCACGTACCATGGAGGAAATTTCATCTGAACAATTACCATGAAAGTATTTATAGAAAAGGCCCGGGGAATCTACGTTAACACGATGGGAAGGTGACTGAAGCCGAGATGCCAGGTCAGGACCAATACATTGCAGACTCCCTTTTGCATTTTTGTATTGATTCATTTTCTGCGGTTTATCATCGATTTGCAGGCTATTTAAATCCAGAAAATATCTTTAGATTGTAATATTTTTTATGATAATAATTGTTTAGCGATATACGTTTTACTAATTAACCCATAGCTTGAAGGAAGAGGTGAATTCATACCTTTCCCGTGGATATTTGCGCGTAAGTAAATATAACAAACCCAACTGGAATTGGAACCCGGCTCTCCGATTTTCAATTCCGAGCCCTATTACACGACCTCTACATCCAAGCTTACAGCACCTGGTATTCTCAAACGGTCACCCATCTAGGTAGACCAAGCTCGTTGTTGCTTAACTCCAGTTATCATACGAGAACTGTTGTTTCAGCGTGATATGGCTGTAAGCCCTTGCATTTTATCAAGGATCTCTAATTACATACCAGGACCACCAGACAAAATGTGGCAGCAATATTCAAAGCATAGACGAATGGTAGAATTATAAATAGGTAAGATGCATTCTGTCGAGAAAGATTGTATCGTCTTATGAATCATTTGCATAAAATCTAAAATAATGAAATTTAAGAAATACATTTCGATAAACCAAGAAAGATTTAAACGTCTGGAAATAAAGTTATATGACAAAAGGCATATGAGGTCAAGCTTTTCGATGTGACGTTCTTGTTATAGAATCAATAAAATATTCGATATAACGATAGAATGATAAACGCATTCGTTGCAAAATTCATTTGTAAGGTTAACTATGCGAATAACAGTCTATTTTCTGAACGACGTGACGTGGCGTATATCTGTCATTTCTACAAATATTTTCATGGCAACTGCTCTGACTTGCTTTTTTCCCTGGTGCCCCGACTATATGAATTTAAGTGTTGCACTAGATTGGCATATAGGTCCCACCCGCTTACTGTTGAAATAACTAAACGCAACTATCACTTCTACTCCAACAGTTTCTTTTCTCGATCTTCCCGTCTGTGGAACTCCCTTCCGTTTACTTGCTTTCCTGATAAATACAATCTTCAAAGATTTAAATGTAACGTCATTACCACCTTCTATCTTCTTGAATCCTATTCATCTTTTGTCATTTCCTCCCTATACTCATCCTTTTGCCGTCGGTATTTCTCCCTACAAACCTCTGCGTGCGCTCGTGGGGCATTCCCGACTTGCTTGGGGTAAAATGATTAAAAAATAAATCTTTCATTTTCGTTAGCAAATGTAGTCTACGCGAATAATGATTCACTGATTGTCATGTACAGATAAACGTTGCTTCATAGTCGGCGAAAATTCACTCAAAATCAATTTTGAACAAAAGATCCATACATACCCATATTAAAGGTCAAGTTGGACACACATTGTGCTAAAGACTTTACGATGTGCGGCTGTAAATGCCAGAGAAATATCGATAAATGCACGTTTTTCCAAACTGAATTTTTTTTTTATTGAGATAACGTTTTAGATATATTTTTCAACTTGTATCACATGTTTTAGTAGCGCATTAAGGGTCATAATTGAATCAAGAGGTCAGCCTCATAATATTTGATCTCAAACTGAAAACTCAGGAGACGTGATAATTCTTTTTTCTTTGTGTTGGCTTTTCAATTATATGAGTAATATTAAAAGAAAATGTTATTCGCGCAATGTCTTGTCTTCGCTGCCCAGAATAGGCCTGCAAAATTTGATGACCATTGTCCCAGCTGTAACCACCAGGTGTCAAACCTGTTTCTTTTCATCATTGACAGGAGATTTATGCTATAATTCGAAGTTCCATTATAATAGGCACCTCCAAAGTCCGACTAAAAATGAGCATACCAAGATGAAAATATCCCTCAGACTTAATGAAAACAATTTTTTACCGACAAAATCTTTATTATTATTAAGAGAAAAAAAAGGATTTTTTGATTATTAAATTATATTTTTTTCTCCTTTTTAGAATGTTTGAAATTTTGGTTAAAAATTGTTTTTCTTGCATCAACGGAGGACTAAAGATTAGTATAAGAAACTTTGACATCTTTTTTGCGGTGAAAAACACATTGATGTGAAATTCTTGTAAAAATCAAATAATTCTTGGATGTTAATGAAACTTTAAGGACTTATTCACAAATGAATGACATTATTTTAGAATGATCTTATTTTTTTAGAAGATCCTGGTAAAATCTTTTCTTTTTACATCTGTTACCACCACCCACTTAATTAATTTTATGAAATTTCGAGAAATTTGTTTTTGTACCCCTCAATGTTTACATTAGTTATACGCAGAACTTAGAGAATTTAAATCTTCAATGTTTTTTTGTAAAACAGGACCCCCAGGTTACCGAAAATCTGCTTTGAATTGTAAAATAAAAGATGCAATAAAACTAAGACATTATTTAATTAGAAAAGCTTTTAATTGCTTTTATGAATGAGATATATTATGGACAATATTGTGTTAAGAAATTTTATTTTTCGATGAATAATGAATTTTTACAAGAATTGTTTTCAATTTAAAAAAATTCTAATTAGAATAATTCATGAAGTTTTAAATGATTTAAATTTCTGTATTAATTTATACCGTTTAGGTATTACTGTTATTAATTAAAAACTATATTTACTACTCATAAATTGAAAAGCTTCAACAAACCCCCAATATATTTAAAAGAACTTTGAATTTGTTTTTATGTATGCATAAAATTTTTGTAAACATGGGCGTCCATACACGACATTATCAGAAAATAGGAGTGGTAACTATAGTAAATTTTACACTAAAATAACTAAAATTCAATAAAACCTTACATTACGGAGATTATATTGCTAATATTTTAAGATTACTGGTTAGTTAAAAAATTATATATAAAAAAGCGCTCATGTTATATTCCTCAAGTAATTTTTACAGATATGTCCTCCGGAGAAAAAAATCAGCGATTTTAGCAATTTAAAAATGTAAATCCTTCCAGTCAATTCAAATTAGTTTTGAAATACAGCAAAGTATTTTACTTACTGGAAATGTTAAATTTCATCTATTAGTTGAAATTAAAACTAAAATAAAAGGTCCGATTTATCCGTTGTAGCAATGGCATTTCTTGCAAAGCAAGCGTCCCAATATAAGTGAGATGAGCGGAAATTGGTAGAAATGCAAAATGGCATTAAATGTCTGTTAAATGCACATCAACACATTAATCATACACTCGTAATAAATTTTGTTGAGTCTTGGTCGATTGCTTTTGATATAGAGGGTCTCGAGAATTGTTATGCAAAAATTCAGAGCTACAACTACATTCATAGCTAAAAATTTAAAAATAATTATAACACACCGTGTTCACTTGTGTTTTTAAAAATCACCATCAGAACGATAACAGTTACAATAATTTTGTCTTCGTAATTCACCCCTGAGGATAATCTCGGAGGAGATCGAAAGTACTTAGGTAGGAAAAAACCGGCACCTTCCTTGATGAATTTGATCCTAACATCGAGAAACTGATTAGAGAACTAGAAAGGATTATTATAAAAATAAATACACATAATATGCATATATTATTCAATGTATATATATATATATATATATATATATATATATATATATATATATATATATATATATATATATATATAATTTGTAAAATAATCCCCCACCGCTACAAAGGCATGCATACTACCAGAGTTTATATATATATATATATATATATATATATATATATATATATATATATATATAGGGGTGTATAGAGGTTCTCCCTGCCCCAGGTTCCGTACCTTTATACAGGCTCGTAAAGGGGTAGTGGTTACTAATGAGTGTGCATGCATGATGTCATAATTTCCCTATTGTTCAATGACATATCCCGATTCCTAAACAAAGCAATAACCAGTTTTTTCCTTCTTGGCAAAGTTTGCAGAATCTAGGTCCTGTTTGTCAAGATGCTGTTTTTCTAATAATTTTTCATTTCATGAAACTTATTTCAATTCTTTTCTCTGAAAGATCCTATGTTAGACAACAGATCTCTGCAACACACCATACAATTTGAATATGACATCCCTCTTTTCATGAGGCGTGTTGTTCATATAGTGTTCACTGGTAATTCTCATGTATGAGAGTTTTTTATAGTTTGTATTTTGGTGGTGGTGGTGGTGGGGTTATAACACAATAGACAACATTCTTTGACTATCAGGAATAGAGGGTTTCAGACGTTACATTTGTAGGAACCAATGGCTTCAATTAACTACATGAAATAAATGGGTGAACTACAGGGGAAAGCGACAACGAAATCAGTGCAATAAAACACAGACCTAAAAATATAAATAATTGCTGTAAATGTGGACTTACCCATCAAAAAGGGAAATGCCCTGCTGGAGGCAGCATTTGCTCGGCATGTGGACAGAAGAACCATTGGGCTAAGATGTGCCACAACAGAAAAGTCAAGAGCAAAACTGATAAGCAACCACAGACAAACTGAACTAAGAAACGCCAAACGTCCACGCCAGTTCAGACCAATACATATAAAAACCAACATCAGAAGTTCATTCACCTCCAGAACCAGATAGAGGAGATGTCTTTCTATACAGTGGAAAAGCACGGAATAAAGAACTATCGGGCTGAGGCATTCGTCACACTGGACATAATATTACCGAACAGAAAATGCGTACACAACCTAAAAGCCAAGGTGTACACAGGTGCAGAGGGAAATACACTCCCCTTACGTACAGTCCAGCAGATGTTTTCGGAATGGGCACCGGAATGGACAACCACTCCCCGGCACAACACAAACAGAAATGACAGTACTGACGGCTTACATATCCTACAACACGGATCCGTACAGATTCAATGTGTCTACAAGAATGAATGGTGATATATCAAATTTCATGTTGCGACCTCCAAGGGACCTACCATATTAAGATTACCCTCCCTTAAGGACTTAAAGCTGGTCACACTACAATGTTCCATCCAGAAACAAAATGTGTTCCAGCCAATTCTGCAACGTGTGTCCCAATTGCACCCCAATAAATTCCGCTAAAGATCTGATATAAGTATACCCGGAACAATTTGATCGTATTGGTCACTTCGCAGGGGAGTACCACATCGTACTTCGACCAAACATCCACCCAAAAGTAAATGCACCAAGGAAATGCCCCATCCACATGATGAACGAAATCAAAGCAGAACTAGACGAAATGATGTCCAGGGAATAATACGCAAAGTCGATGAGCCCATAGATTGGGTTAGCAGCATTGTATATGTCCGCAAGAATAATGGCAAACCCCGACTATGTCTAGACCTTAAAGGCTCCAAGCATGGAGGAGCTCAGGCACACACTGCCCGGCGTAAGTTCTTCTCCAAGCTGGATGGATGCAAAAAATGGATATTGGTCTGTCAAGCTTGACCAGGAGTCACAGCTGCTAACCACATTCAATTCACACGTTGGAAGTTACTGCTTCTAATGAATGCCCTTCGGACTCGTGATGTTACAAAATGTATTCTAACAAAAGATGGACATGATATCAGAGAAGTTCACTGGGGAATTTCTAGTTCTCTTGATGCGATCATCTATGGGAAAACCAGAAAGGAGCACGATCTGAACATAAGGAAATTGATGGAGACAACGCAGACTGCAGGCTTCACATTCAACAGTGACAAATGTGCAGTTAACCAGAAGCAAGTAAAATTCTTCGGTGCCGTTTTCAATGAGAATGGGATACACCCAAATCCCAGAAAAGTGGAGGAAATAAAATCACTTCCCAGCCCAAACAAATGTTACAGAGTAGCAGAAGGTACTAGGAATCATCACCTACATGGCGCCATTCATTCATAGGCTTTCTGACCTTACGGCAAACCTTAGGGAACTCCTGAAAAAAGAGGCTAGCTACAAGTGGGACGTTAGCCACCAGAAGTCGCTGCAAGAAATAAAGGACCTAATATGCAAAGAAATGCTGCTCCAATATTATGACCCATCTAAAAAGTCCATAATACAAGTTGACGCATCCTCGAGAGGCTTAGGAGCAGCCTTAATTCAAGAAGGCAAACCCATAACATTTGCCTCAAAATCCCTAACTGAAACAGAGCAGCGATATGCAAACATCGAGCAGGAACTCTTAGCAGTCGTTTTTACCGTAAATGTAAAATGGACTGCGGGATGTCCTTGCGAACGATTTCGGACGTACATTTACGGGTGTTCATTGGAGGTCGAAAACGACCACAACCCCCCGAAAATGATCTGCTTCAATAACTTGACAGTAGCACCTCCCCGACTTCAACGAATGCTATTACGGCTCCAAGAATACTACATGGTCATCAAATATCGACCACGCAAAGAGATGATGCTGGCAGATGGACTATCTAAGCCTCCAAATAAGAAAAACAGAGAAGTCATTGGAATTTGTTAGATGAATGTGTGCAAGTCGCAGGTCAAAGAAAGTGTTTTTTAAGCTTTTTCCCCACGTCAATATGGGCTTTGCTTCTGTCACGATGTGAATGTTCTGCTCGAGGCAACTGGAATCGCATGTAATCCCAGCGAGTGGCGTCTCTTCATCGACCGCTCACCCAGGAGCCTCAAAACTGTCCTACTTCATAACTGGAGAATGTATCCATCGCTTCACCTGACTCACTCGGCACAGCTTAAAGAGGAACACAGCAGTATCAAGAATTGCTAGATGCCTTGAAATATGAAGAGTACGGTTGGGAGGTTATCGGAGACTTCAAAATTGTTGCCTTTCTGATGGGTCCCCAAAGCGACTTTACCAAGTTTCTGTGTTATCTTTGCGACATCAGGGAAATAGCAGCACACTACCACAGGCAGGACTAGCCACAGCGGAACGAGTTCAGCGTGGGGAGGAACAACATCAAATGGGGGACATTGTTAGATCCCCGGAAAGTATTGTTTTCTTCACTGCACTTGAAAGTGGCCGTTATGAAACAACTTCTCACAGCCCTAGATAAGGAGTTTGCAGCTTTCAAGTACCTTCAAGACTTCTTCCTTGAGAAGTCTGCTGCAAAAGTCAAAGCCGGTGTCCTCGTCGAATCACAAATAAAGAAGATCGGAGAGTGTAAGTTATTCCCTAAGAAGCTCACTAAAACGGAGGAGGTAGCGTGGGACAGCTATGTCTCAGTTTTTCGGCCGAAAACTATGTGGAGCTTGTTGAGATCCGAGTGAAGAACGACGGTAAAATGGGCTGCGGGATGTCCTTCAAAGCACATCTTGAAGCACATCTTGATAAATTCAATGTGAACATAGGGCCGTACACAGATGAACAGGGCGAGAACTTCTACCAGCATATAGAGGGATTTGTAATCGCTCTTGTGTAGTCTTAGAATAAATAAATGATATTTTTGAATCAGATGTCGTTTTGCTTCCTACTTTGCGTGAACGAGACTGTTCACATTCGCCAGTTTCCCCAATGGGAATTTCAGGTAAATTTCAGAAATATCATTATCCTGGTCACAAAAGAAAAGGTTGAAAGAAATATTAGTCATTTTTCATGCATCCTAGCAAATAGGAAATAACATTTGCTACCCAAGGACAGAAATTGTGTTAAACAGTGTTATTTATTATTTATTGTTTATTACTTTTTATTGTTATTTATTTCATTTACTTGTGTTTATGTTTGCATTCGTAGTTTGTTAATTATTTTATTATTTACTTAATTTGTTTACTTAATTATTGATTTAGATTATTTTATTTTACTTATTTTATTTTTATTTATTTTTTGTTACTTTTCAGTTTTCGACCTTTAAGTAACGTACTAAACAATTTACACAGTGTTATCACTTTCCAACTCCAGAGCTGACGGGCTCGAAGAAAGAACATTAACAGAGGCATCTCCTACATGGTTATGACAGCTCACCCAAAACTATTTCCGAATATGAAATCTTTTCGTTACAAATAATTTGAAAAGCATCGTATAACTTTCTCATTACGAGTCAAATTTTACACTATTGAAAGTGAACTGTGTAACAAAATTAAATAAAAACAAAAATAATATAAAAATATATCCAAAACAAAAGAAAATGTACCAAAATATATGTTTATAGGAAAGATTTTATCCGAATAAATATTTTCTGCTAATATAAAAAATAGCGAAACATTTATTAGTTTAAAAAAACAAACTATAACAAACAAACTTTCCTTTTTGTAAACAAACTTAAAAAGAACCTGCTGATATTTCCAGACTGGGTCAAAGACCTGAAAGTTAATCTTATTTAAGTACCTTGTCAACTACTGTCGGCTATAAGACCTAAATATTTAGAGCCACGCTATTCCAGAGAAAATAAATGCAATCCTTCAAGTAATGCTAACCTCGAGGAGAGTGACTCATTGAGCCTTCTCAGGTTAACATGAAGTGGAAAGACTATATTGAATCAACTGCTAGGTCAGCTGTTAAGAAAGTTGTTCACTGTGTCGTGCTAAACAATGTAACTCTCCAGAATCTATATTCAGTCAGTTATGTGCCATGTGTGATACACGCTTAAGCGATCATGTATCTTTCGATACATGACTGACGAGGCATATTTTTGGCCTGGTGTTGCTGCTATAGATTTAGGGATTCTTGATAAAATTCAAAGAAGAATCAGCAATTTTATTGGCTCTGACCTGGCGTATCGGCCTCAGTTAAATTCCCATCTCCGTAAAATTGCTTCCTTGTGTCTTTTCAATAAATATAAATCATAGTGGTTTTAATGCCTTGCTTGGGGTAAATTCGATTAAAATAGAAAGTTCACAGTTTCTCCTCTATCAAATAACGAAGAAATCTTAAGAAAAATAGAATCAGAAAGAGACAACTGAAATTTCTTGGACATCTAATAAGAAAAGAGGGCTTGGAGAATTTGGCATTCACATGATGTATAGAAGGCAAAAGAGATAGTGGGGGAGCCAGTGGGCCACCTACGTGATCGGCTTATGTGTATGAATGGCAGAACGGAGATGTGAGAGATGGTAAACAACAAACCTTACTTTGAAACGAACATATTAGTCACAGGGAAGTTACAAGGAAGATAGAAACAAAAGTATGTTTATATTTAGAATAGAGAGAGATACAATTGAAATGTCTGGGACACATAATGAGGAAGATTACTTAGAGAATTTAACACTTTCAGGACAAAGAAAAGCAGCAGATAACAGAGGAAGAAGAGACGAAGCAACAGAGATATGATTCTACAGAAGAATGCTGAGAATGATATGGACTGAACTTGTCAGCAACAAGCAAGTTTTAAGGAAAAGGAGACATTTAATTATAATCAGAAAGAAACGGTTGAAATTTCTGGCACTCATAATGAGGAAACATTACTTGGAGAATATGACACTCACAGGACACACTGAAGACAAGAGAATCAGGATGAGACAGTCAGTAACGAGTTTGGATAAACGGAAGACAGAACAGTGAATAGGGGCGATAGTAAAAAGACACATTGCTAAGAACTAAAAAGGATAGGAAGCTGTGGAGAGCCATGATAACCTACGTCCTGAAAGGAACATAGTACATAGAAGTTCAAATAATTCGTAATATATATCACTTAGTAAACCCTGAAAATGTAAAACAAATGTATATTTCAGACAGAAAATTCGATCTTTAGAAGATGGAAATGATTTCCTAATAAACAGGAAATCGCAGATAAATAACGAGTCATAGAATTAGCAAACCTCCACGTAAAAATTAACTGAATTTGAAAATATTTTTTAAGGTTTTCTTCTAACCGTCAGCTTTAACTGGTTGTCCTACCATTCCCATTTGTTGTGTCTAGATTCTAAAACTCATTTGCTAAAAACTAAAAGAAAAATGGTAGTACTAGCCTTGTTTCTTGGTAAACGCTTCTACAGTGAGAAATACCCGTGAAAATTTGCCGGTTTTATCTATTTGAATTTTCTGATGAACTTTCCTCTTGTCTTTGGAACCAGGAGAAAATGAGAATAATTCGACTCCGTCGAAGTAGTATAGTATGTCCAAGTTGTAGAAATGATGGAAGAGAACAATTGACTTCATTTGAACATTTGCCATGGAAATAGCGATAGATTTGTAACGTTGTGTCTCTATGAAAATGGTGACAAAGTGAAGTCTTTCGCCATAAAACCGCGTAAAAGATTTTTAAGTGCTGTAAAGTGAGGGTTGTGCAGTGCCAGCCCAGATATAGCAGCATTACTCCATTTTTGGTTAAACCATATTCTTGATTTTTATCATTTCGCCCCAAGCAAGACAATAAAGCCACTAAGACGCAAGGGGTTAGTGAGAGTAATAGAATATAATAAAATGAATAAATATTAAGAAGAGGGAACAATAAAATAAAAATTAAGTCGGCAGAAGATAACGATTGACATTGCATTTAAATTGTTAAAGATCAAAATTGGCTAAGAACCAAAGGCCGGAAGAGAGTTCCACCAGCGAGAAGTGTAAGAGAAGGAACTGTTAGCATAGAACTTGCGGTTACATTTAGCCATTTCAACTGTAAAAGGATGAGATCTGGCTCACAATCTTGTATTGCTTAAATTCGTAAAGCGGAAAACACACCAGAAAAGTTACCATGAAAATATTTATAGAAAAGGCACAGGAAAGCTACGGTGGGAAAATGAATGAAGGCGAGATTCCAAGTGAGAACTAATAACATTGCAGATTCTTCTTTTTATTTTATCAAGTATCTCTAAATACATAGCAGTTTGAAAGGAAGTAAAAGGAGAGAGAAAGTGTGGGAAAGAAAGGAAAAGGAGGGAGAATGAATGGGGAAAAAAGGAAAAGGAGAGAGAGATAGGGTTTGGAAAGGAAGACAAAGAACAGAGTAGGAGTGGGAAAGAAGAGAAAAGTAGCGAGAATTAATGGAAAAATGGAAAAGGAGAGAGAATGATTAGGAAAGAAAGGGAAAGGAGAGAGAAGTAGTGTGATAGAAAGGAAAAAGAAAAAATGGAATGGGAAAGAAAGGAAAAGATCAGAGGAGTAGCCCCAAAGGAAGGGAAAGGTCAAAGAAGTAGTCGTAAAGAGGAGTAAATGACATAGAAGGCGTGGTAAACCGAAGGGAAAAGGGTGTGGTGTTATAGCGATTCATGGGGCACCCAAGGAGAAAATAACGTACATACGATACTTGGTTAGGGTTAGGCACACAAATTGTGCATCAACGGTCGGTGTTACACGGTGAAGTCTGTCAGCAAATAAAGCTTGAGACTGGATCAACATTAATGTAGATTTTACCTTTTCCTTTTGTTTTTTCCCCATATCGTTCTCTTTTGTTTATGCCTAAGTCGATATCTCATTTTCGAGTTTCACGTCTCCTTTCTTCGGGCGATACTTGAAAAGTTTCATTATATTTATTGCCTTTTTTAAAATTGTATAATATCGAAACAAAGATGAATAGTCGGGTTGTTTGCTTTATTTACTTCCATGAATCCAACCGCGGCCATTGCCCTGCGAAAGTCACTCGCAACATTATCAGTACTTTGGGGCTGGATGTCGATAGTAGCAGAAAATCCATTCTGTTGGTCTGCCTGGTGGATTTTACGACATATAAAACTTTATTTAATTTCTAAATCAGTTTTGTAAAAAAGGCATTTACTGTCTCCTTTATGTGCCGTGCCCTTCCAGGGCGTAGGAGATCGTGGCTCTCCCCATCGTTCTGTCTCTTAATAAATTTTGTCATTTTGTCATTTCACTCAAACACTTGTCTACCATCCATGTACTCAAGCTCATCAACTATGTTACGCGCTGCTTTCCTCTGTCCCTCTTTCCCTCAATCTGCCCTGTGAGTATTATATTTTCCAAGCACTTTTTCCTCATTACGTGCTACAGAAATTTCAACTGCCTCATCCTGATGTTAAGTATATTTCCTATTTATTTCCATTTTCTCTAAAACTTCATCGTTACTCGCATGTTCGGTCCATGGTGTCCCCCAGCATCTTTCGGTAGAACCACATTTCTGTTGCATCAAGTCTCTTTTTCATCTGTGAAGATATTGTCCAGGATTCACTGCCATGTAGGAGAACAAATATCCCGTAAACGTTCAGTGCTGTTCTTTTCGTTTCTAGCAAAGTTTTTCCCTCTTTTAATACTCTGCTTAGCTTTTGGAAGGCATCTTCGGACTCTTCTGTTAGAACACTTCGCAAATATCTAAATTTGTGTACTTGTTTGAAGCAAATAATGGTCGTTTATGTTTATAGGTAAGAATGTGTTCATAGGTAACTAGAAGGTAAGAAAGAAAGTCCTCTCATATTTTTGACATGGTCACTTTAAAGGTACCCTTTCAATATTTACGGTAAAATAACATTCATTTTTATGTTCAAATGCTTTTTCTTTGCTGATTACTTAATATCAGAGTGAGTTGTTAAGATTACGTCCGCCAATCTTAGTAGATCTTCTATTTCTGTTAGGATTATCTCCCTGTATAAGTTGGAATAAATCTGATAAGAAAACATATTTTTGTCTTATTCCACTTTCCATTTTTGTAAAGAAAGTTCATTTTCTGTTCGTATGCAGTCTCTTTGTACCCAGAAGAGGTTACATGTTGCTCGTATTTTGTTAAATCATCATTATTAGACATTTTACACGAGTAAATCTTGAAATATACTTTTTAAATTTTTATATTAACATGTAGTTGTTCTAGGGAATCAGTCAGTTATTTAATAACTAGCTTAAAAGTCCGCACGGAGTGAGCTTTTTAAGCTAAGCTCCTTCTGAATTGTTTGAGTTATATTCCTTCCTGGCAAGGTAACGTTTTTGGCATCAAAGAAGTCCTTTGCAAAACAGTAGTTGTAGCTTCTGATGTATTGGATGAAGTGTTTTGATTCGGCTGAGTTGCCACACAGAAGTGATATCAATGACTTTGGATGAACTGGTAGATCTTCCAGCTGTATTTTTGCTTTGTTATAGTACATCCGATCTGGTTTATCCTTGAATAAATGTAAGTATTACAATGCTTACATTGAATGATCATTGATTCAGTAGATATCTTTGGATGATTTGAATAGTCACTGTCATAGTTGTATTGAAAAGCCAGACCAGACAGTCTAAAGAAAGAGGCTACACTCCTTTTAGCATGATTGTGATTATCACTAACCTGTCTGGCATGCCTTTCATCGGGTGTTTCCAAAGATCTTACTTTTCTACAGTTTGCAACATCTGTTTCTCGCCTTGATAAAGTCTGTCATTCAATATAACACTTGATCTTCTCTTCTTTGCAGTATCTGCTTCTCTCCTTGCTTGCACCTCCTCTGATGTTTGAGATGCTCTTGATCTTTGTCTTGCAGCATTTGCTTCTCTTCTGGCCTGTACCTCTTCTGATGTTTCAGATGCTCTTGATTTGCTTGTCTACTAGCTTGAGCTTCCTCTGGTGTTTCTTCTGCTCTTCTCTCCTTTTGTCTTAGATCTCTGGTCTTTGGATTTTTCCATGATATTTTGAAGAAATAACTTTGAGTTCCTCAATTCACTCCATGATTTGGATCCAGGCTCCGATTTGGGCCCAAACTCCGATTCAGGCCAAAAATTGAGTTCTTCAAATCCCAAACTCTGCGAAACTTCCAAATCTCACGTCACGATAACTCTCACTTTAACTCTGATTCTTTGGCATCATAAAAATGATTTCCTCACTTCACAAAGTTTTGGAGATATTGTAAACTGAATTTAAAACAATTCTTTTTAAATTTACAGTTTTGTATTACTTTAAACTTAATATAAATTAAATTTTTTTTAAAGTTAACAGTTTTTTTTCAGTTATTTTAAAATTTGAATTTTTATCGGTTCCCTACTCATCCTGATACAAATCCCAATGCTGGATATTCAAGCACCAAATGAAGCGCAGATTTTAAATCGCGGGATTACCCTGATTCCAAAAAGGTATAATATATCCACGTAGAGCAAGTGTGGCCTGAGTGAGAGCGGTTTCACTCACACGGACTGACAGACAGTATTTGCCGTTTATTCATTTAGATAGATAACAGAAAATCGATCCCCTACTTTATGTCGAATAGAGTCTAGCTGAAATATTCGTTTACCTATGTCGTGAAAAAGTACTTTCTATTATTCGATTTTTCCCGTATGTGTATTGAAATATTTTTACCATTATTGTTGTTACAATTCTATGGGGGATCAGTTTATTATGTGTTATACATGTTGTAACGGATATGTATTGAAGAATCGATTTCATAATATATATATATATATATATATATATATATATATGTGTGTGTGTGTGTGTGTGTGTGTGTGTGTGTGTGTGTGTAAATCGATATCCTATATAATTTTATAGGAATATTAATTTCATCATGCCATAAAAATACGTTATATATCATCTAAATCTAATTTCTCTCTCTTATTAGAATCTTGTCGCGTGTGGGACTATAGATATATTTTTTTAGAGTTGTGCTGCACACTGCTCTTTCACACAGTCGGCCTTTTTCTCATCTTACTCGGCTCCGTAAATATTTTTGAATCGTCTGCTAGTACAAAGGAGATAAGCAAAAATGACAGACAAAAAATACTTAGCGTACTAGTCTTTGCCACACACACACACACACACACACACACACACACACACACACACACACACACACACACACACACCTTTCCTCTTCTTCAAGAATTTAAGCGTCATACTAGATTGGCGTTTTTGTCTCAACATTTCACTGTTGAAAGTGCAAGAAGTAACTTTAATTTCTATGCTAACAGTTTCTTCTCAGACAATTTTCACTTGTGGAACGTATGATCTTCTAAAATTGAAATTCAAAGTCAATCATCCTTGAAATCCAGTCTTTTATTGTCCTTTCTCCTCAATAACGTTTTGAGTAACCCCGTGCGTCTTATCTTATTTCCTTGCTCGAGGGTGAAATAATTAATATATTAATGATTATATATATAACTAATTTTTATTTTTATCAAACTGACAAGAAGAAATCTCCGTCAGAAAGGTTCACTTTGTTTCGTTTTTGATTTTCCATGGACCTGAGAAAATTAATGATAGAAATTAAGAAAAGCAAAGCTATGATCGATATTTCAGTTTTGTTTCTTAGAATTCGCATATATTTTACTTACTAGAGGCAGAAGTAACACGTTAAATCACCACTGATTTCTTACGTATTAAGCGCTAAATAAACAATTCGTGAGTATGGCGTATTAATTCGACTGCTGCAGCCGGCCACTGAAGACACGCTTATGCGTGTTTCCACTGGCCAGCTGCAAAACTAGCGCAGCAAATATTATTAATCGATTGAAGGATTAATTATATGCAAGACACGTGTCTTTCATTGATTCATTTCTTGGTAACACATGTCCAAGAAGAAATCCCCACATATGCAACGTGAAAAGTTTCAACATTCAGACAGTGACGATAGAAAGGGAAAATCAACTATTATGATTTGAATAATGTCAATTTAATCATCCAAGTCAAGCACTTTTCTGCCTTAACAAACTATGACCATTTGAAAATTCTTTGCTACTTAAGAAATAAAAAAGAAAAATTAATATTAATATATTATATTTGCGATTCAATTTCTAGGAAAATCCCTGCTGTGTTGATAAAAAATGACCAATTTGGTATTTACTTTCAATGAGTCATTTACAAAAACAGTGTACTTGCGACTTTGTTACTGCCGATTTAAAATGATAGGTTGTAACTTGCTCACCATCTCCAGCGGTAATGCAGACAACACGTGATAAAAAGGTTGTATAGGTGTCCTTATCCTCATAATGTTGAATTGTGCTTCTATAACTGAGAACCATGCAATCACATTCGATTCTATGAACATAGATCTTTTATATCTGTTTGTATCTATTCGCCGAATTCCGTGGATGCTTGAGTCATCTTCTGTTCGCTGGGGATTTTCTAAGCTTGGCTTAGATGTGGCACAAGGCCATGTTCACTTGTTATGATTGCAGTAAGAATAGATATATGTTTCCTCGCACGTCAAGGTTTACCAGTTTATAGTGACATGGAGCTTAGGGGGTTAAAATGATTACCCACGCCCAAAAGATTAATGAAGGATGACAATGACGAAGAAACACACGGGTAATTTAAACAAAACAAGATACGGAATTTATTCGAGAATTTACACCTTTGAAGTAGTGCTGGTAGCTCGTTTTAGGACAATAAATCAGAATTCTTAAAGTTCATAATTCTAACGTATTGTCATGAAAGGAAATATTCATGCAACAGATTAAATGAGATGACACAAAATAATATCCAAAAAGGTTCAAGGCAAAGGTAAGAGAGTTTGTTGCTCACCGAAGGGATATATGGTTTGCATAAGTAGACTAAGAGAGATAATTTGAAATACTCAGCGTTCTCGGATTGCTGAGAGAAAATGTTTTGAAGTGCCACGTACTGTTTAGAGGCCGATAATATAATTGGCAAGTGATTTTACACTGGTGAATTTTTCAATTCTGGTCGCGAAAAACTACAACGAAACCTTTTACATGACTACAGACACCCTTCTCTCATTTTTATCCTCATTTTATATAAAAAACATAATTTCGCATAGGCTCCCTAATTTTCCCTTATTCTCCTTAGTTGACTGGCTAATTTCAGTGAAGGCAAGGTTTCATTGGTCAAAATAAAAAAAAATATCTATAAGCTCTCGAATTCCTTACCTTCTTTTCCTTCAGTCCTCCGAATTTGAAAGGAGTAGGTGAAGGGGGTTATTATTATTTTACACCCACTACAAGAGAATACTAAAGCTAAAAGAAAGAACAAACTGTTGGTATTGAATGTCGTCAACGACAGTGTTTAGTTGATCTCAATATTGAGCAGTTATCATCATCAAATTTGCATTAACGAAAGTAAATATGGTGAAGTTTTAAGTGTAACCGGCACCGAGCTTAGTTCCTTGCTTCTCTTTATCTTCTTTTATATGCTGTGTCCATTCAGGAAGTTGGCGATTATGGTTCTTCACAACTTCCTGTCCTTTATAGCTCCCAGTAAAGTTTGTCTTTTTGCTAACTCTCCTAATCCCTTGTATGACAAATATTTATACAAGCTTCTTAAGTAGCTTATGCGCTGCTTTCTTCTGTGATTCTTGCCTTCACTATGTCCTGTGAGTGTCAAATTTTGCAAGCAGGCTTTCCTCGTTATGTGTCCTAGAAATTTCAACTATCTCTTTCTGATTCTAAGTATAATTGTATTTTTCGTTTCCATTTTCTTTAAAACTTCGCCGTTGCTCACTGTTCAGCCCATGATATTCTCAGCATCTTTCTGCAGAACCATATCTCTGTTTCTTGAAGTCTCTTCTTCATCTGTGAGGAGATGTTCCAGCATCCACTGCCATATAAGAGGAAAGATATTACACAACAGTTCAACACTTTTTCTTTGTTTCTAACAAAATTGTCCTTTTTTTTTAATACGTTGCAAAGCATCCTTATTGGATTTCGATGTCACATTTTCCTCTGTCCTAGATATTTAAATATTAGTATTTGTTTATTTTTGATATATTCCATTTGTAATTTGCCTGCTGGAGTGTTCCTTTTGTCGACAACCATACATTCTGTTTTTTGTTTTTTTTGTTGTTCTTTGTCCTTTCTTCTCACTTTCCTTTACTACCTTTTATAGGAATTTCTGTAGTTTGTTTTCTGTGTCTGCTACTGTTGTTAGCATTGTAGGAACCAGTAATATATCCTGGTATGACTTTCATTCATCATCGTATTTTTTCATTGTAAAGGTTGAAAATATCTCGTTAGACGACCTATCCTTGATTTACACTCGTTTCGATTTTTGTTTATTTACTGAATTCATTTTCTATCCGCACAAGTTGTTTGTTCCCAGTATGCGTGTCATTCAAATATTCTTCCCAAATAAAACAGTTTTGTGACGGGCTTTATCAAACGCTGTTATGCGTTTCATAAAGTACGCCACAGAAAATCTATAAAACGTAGACGTACATTTGCATTGCTCTTTCTGGTATCGTTCTGAGCATAAACATCGCAACCCTTGTTTCGGTATTCTTAAAAAGCACTGCACTGTTCTCGTCCTACTTCCCCTTGAAATTGTAGCACGCTATATTCACCAAACTTCAGTCGGATGATAAGTTTTGTTATGTGACTCATTAGGCTGATTTTCCGAGGGAGTTCACATTCCTTTTGATATTCAGAACCGAAGGATAAAGAAAGAAAAGGAATACTGAGAGACAAGTATGAAAAGAAGAAATGACCACAACGTCCTGTGCGCATGCGCACATGTACAGTCGCACAAACACACGCATAGACGTGCACACAGGCACGCAAAGAATACAATATCTCCCTAATACCGATAAAAAAGCGTATAATTTTTTTTTAACTTAATATAAAAATAACGTAAACGAGAAAACTGAACTGTTTTCTGATATCTCTTGATGAGTGTACGAAACTTTGGAGTAGAGGTGCTGAATATAACATCAATCTATAGTGACAAATTTTATATTTGTATTAATCATATATATATATATATATATATATATATATATATATATATATATATATATATATATATGATTAAAATTCCCTTCGATGGCCTTGGGGTAAGATATCTAACTGATTCCAAAGCAATCTAGCCATATTGAGGAGCTGCGAAACAGTCTGTATATATATATATATATAATGTGTGTGTGTGTGTGTGAGTCAGGATCCGTTATATTATCGAACAAATATTGATCGGAATCGGACAGTATTACAAAATAAAGAACAAATAGGAAACGTTTACCAGTCTAACGTTTCACTTTTATTAAAGATTTGTCAGAGATTGAGCTTTGGAGAAAAAGAAAAAAATATTTTCGTCTTGTTTGATCTTCATACATGAGTAACGAATGAAGACCAAACAACACAAAAGTGAAAATACCAGACTTTTTCTCCATATCTGACGAAGCTTTAATAAAAGTGAAACATGTTAGACTGATAAACGTTTTCTTATTTGTTCTTCACCTTATAATATATATATATATATATATATATATATATATATATATATATATATATGAAGAATATCGATAAGGACTGAATCCTTATTTGAAGAGGCCAAGGAATGAACACTCACGGGTGTCTGTAGTAGTTCTTGAAAACAACGCGTCAGAATGGAACTTTTCTCTTAGATTTAGAACCCGGGGGAAAAGATTTCGATTCGAACCCGTGGCGTGGCGTATAAAAACTTGAACTGGTAGAACTAATAACTGGAGCTCACATGAATTGTGTGTCATGAAAAATAATATTAGAGTGATAAGAGGCAGGAAAGTTTCGTTTGTGCGAAGTAAGTTGCCAATTGGAACAGATGCACATAGCATTAAAATACCGGTTTTAAGTTAAGCAAAGTCGAGACTGACCAGTGCCTGGATGGGAATACCAGGTACTGTAAGCTTAGATGTGGGGTTGGTGTAATAAATAATGGCTCGGAATTGTTAATAGGAGAGCCGAGATCCAATCTCATTTGGGTTTCACTTAGGGCCATGAAGATTGCCTTTATGCACGAAAATCGCCTCTAGGTGTTGACTCCAATGTTAGCATTCACCATTTTCATTTTTGCATAATTTACACGACAATTTATCCATCGTACCATGTGTGTACATATATATATATATGTGTGTGTGTGTGTGTGTACGTGTGTGTGTGTGCTGCAATGGATAAATTGTCGTCTAAATTACGCAAAAATGAAAATAAAATTGACACCTCATTTTAACAGATATATTGACCAAATTCACACAAGGAAATCTTGAAACAATAAAGAGTATATTTATTCAATAAAATCGACATTGACTTTAACCACGGCCTCCAGAAAACTTTGGAATCTTCTGCAACTTTTCTAGACGCTTACCTTGTTTAAGTTGGGGAATGCTGCCATAATCGTTGCCTTTGACATTACAAAGAATTTTTTGGTCTCTCGCTCAACTGCACTCATATATAATAATCAGTGGGTTTGCAATCTGGGGGGTTAGATGGCCAGATGTCTCTGGTGATGTTTTCGCTTAAATTGTCTGACATCCATGTCTTGATTCTCCTGCTTGTGTGGCATAGTGTAGAGGCCTGTTGCCAGACATAGGGTCTTCCAGCAGTCATCCTCTTGACTCAAGGCAGCTATACCTCCTCAAGGCACTTGATGGAGACCACCGTGTTGAGTTTGAGACCCTGTGTGAAGATGAATGGAAACATAAAATAGCCATCAGTAGTGATCCCGCCAAACACTTTCGTAAACACCATTAGACGCATCCAGCTCCGAATCCTCTGCACTGTCCTGACACCCAAACACTCTGAAATGTTCGTATTGAAGATTCCGGCGCGAATGTCAAGCCGCATAACTTGCTTTTTTCCCAAATTTCTGGCGGGGTGAATTGCGTCATGGTGCTCTTTTTCTCATAGTTGGTGCCCGACTGACCTAACTATAGTGTGCAGTCGACAAAATTAAAAACAAACAACGCGCATGCGCGAAATTTAAGATATAAAATGGTGACAATTTACTCATCGCATCCTGTATATATATATATATATATATATATATATATATATATATATATATATATATATGAAGCGCAACCATAGTTGGCAAATTCCATTTCTGTTAAAGTTGGCAATTGAAAATGCTGAATAAAAAGTCGACCCTTTAAAAGTAAAATAAAAGAAGAATAAAAAATAAAACCGAATCAACTAAAGTTTCACCCTAAAAAATTAAGGATCATCAGGCCATATTCAAAATGTATCTTGTGTAGTGGTTTACGCCTTAAATATGGAGTCGCAATTTTTTGTTTTTTGTTAACGCTGTTTTGAATCAGATGCGTGTTCCATATCAGTTATTTAATATAAGAAAAAAATAATATCTTATATGGAAGCCAGATCCAGGTTAATAAAAATATATTAAAGACTAAGATTGAATATCGTCTGACGGTGCTTAACGTGGTGAAACTTGAGTTAACTTGGTCTATTTTTTTTATTCTTTATCTACTTCTCTCCCACAATTGGTATATTTAAAATATAACTCAGTTTAAAATGACCGACGATCTGTTAATATCGCAAATTCTGTGAAAATATTGTTTTTTCTCTTCGCTTTTGTTGTCACTGAAAAGAAACTGCATTTTAACAAGAGAGGAGTGAACTGTCAGCAAAAAAGTCCTGGGACAAGTCACGTGTTAGAAAAAAATTGTGTTACAAAGCCGACATTCGCTGTATCCTGACACCAATTTTCTTTATATTTCTTTCTTTCTAGAAAAGTTTTATTGCAGTGTATGAAACACTTACGTAAATAAGCCCCCCTCCAAAATAATAATATTAATGAGGCACTGGAAAATCAAGTAACATAATAATTCAGCTCATGCAATTCCTTCTAAAAATATTTTATCACTTTGTTTTGTATGTGGCTCGACATTTACAACGGTGAAAAGAATGCAGAGCAAGGAATTGTAACAGTTGATTTCTTTATCAATAAGCATAGCCGAAGCTAATTAATTTTTCAAACGTACAAATGTCATATAGATTATACGAGAGTTAAAAAGCTAGATTTCAGTTCGGTTTGAAATCGAGTCAAAAAACTATACCTTTTCAACTTCAAAATGATAAGAATCAACTCCAAAATGGAACAATCAACTTCAAAATGGAACAATCAACTTCAAAATGGATTAATCAACCTCAAATTGAGAAAATGTCAAAAACCTAAAAACAATCAACTTCGAAATAAGAATAAACAACTTCAAATTGGAATAAACAACTTCAAATTGAGATATTTTTTTGGTAAATTGAAAATTATTTTTTCAATTAATTTACCCCATGAGTAAGGAAATTGACTGTTCGTCTTCATTATATAGATGAAGAAAAAAACAAAATACAAACAACGTAGAGGCCAAGAAACCATTGGGTGAGCCGACAGTAAAAGTAGGAGGAGAAAGTCCCGTATAAGCAAAAATGATGATTGATGCTGGAGAAACCTCTACAAAAGAAGCTGAAGAAGAATTAGCAACCGCTCCAAAGAGGACTTACCTCAAGAAAACTATGGCTGGCGAAAAAAAGGCCCAAATTTTAGCTGCAAATGCCGCAGCAGGAAATTGGAAAGACCTGGCAAGAACAATTGGTGTGCCTCTGCCAATAGCGTACCGTTGGTTAGACCAGGGTGCTGATAAGAGTGACTCTATGGGAGGAGCAAGAAAATATAAAATTACGTAAGAACATAAGAATGTTATGGCCGAATTAATTGAAAATTCTTCTAGGGTCACTCTTCAAGACATTGTAAATAAGTTGGTCGAAACGTATGAGGTTCGTGTGACGAAAGAATGCATAAGAAAGCACTTGGACTCCATGACCTTTACTTTAAAAGCGGTTCATTATGAACCAGAAGCTGCCAATAATAATGTCAATAAGGCGAAACGTAAGGATTACGCAGTAGCTTTATTAGAATTTCAGTCTCTAAGTGTGCCAATTCTTTATATGGATGAAACCAATTTAAATCTCCATATTTCAAGAAGAGAATGTCGCTCTGAAAAAGGCACGAGGTGCACTACAGTCGCGGCCGGCTCCAGGGGAAATAACATCCATGTTATTGGATGTATTAGTAATAATGGATTAATTCATCATAAAATTAAAAGAGGTTCTTTCAAAAAAGAGGATGCGAAAGAATGGACCAGGGAGTGCCTTAGAAAGACAAATTAAATTTATGAAAGGGGAGTTGTTTTAGTTATTGATAACGCTCCTTGCCATACTTCAATTGAAGAAGTTGTGGAGGAGGATGAATTTAGGCAACACCAAATTTTCTGACCTGCCCCCTATAGTCCGATGTTAAACCCCATTGAAAAGGTTTGGTCAGTCATTAAAGCTGACGTAAAAAGAAGTATGGCAGACTCAATTGTTGGGATTTTAAGAGGTGATGGCCAGGGATCTTTAACTAATAAAGAATTCCGCTTCAGCAAGTTAGAAGCGATGATCTCCGAGGCAATTAATAATATTTCCCCTGAGACTTGCACTAACTTCGTATCTGGAATACAGAGATTACTTCCCTCTCTAATTAACTTAGATGATGTAATCTTTTAAATAAATTTCTTAGGAACGTTTATATTTTTTTATATCTCTTTTAAGTAAAAATAAAAGAATAAATATTAAATTTATTAGTATTATATTAATTCTCAATTTGAAGTTGATTGATCCATTTTGGAGTTGATTAATTTTTTTTACCTGAAAATCCATTTTGAAGTTGAAAAGATATAGATTTGTCTTTGGTTGGCATGAAAGCCAGAAAGTGAAACGTGTATTCGGTGTGCACGAGATTAAAAGAACAAACAAACTAACAAAACAATTAAACTTCGGATTAGTTCAGCCGAGAATAAAGAGTTCAGCATATGTAGTGCAAACATCAGAATTGTGATGAATACGATGTTTGAGTCCCAACCTTATTGAGTTCAAGCCTGAATAAGTAAGACGAACAATAAGTAAAGATTGCAGACTACATTTAATTAAAATTCTCGTTTGGATTCAAGTTTAAATTTGTACGACTTGGGATAATCTTTTCACAATTCTTATCAGAAAATTTCAAGAAAATCGGCTGGAAAAAAACGAAAAATAGGCATGAAATATACAACCTTTCCCAACTTCAATCATATTCATGTCTGTAGGAAACTTACAAATTAGAGTAAAGTGGGAAACTGTGGGATTTGATCTCGCAACACAAGATATGATCAGCTGTCTGTTTTGTTTGTTAAACGGCATATCAACTCTTTATGGGTCATTTAATGCCGATCTTTAATTTTCTCGGGAGCTTAGAATTAATAAAAATGTTATTCTGCTTTCGCTATTGAATACATGGTAGATGATAATCAGCTTTTGTTAATAGACATGTTTGTGTGAACATAATTACTAGAGGCAGTGATATGTGTGTTTATATTGTAGTTTTGTTGAAGTTATACAATTAGATTTCTTTAAGAAATTGCAGAATATTACATGGATTAATGTCATGAAAGAGTTCTTTCATGTTGGTTGTTTGGTTGATTTTGTTTAGAGACATATCAACCTCCATGTTTTATTCAATACCTAATGTAAATATTTTGAACGCAATACAATGTCTTCAACTACAGATAAAATGTATTGCTGGTCATGTATTTTTATACTTTCATAGTGTTTTGTTTGGGGTTTCACTATTTGCTGGGACTCTAATAGGTGCTAGGACCCCAGGTCAGGGTGGACCTGAAAACAACAGGAATCAAGAGGTGGATCCGCGTTCCTCAAAACCTCCACTCTCTCGATTTCTGCCGGATGTAGTTCATCATCATACCCAGGACTGACTAGCTTGTCAACATAGCGAAAACAAATACGGTTGTCACGGTTCAGCGTGCTTTTCGACGGCAATTCGACATTAATCCGCCCTCTCCTAAGAACATTCGACGGTGGTTTAAACAGTTTCAAGAGAGTAGGTGTCTGCGTAAAGGAAAATGTCCAAGACGACCACGAGTTTCGGAGGAACAAGTGGCGAGAATTCATGCTGCATCTGAGGGTAGCCACGGAAATCGACAAATCGAGCTAGGCACGAGCTTGCGATCTCTCAATCCACTATTTGGCGTGTGCTAAGAAGACGTTTACATTTGAAACCTTACAGACTACGCCTCATTTAGTCACTTACTAAGACCTTGCTCTTTGTGCTTGGCCTGTGAGATCATCAGTCCTCACCGTGTGTGATTTTATCTTGTGGGGATACGTAAAAGAGCGAATTTATTTTCCACCGCTACCCACTAACCTCGATGACCTTAAACATTGAATTACAACAGCGATCAACTCAGTGGATCGTAATATGCTGATACGCTCCTGGGAGGAATTCTCTTATTGCATTGATGTTGCCCGTCCTGCAGGTGGTTTCCACATTAAACACTTGTAAGACAGGAAATAAAAGTTGATTGTAAGTAGAATATTTGTAACTTGGCTGCAGTTTTCTATTGCTTTTACTTCATTAAAATATTGCGTAATAAAATAGGTTCATTCTTTTTGAATAACCCTGTATTATATATATATATATATATATATATATATATATATATATATATATAAAGATTTGAAAAGTTTACACTACTCGGGTTTCAACTTTACTGTCTTATCAAGTGGTACTGGTAAATAATTAATTCGTAGCACGACTCAAGCCCGCTTATATAAATTAACTAAGCGCTCCAAAGTACAAATATCAGAAGGGGAGAGGCGAGGAAAGAGTAAGAAGAACCGGAAGAAAAAAATTGTAAATGTACTCATCCAGATTCTTATTATTATTGGCATGTCTGCATTTTGACATTACCTCAGACCATTGATTCAACAAGTTGTCTCAGTCCCGGTGTGTCACTATAGCCAGCTTTTGCTCTTGGCACAAACACTGCCATTATAACTGCAAGACTTAACCCATTTTAGAACACTACATCTTATATCATGGCTTCTGTTACATCTCTTTTGAACTCCCACATAAGGCTTACCTGCTTTATACAATTGCTATGGCTCTCCAATTTACAGGAGGACCTATGATTGTACTACTTTTTCTTGAATATGCTTTCTGTACATCCCACGTAGACTTTTCTCTACCCTGTGAAATCCTCCACCTCTGCATTATAGACTACGCTCGCAGAGTTACAGCTACCGTACAAAGAGCACTTGTCTTTGTCCCTGCAGTTGCAGGGGATAGTGTCGGTGTTGTTGCTAAGTGCGGCCGTCTTGAACTTCCTCGTGTTGTTTCTTCATAATATAATCTAGATTGTTGGTGCAGCAGTAAGTTAATTTTACGGTATTTCTGTTAAAAACCTTTTGTGGATTAGAAGTCTGTCTCTCCATACATGTATCTGAACAGTATAGTGAAATATATAAATTCCAAATCCAACCACTCTCCAGTCTTTTGAACAGGTGTAGAAGTTTATCCCTTGTTTCCGGTTTAGGACTGGGTTTTCGGTTCATTCTAAAGCCTTTTCCTTCTCTTTCACTTCCAGTAGCCCTTTGCATCTTGGTGGCATTATTGCCTTGCTTTGGGTGAATTGATTAAAAATATTAATAATATTATTAATAATAACATTCAGTCAATCATCCACTGTTAAGCAACTTTAATCCCTGTTTTTAATTATCGATGTTAGTCATCGTCTCAAATTAGTGTATTGACTTTGATTAACAAGTAAATTAAAAAAGATTCGCAGGTGAAAACACAAGAATCGATTATATAGATCAATGTTGGAGCACAGAAACATGAACAAAATTCAAAGTGCCGCCCCAGTTCTTTTAAGTTTGTTCTTACAACTCCACCGCAGACAACTAATACCATAATTTCAATACCCTTCCTCTAGCAATCAGTCTTGTATCAGGAATATATCCACCTGCTCGTCGGGCAATAATTACCTTGCCGATAGGATCTCTGTGGTGATTTTGACTTTTACTCGTTGCTCAATACTTCCAACCCTGTGCCAGATTTACGCCGACCTTATCAAATAACTCGAGGCACCCAAAAGACTGAGATGGAGCAGCGATCAGTAAATGAGGCAAAGATCTGATGAGATAGTGAAATGTAATTTAAATTTATTTGAAATATTATTTGTCAAAGATTTAATCTCTTCCATTTTCAGTGACTGCAGGCCAACGGGAAGGCAATTTCCTGATTCCTAATTGAAAGTAATCTGAGGTTTTGCTGACCAGGATACGAACATCATAGTCTAGCGAGCGAATCAGAAACAAGAAACAAGAGTTGTTCTCAACCAAAATATAAGTTCACTGACCGTGAGCCAATCAGAAACCAAGTTGCAGTTTCGAAGCAAATCAATAGATATCTATGTAACAAGATGGAAATTCAACCTAAATCAGAATCAATCTTTTTTTATCTGTTCTTTCTTTCTGAATATTTCGCCACTTATGATATATTCTAATTATCGAGACAAATGAAAACTTTTTGGTGTCGAATGAGGTGAGTATAGACGATTTCGAAGAACCTATCATCCTGACAATCTTATTTCTACTTGGATTTGTTTTGCAGAGTGAAAATTCAGCTAAATAATAACTTTTCTCTTTAATAAAGCAGGACACATTCGACATAATACTTCGTTTACCCAGTCAAGTTGCTGGCAATAAACATCTGTAGTGTTGGCTCTTTCATGTTCCAATAATTCGCAATGAACGACATCTTTCATATCCCACCAGACACAAAGCAAGGACTTTTGTGGATGGAGACTTAGTTTTTTTGTTGGCACTGGTTTCTCATTTTGGAATAACCATTGTCTTTTCTGTTTTTTGTTGACATGCAAAACATATTTTTATTTTACTGCTAGAAAAATAAATAATCATAAACAAATAATAACAACGAGACAAACATCTCACCATCTCTAAAATAGATGTATATTCAGAATCGCTAGAACAAGTCCTATTTAGACCAACTAACCAGAAATCGTCTTGCGGAGTGACCTTGCATTGTCATGCTGAAGAATAACAGGTTTACGGCAACATCACGTTGAAACACCAGTTCCTGTACGATCATTGAAATTAAGCAATTCGAGTCTGGTCAGTACCTAAATGGGTAACCACTTGGCTGTAAGCTTGGATACGCTGGTGGTGTAACGGATAATAGATCGAAATTGTTAATTGGAAAGTTGAATTCCAATTCCAGTCAGGTTCGTTACATTCACTTACGCACAAATACCATTGGTAAAGGTATGAATTCGCCTCTTCTCTCTCCAGTTGTGAGTTAATTAGTAAAACGTGATTCAGTAAAACATTATTATCTAAAAAGTAATTCTTATAAACTGAAAATATTTTCCGGCTTTAAATTACCTGCAAAGTGTTGATAAGCTGTAGAAAACGAATCAATCAATAAAAAATAAATGGAGAATAACAACTTTTCTGTTTAGCAAAGCAGGACACCTTCGATTTTTATCCGTTCAAGTTAGTGGCAATGAACAGCTGTCGTGTTGGTACTTCCATGTTCCAAAAGTTCGTAATGGATGACATCTTTCGTATTCCGCCAAATACAAAGCAAGGCCTTCTGTGGATGGATTTGTGGTTTGAAAGTTGGCACAGGTTTCTCATTTTGTGATAAACACTGTTTCTAGTTTTCGGTTAACATTCAAACGCATTTTTCATCACCTGTAACAATGCGTTTCAAAAATAAACGGTTGGCATTACTGGTTAAAATTCTGCTGTCGTTGTGTTCGGTTCTCAAGCGAAAGCTCACGAAGAATTCAAATCCTCTTTTTGCCTTTTTTCCTATTTCACTTGAGATGTTCGTGGACATGACATAGTGAGTTTATTGAAGTCAACTCTCTGGTGCTTTGACGTAGATCCAATTCCATAGACGCTTTCTATGTTCTTCATTTATAGTGAGTCGTTTTTCATAAAAAGACTTGTTGGATAAGTCACAATCGGTATTTTAAACCACAACTGACATATACGATCCTTCACTGCATCCGTATACACCGCCCAAATGTTTTTAAATGCTTCTCTAGCAGTACTGCTCTTTCGACATTCATACAGTAAGCAATGGTGATTATGCTGCCTTTTAACGCTATAATACTATGTGGGGTTAAACTCTGAAATGAACTATAACTGACGTCGCCGGATAGAACAGTTGATAAACTGATTATCGGCGCAATTTCCGACAGTTCTGCCTTGATTGGTTGCGTGGCCAGCTTTGCTAAAAGCTTTCTGATTGTTAACATCAGTGGGGTTGGTGTAATAATGTTCCTTGGCGTTTCTATTCTCCTTAAAATGCCCTCGTTGCCCACATGTTCTGTCTGTGGTATTCTCAGCATTCGTCGGTAGCGACACATATCTGTCGCCTCTACCTCGATGAAGTTTTGACGCTCCCATACGTAGCTCACACCTTGGTTGTCTCTTTTGCTGACGACCATGTATTCAGTTTTCTTACTTAATGATCTTTTCTTGAGGGCCTGATTGGAACATTCGTTTTCCGATCATGAAACCCGTGTTCGAATCTCGTTACGGTTGATTTATCCTGAGGGTGAATTCTTGATGCTATCGGTATGCGGAGGCGATCTCGGTCCCTTTGGAAAGTGCCTGAAAAACCATAACACGGGTTGACCGAAGCCTTGTGTGTAAAATTGGGTAGATGGTACTATTTGTGAGCCGACGATGGTTGCGCTGACACGAAGTCTCAAGTCATCGAGGGTTTAAGCGTATTGGCCTTGTTGAAACTCCTGGTCAAGTCAAATAATACGCATTCATCCAGATGCTATAATCAAGGTAAGCTCATCCTGATTGCAGTAGAAACCACAGGTGGGCTCTGTGGGTGTTGAACAAACATAAAATGTGCCTGAGCAGGCGTCTGCAACAAGGATTGGCTAGCTGCCCTAGTAAACAGATATCCTCGGATACGAGCGACCAGCCATCGTAGTCCTTTCTTCTTGCTTTCCGTTCATACCTCTTCTCAGAGTTCTCTGTTTTTTATGATTCTTCCGTAAGAAATGATATCGAAAACGAAACACAACGAAAGCAATTTTTTGTTCTTCATAACTGCCGCTTAAATACCAATTCGACAAAGAGGTGAGATTATTTTTATCCCAAACTAAATCGACCGCTGTCTTTAGCTGGTTAGATTTAATAGATCAGTGTCAGCTCTGAACCTGTTATGAAGTATCGAACTGGATTATCTAAATACAATGACAAACCAGCTTACATCTTCAACAACAAACATGTTTAATAAAAATTTAAAAAAAAGGAAAAAAAGAAAAAATGTCAGTTTAAATCCTCACCGTATCACATTTACCGACAGAGAAGAGATTTTATATACAAGGTGCATTCAAGATATTTCTCTTGATTAAACGGCAATTGGATTAATAAAAAATTATCTATTTGAGTAGTCCTGTACCTAAACTATTAGTGGAATTACATTTACGATTCCTGATGTTGATATTCAACGTTGGAATACCAGCTCAACATTAAAAATTGGTGCTACACAATCTTCGACTCTTGAGTATTCATCAACTTGTACATTCTGCAATACCCTCATTATTCCCCCTTCTCTCTCTCTCTCACTATATATATATATATATATATATATATATATATATATATATATATATATATATTTGTGTGTGTGTGGATGGGTGTGTGCACATCTTCAGGCGCGCTGTAGTTTTTCCTTGCCTAATAATTTCGATCTCCTACGAGATCATTGTCAGACTTGAATTGCGCAGGACTGGGATAACAAAATCTACGGCGCCTTCTTTGATGAATTTCAACTCAATATCAAGAAGCTAATTAGAGAACTAGAAAGGATTATTATAAAAATAGATAGATATAATATGTCTAAATTATTTAATGAAGCATGCTTGAATGAAGATATGGTGCTTAAGTATACAAAAGACTTTCCTTGATGAATTTCAACTCAAGAAGATAATTATACAGAAAGGATAATTATTAACTAGAAAGGATTATTGTAAAAATAAATAGATATATGTCTTTATTATTTGATGAAACATATATATATATATATATATATATATATATATATATATATATATATATATATATATATATATATATATATATATATATATATATAATGATCTATTATCTTAGAAAATTCCGTTGTTTAGGTTTAGATATAAAACTGAGCAGATATGAAAGGCTTCAAGGAATTTAATACACGAAGGATTCGAACTTTGCTTGATAGGTGAGGCTGCTCCGTGATCTTGACGTCGGATCCTATGACGGTCCCCTCTGCCCTGAAGGACGCAGGTTCGAATCCTGCCGGAGAGCGCATATTTTTCTTTAATGAGGTTTCTCGAATATTCAGGCCGGTAGACAAAAAATAAGAAGCAAACAACAGCAACAATAAAAAACAAACAAAAACAAATAAATACTGTTTAATAAATAAATGGAACGTCTACTCAAATATGAGTATCTATTAAAATAACGTTTAAAGTGATAAAAATCTGTCGAATTGATTATTCCATTATCATACATAATATATATATATACGTGTGTCATTGTGTGTGTGTGTGCGAGAGAGAGAAAGAGAGAGAGAGAGAGAGAGAGAGAGAGAGAGAGAGAGAGAGATAATGGTTAGCCCTAGACCTGAACAAGTTAAGATTGTAGGGATCGGAAAAACATCCCCTTGGGAGACAATTCCTTGTGATCGTGTGTACATGTTCGTTTATATGAGTACGTATGACTGCTTATATGTGTGTTTGTGACTGCTTTTTTGTTTGTATATGTAATCTTGTGTGTGTGTGTGTTCATATTCATTTGTTTATGTGTATGTATGTTTCTGTATGACTGAGTATGTGTGTGTTATTTTGTGAATTTACATATATATATGAATATAGGTGATCTTGTATATTTGTGTGCGTATTTATTTTATCAGTATACGTCTATATGATCATGTTTGTGTGCTAGAGTGTATGACTGTGTTTGGGAATGTGTGTATTAGTGGGTGTCTATGTGTGTGTGTTTTATTTGCGATTTTTTCAATTGCCCTCATTTCTGCTTTCCTCAATTGTCCAGTTCCAATTTCAACGTAATTATCCACACGTTTTAATTGACATCAACATTATAGTAATCCCCAGACGACACGTATGCAATTAATAAGCCTAGTACAGACAGGAGCGTTGTATGAGAACTTCTAATTGAAAAAGAATAGACGATATACTCCAAAATCAGACTACCTGAGAGTTGATGGCCTAATAGATAAAAGCGTTGCTCTCGTTTCTTGGAAGTCGTGAGTATTTCTTTCTCGGCTATGTAATAAAGGTCCACCTCAGTTCCTTACACGAATCAGAATGGCCATCCAAACGAAAGATGTTGTGTCCATAAAGAAATACATAAATACAAAATTAATTATACTGTCACTGTGTTGTGTCCATAAAAAATAAATAACTAAAAATTCATTATGGTGTTAAAAATAATTCTAATAAAATATTTATAACAATTATAATTATCATCAATAAACTCTTTTTAAACCAATGAGAATCGACGCCACTTTTCTCCTCTACACACAGAAACACGTGACATTCTCACTATCGGGCAAGCCATCAACACGCGCGTCAACGAAAACTTCGGCTCCTTTTCCATTTTCTAGGTTTTAAAGTAACATTTATCTCTGAGTACTCAACAAAAATTCGAGTTAAGAGTACCCCATACAATTCTTGTATTTTCCGACTAAATTATCTGGACACTCATTACATACATCTATAAAAACACATACGCGAAAGACTGTATACACATTATTTATCTTATCATTCTATCGGATTCTGATCCATATTTGATCTACATTTGATCCAAACTCATAATCTTACTCAGTATTACTCTCTCTTCCAACATTACATAACGACTAGATAATGAATAATACTGGTTTTGTTGTTCCCACGTCTTTTTAAGAGTATTTTTGTATATATAAACATTATATAGTTGGTTAGTTGGGCTTAAAGAACGCATTCATTTAGCAGTACAGGATTTAACTCCCGAAATGTTTCAAAATGTGTTTCGCAACGCTAAGGATAAATTTGAAATTTGCAGGGATACAGACGGAGCATGTGTTGAAAATTTTCAATAAGGTTTTGAAGTAAGATTTATAAATCTATTTCTTTTGTATCATAATTAAATAACAAACATAAAATTGTGTCAGTTTTTTTTTTTTTTTTTAATGCGCCCGATTTCATTAAAATCGTTAATTTTGGAACATCCTATATTTCACTCTTTGTGCAAAAATGAATCTGTGATCGTTGTTCGAAGTAATTTCTGTTGTTTTTCACATGCTCCCAAAATGTTAATATTCACTCGCTTTATTTCCTTTTTCACCTTGTAAGCGATGCAAAAGGCGATTATCTCTGTTTAGTTGAGATGAACCCACGCGTGTCACGTGACGGTCGCTGAATGACGTCAGTTCATTGAGTGACGAAAGCCAGTCGTTAGCCGTCTGAAGTCAAGACTAGCAGTTGCCTGTTTTCATCACGGGCAAGGCTTAGCCGGCCTACCCAGGCCAGCTGCAATGTAGGCAGTACACAAGCTCATGGGGCCGTTGGGAAAATATAGAAACTATCCCAGTCGCGCAGTCTTACCGTTGGGAAATACCCATGACTTTTCAGTTTAGAGACATACAAGATGAATCCGGCCTGCTCGTTAAGAGATATATATATGGCCGCACCACATAACCTCACCTTTTATCCCATTCTTACCGCAATAGACATAGTGTTTCGTAAATTTGCTGACACAGTAATTGTGAGTTCGATCTTTAGTTTGGGCAGTAAAAACAGGGAGCAATAACTGAGCACTACATAAAAAAATACATGGGCAGTTGAACGGGAAGAGTTTACCCCCGTAGATTAAATAAAGGATTCGCTTCCACATTCCCTGTAGGTTTCTCGGATCAAAGGTCAGATACAAATGCGTAAATAATGTAAATAAAAAAAAAAAGATTTAACTAAAAGAAAGATATATAAGAGTTAATTTGACACTGAAAATATATGAATTCGTATAGTTCCCATACATTGTAAATACTCCAGGGTCAATATTTAAAAAGAGTTTGTGAATTTGCTCATCAGCATCCCAATATTTGTCTTGAAATCTTAAAAGTGAGTGGTTGGCCCGTGAAAAGGCGCCTTTAGAATTGCGTTCCCGACTTTCTTCTGATTTTATTGTCCTTTGTAGCTCTAAGCGATGTCTGTTCCCTTCCTATCCTTTCAATTTCCTGACCCGGCATTTATTTGCATAAAACCGTTGGGTAGGTTACAATTTGTAAATTCCAAAGAAGAATCTGTAATGTCATTGGTCCTGACCCGGCATCTCGGCTTCATTCCCTTTCCTAGTAATTTTGCCTTTTCTATAATTACTTTCATGATAATTGTCCTGATGAACACTTCTCTATGGTACCTAGACTAAGAATTTAAGCGAAGCACTAGATTAGCGGCAAGATCTCAATCATTTTACAGTGGATATGACTAGATGTAACCATAAGTTCTTTTATTGTTCTCTCCCCTTAATAATAGTTTTCATATATTCTTTCACACTTAGTAACCCCGAGCGTGTTTTGTTGTCTGGCTTGGTGTGAAATGATTAAAAATATCGTCTGCTTACGTCCCAATAACTGAAATCACTTAAACATTCTCGAACTATTCTGACAATTCAATGTACTTACCTGATTAAAATTCTAAAACGTATCAAAATATTAATCAATGCAATCTGTTGGCATAAATTCAATCCGTTTGAATATTTTAGCCTTTACTGTAAAATTAGTCTCTTTGGTATAAAGAGGTATTATAACACGGTAATAAGTAAAAGAATATTGGTGAATAAAGAGAGAAATAAAAATCAAATATTTTTAACAAAAAAGATGTTTTTGTTAAGCTTTTCTTATTTTGTCAGTTTCCTTTGATTAGGCTTTTGTGTTTTGGTTGCGTTTTCTAATTTTGTTAGGCTTTTATTATTTAGTTATTTTTTTTTTATTTGTTAGGTTTTTTTCTTAATCTGCGAAGTTTTTATTATGCAGCATTAGTTTTAGTACTTTTACATTAAAAGCAACTATCGATCCAAAGTAGCAAATAGTGTTAAAAGGAATATTTGTATTATTGAAATTAACTTAAATAATAGCAAAAGATGCCTTCCAGAAACCAAAGTTTTAAAAAACTGGAAAATTTCGTTAGAAGAAAAGAAAATAGTTCGGAAGTATTTTGTAATATGCATTCATCCATATGGTTTGGTTTGGTTTATTTTGTTTTACGGCTTATCAACCTCACTGTGTTATTTAATGCCGACAAATTTTTTAGGATAGATTCGTATGAATAGAATATGTATTCTTTGGTTTAGATTGGTTTGGTTTATTTTGTTTTACGGCATATCAACCTCACTGTGTTATTTAATGCCGACAAAAAATTTTTATTGCTGGTAATATTTTGTTTTGTCAAAATTCTGTTTCTGGTAATATTTTTCCTTCAAAATTCTATTGCTGGTCATAATTTTTTTCAAAAAAGTATTGCTGGTAATAATTAACTATTTGTCCATAGCTGGGACCCTAACAGGTGCTACCACCCCGGGTCAGGGGGGACCTGGGAACACCAGCAATTAAGAGATGGTTCCACGCTCCTCAAAACCTCCTGATCAGAGGCCTTGCTGCTGGACGTAGTCTATCGTCTTACCCAGGATGAGTATGTAGTTTAACGTCTTACTCAGGACGGTCTTCCATGTGGTAGTTGGACAATTTTCTTACAGAAGAAAAATGAACTCGAAGAGACAGTGATGTGGTTCTACAGGCGGATGTTGAGAATACCATATACGGAACATGTGAACAACGAGGAAGTTTTAAGGAAAGCGGCATAAGGTAGTAGACAAAATGAAGTGGGTTCATGCCTTCTAGTCTTCGAACACTTTACTTTCCTGAGTAGGCAAGTTTGCCTCTAGCCCTTTTTTCTTTTTCTTTTTTCAGTATTGTCTTTTTTGTTCGAGATTTTATCTGGATAAGAGTTTTAGGTTTTAGCAGGTTGTCCGTTGGTTCCATCAATGGTTTCTGTTTTCTTTTATATATATATATATATATATATATATATATATATATATATATATATATATATATATATATATATATATATATATATGGTGTATCAAACATTCCTTTACAAACATTGTAACAGTCTGTCCTGTTATTTACACATAGCTGGGAGTAAGATGGTTTCATACCTTTCCCAAGGGGATTTACCCGTAAGTGAATCTAACGAACCCGACTGGAATCCAAACTCGGCTCTCCGATTTCTCATCCATCCCTCGACATCCAAGTTAACAGTACCTGATATTCTCAAGAGGTTACTCATCTAGATATTGACAAGGCTCAAGGCTTCAATATGATATTGCCGTAAGCCCGTGCTTGAGAAGATATTCCAGTTTCCAGTTTCTTTTTTCTTTGGCAGTAAATAAATGTCTACTAGCCTAGAACACTGGAAGTCGTGTTAACGAATATTTCATTCGAAACGAATCGATCCCGCTTTTGGGGAAACCACCTTTTAGCCATGTGTGCTCTTACCGTTCAGTCACGGAGGTGTTTACAGTAAGGCAAGGCTTGATTACCCTTTTTAAAGAAATGTGTGTGTATTTATGTTTTTTTTTAAGCGCTGATTTGTCGAAACCTTTCTGTTTGGTTATGGTTGCACCATTAGTTTTATGCAAGGCATGAATCCAATTTTCTTTCAGTCCTACCCATCGTCGTCCATCATGTTTTTTAAAACAATTTTTTCATAGTCATTTAACAGCTTATCGAGAGATTAACGCGTTGCTGAAGTGCAGTGGAGTTAATCCAAATTCACGTAAAAACAGAAGGAAAAAACGCCTCAATCCCCGAATGAGTATTGACGTCATGTTGTTAACATTCACTCCTATATTTTATGAAATCACTAAAGACAGCGATTCAGCCATTAGGATTTGAACGAATGAAAATTATTCCTTAGCATTGAAAGTTGCCTAACTTTACACTTATTCTTGTGTAAAAAGCATTGCCGCTTACCCGTCAGTCGGCCAGTGGTGCAGGGTGGGATGTAGCTGTTTGCCAAACACACACAAACACACACACTCTCTCTCTCTCTCTCTCTCTCTCTCTCTCTCTCTCTCTCTCTCTCTTTCTCTTTTTCTGTCTTAAACCTACAGCTGCGAGTACACTACATGAGCGCATACACATACATTTTTTCATTTTTCTTTTTGCTTCTATATATATGAGATTTTAAGATGAACATAAAGACTTTTTAAACATGCACGCGGTTGTGCTCGCACACACATATACATAGGCACATTTACACACACACACACACATATATATATACACACACACACACATATATATGTACATAGCGCGCGTTTAATATTGTACCCCGCTCACTAAATATACACAAAAGCTGCTACATTCATTCCCCGACGGTTTTAACTACATGTTTCGTTGTGGTTGCTACTCACATAACATCGGGTGCGAAAGAAGATAGATCTTTTAACCGTTGTTACTTATGGTTTCTGCTGACACGAGAACAACTTTTCAGCTCACGTTTTCTTTTCGAATATTTTCATTAACTTTTTAAAGTATTGCTTGTGTATAAAATCCTTTATATGTATGAAGACATAACTCTTTCGACAGATTGAAAGAAGAAGGGGGAAAAAACGCGTAATAATCCAGAAAGAAAATATCAAAACCTGACACGTGGATCTTTGCAGGTGATAAATATTTATGTAAATACGAAATAATTTTGCGTGTGAAGGTGAATTAAGTAAGTATATTTTATTTATTTATTTTTTTTTATTAATATTTTTTTCTCTTCCCCTCTTTATCGTTTGCTTACTTCCTTCGGTCAAGCCATTCATTTCAATTCTTTCGCTTTATACATCTGCCCCCATTTTCTCTTCATTTTTCTCTCTTTATTTTGCCAATTTTAATGTCGCTTTTTATCTGTATTTTAAAAAAAAATGATTTTTTTAAAACGACCAAATACTTTTTTAATCAAATAATTTTGAAACTATTTCTTTTTATAACTGTTAACTTTTTTAATTATATTTTTTAATCAATAATTTATTTTCAGTTTTTTAAGTTGCTAAAGATTCCTTTCAATTTTGTTTGAGGCACTTTGATTTTTAAATAATTTTAAAATATATTTTCTGATAATGAAAAATACATTATGTTTGTGTAGGTGATGTTTATATGTGTCCAACATACTAAACAAACTCTATATGCTCGCATGGGGTATATTACACTCTGTTGTTGGCAAATTATTTTTCCATGAATGTCAGAATAAATACTTCCTTGTTATTAAAAAAATTGAAAAACTGAAAATAAAAAGTTTATGTGAAAGAAAAAAACTGATACCAATCAGCAACAGAAAGATTTTTCAATAAAAGCGTTTCATGATATCTATCTATCTATCTATCTATCTATCTATCTATCTATCTATCTAGTTTCTTCATAACTCTGACTCTGTTCCTACCTCTGTCTGTCTCCCTCTCTCTATGTATACCTGCTTACGGCCATATAATGTTGATACACCGGTTCCCGTACGATCACCGAAGTTAAACAACGTCGAGCATAGATCGGTGACCGCTCGGGAATACCAGGTGCCGTAAGCTTGGATGTGTGGTGGTGTAATGGATAACGGCCCAGAATTGGAAATCGGAGAGCCGAGCTCCAATTCCAGACGGGTTCTTTATATTCACTTACACGCAGTTACCTTTGCGAAAGGTATATATCCACCTCTTCCTCCCACCAGCTACGGATTAATTAGTAGAATTTATATGAGTAACTCATTATCTCCAAAAGAATTTTCGCTTTAAATAACTTGCAAAGGGTTGATAAACCGTAAAAACAAATCTATCTATCTATCTATCTATCTATCTATCTATCTATCTATCTATCTATCTATCTATCTACGTTCGTACCTATCTGCCTGTCTCTCTATATGTGATGTCTGTCTAGAAAGTGTACAACTGTTTAGAATTAGCGTAAAATAGCCTACGTAGAGCAACGGCGTCTTATCAGATTGCCGCCTTGAACACTTACATATTCATTCCAGCGTCCGTTTTTCACAAAAGACTCTTTAGTTTTCACCATGAGCTGATTTGTTGCGTTCTCTCTAATCCTAGAAATGGCGATTTGTGTTCTCGGAAAAGCCAGAAGTCGCAGTTAGCCAACTCTGAATTGTCTGGGCGTCAACAGAGCTGTGGATTATGCAATATTTTGACAAAACGCCTTGCTCTGTACGATACGAGAAAAATCTACTCGCTTGGTCATTGTGAGTGCGACATTCATACGATACATACGCTCATTAATAATCTGCTATATTGCCGATTGAGTAACCTTAGAAGTGAGCGTCTGTCCATGTATGCGCAGTAAAGTACGCTCGGAATAGCTGCCAGGTTACATTCAAGCCGTCTTTTCAAGATATATAAAAACGACCTGAATCGCTATTTTGAGTAACAGACTCCCGCGTGGAAGTTCTCCCGAGAACTCCAGACTTTACCCCTTTTAGTTTATGGTCAGTTGGTATATATACTCCATATCCCCATAATATTCACTTCCTACTTTTTCCTTTTACATTCATATCACATACCTCATCCCATATCCCTCTACCTTGAGTAGCTCTTGGGTTTTCAACTGGGTGAACTTTTGTACGAAAAAGAAGAAGAAAAAAGTTCTGGACAGACCTATTATACGGGCACACTTATCGTTGTATAATTAAGACAGAGATTAATACTTTTGTATTTCAGCTTATCAGTGGACCAAAGATGTTTCGCAATGTTCGGTTCTTCATTCAAATGACCACAAGAATTTTAGTGCCTACGATGAAAATGGAAAAAATACAGATTCGAATGATAACGTCTTCATTTACGTAAGTTAACTTGCACTTTTTAAACTTATGATTTATATACTTAAGCTGCTATTAAATTATATAAGTTTGAGGCCACCTTCAGGGATTTTTTTAATTAGCCCAAAACTTAGTTGTTTGTACTTTAAAGTATTATACATGGTTAAATACATGATTTCTTATAAAAAATTATTATGACAAAAAGAAAAAAGCATTTTATGATTAAATTTTGCTCTCCTCCTTTAAATTTGTGCTGCAGGAATCAAGGCTAATGGAGGATATTTTGACGAGAGCAAAATTTAATCATAAAATTTTGTCATAATAAAATTTGTAATAAAAAAAATCATGTGTCACATTTTTAACAATGTGTAACAATTTTCTCTTTATTTAAAGTACAAAATAACTAATTTAATGATTCCTAAGGGTGACCTCAAAATTTTGAACTGTAGTATATATATATATATATATATATATATATATATATATATATATATATATATATATATATATATATGTGTGTGTGTGTGTTTGTGTGTGTGTCGTGCCAGAAAGTTTTTTTTTATCTGAGTCCATCTTTCAAATCTATAAATCAACCATCCGTCCATTCATTGAATATTGCTGTCATTTATGGTCTTGTGCTCCCGCTGTACGTCTCGAGGTCCTTGACAAAATACAGAAACGAATATGCAAGATGATAGGTCCTGATCTGGCATCTAGTCTACAATCGCTATCACACAGACGTACTGCGGCCTCCTATCTGGCTCTTCTACAAATATTTTCATGGCAGCTTTTCCGACGAGCTACTTTCGCTGGCTCCCGGACTACATGAATTTAAACAAGCTACCAGGCTGGCATCTCGGTCCCACTTTTTCACTGTCAAAACGGTTAAATGTAACCGTCTCTTCTCCTCTTCTCCCACACTTCCTGTCTGTGGAACTCTCTTCTCCTTACTTGCTTCCCCGATGACTATAATCTTCAAATATTCAAGTGTAATGTCAATCGACATCTGACACCCTGACCTTTGTTCCCCGTCCTTCTCTGTATCCTTTCCCCAAACACGCCTCTTTACTCTTGTTCTCAATCCTCTGTAATCCCTTGCGTATTAGTGGCACTCCTGCTTGCTTGAAGTGAATTGCCTTATATATATATTAAAACTTCGTTTAATAGCGAGAAAACAATATTAATCATCGAACAAATATTGTGAAAGTAACTCCATGATTGTTATCGAGTCGAATATTTTTTTATATCAACGTAAAGATTAAAAAAAATAGTTTGTGAAATAAACGCTCCGTTGTGTACGTGTGTCAGTCGGTATTGATCTAAATCATCATTTGACCACCTTTCACGGATAGTAGGGTGTGACATAAGGTCGGTTTAATGCGGAGTACTCAGACACATATATACGGGACAAGGGCAAAAACGGCCCTCTCCCTCGTCTTCTTAGCGCAATTAGGGAGGTGCTACCTCAGAGTTGGAATGAAGAACAAGAGAACAGATACTAATGTATTTATCAGTCACCTCAAGATGGCTTGATGTAACACAAAGCGGAATAATTTACTCGTTTCCCTGCAGTGGCATTGATGAGACTATTTAAAGTAGCAATTTTTGGACAAGTCATTTTGGACGCTGTCATCAGTATTCTCACAATTCTCCCTTTTTAATGCAATGAGGGATGTACTTCATCACCGGGGCCATGACATGTCTTAAACCTTTTCCCCTCGTGAACTGCCCGATTACAGAAACATGAGGGAGAAAGAGAGGTGAAGTAATGCACCGATACTTCCCTTCGATCCCAGTCGAAAGTTCTCGAATAGTGGTATCATCTTTTGGTATGGCACTATCAAATATTGTTTTATTTTAGATTAGAACTGTTGGAACTTCTATGTGAGCTTGGCATATTTGGGAAGAATATTTGAATAATCCAGAACTTGTACTGGCAGCTAACTGCCTGTATACGGATAGAAAATGAATTCAATAAATATACAAAAATAGAAAGTGATGTAAGGCAAGGATGTTTCTTCTCATCGGAGTTATTCAACCTATACATTGAGGCAATTCTAGGAGAATTAAAAGTCCTACCAGGATTCATTATTGGTGGCCACAATCTTAACAACATAAGCTATGCAGATAGCACAGTGTTGACAGTAGACACAGAAAGGAAACTACAAGAACTCCTACAGAAGTTAATGAAAGAAATCGAGAAGAAAGAACTAAACATCAATTGCAAGAAGTCGGTATGCATGGTTGTTAGCAAAAGGAACAGCCAACATTCAAATTACAAATTGGAGATACCAAAATCAAACAAGTACCAAAATTTAAATATTTGGGAAGTGTTTTAACAGAGGACGGAAAGTCCAGTACTGAGATCCCAAAGCGCATTTGGGATAACCAAAGTTGCCTTCCGAAAGCGAAGCAGAATATTAAGAAATAGAAAAACTTCTTTAGAAACAAAGAAAAGAGTACTGAACTATTATGTGATACCCGTCTTCTCATATGGCAATGTATATTGAACAATCTCCTCGCAGATAAAGAAGACACTTGAAGCAACAGAGATAGGAGGATGCTGGGGATACTATGGACTGAGTATGTGAGCAACGGCGAAGTTGTAGAGAAAATGGAAATACAAAGACACTTATACATAACATCTCGAAGAGACAGTTGGAATTTCTAGGTCACATAACGAGGAAAGAAAGGTTAGAAAATTGGATTTTCATAGGACAGAATGAAAGCAAGAGGGACAGAGGAAAACAACGCGCTTATCGAGCTGAAGTAAATGTTTGACAGAACAGTGTTTAGAAGAGATAACAAAAAGACAAAAGTTATTAAGAGCTACAAAGGACAGGAAATTGTGGAGAGCTATGGTCGGCAACGATTTACGATCACCTCACGTTGAAACACCGGTTTCTGTAGGATTATCGAAGTTAAACAGCGTCAAACCTGGTCAGTACCTCGAGATATGCGATCGCTTGAGAATACCAGGTACTGTGAGCTTGGATGTGCGAGTGACGGAATGGATAATGACACAGAATTGTTAATCGGAGAGCCGAGCTCCAATTCCCGTTGGCTTCGTTATATTCATTTACGCGCAAATAGCCTTGGGAAAAGGCATGAATCCACCTCTTCTCTCCCCAGCTGTAGGTTAATTAGTAAGACTTGCATCACTAAACCATTATTATCTGAAAAAAAATTCTTACAATCTAAAAATATTTTCTGGCTTTAAATTACCTGCAAAGGGTTCATAAGCCGTAGAAAACGAATCAATCAATGATCGCCAACGCCCTGAAGGGACACAGCACATAGAAGATGTATAACGAAGCACTAGCAATCTAGTTGTGGTTCCAACTTTTACTGGTGTGCAAATTATCTGTCTACCATCCAAACAGCGGATGCCTATGGCTACAGCTATGATATCAGGGTTTTCTGTATCTTCAGTCGACAAAATTCTACTTGATTGTGAGTAAAAATCGTGTGGAATCAAGTCTAAAAGTTTTTATTCTACGGAAAAGAGTAGTTACAATAAAAGACAAGATAAAATTTAAACGCAACCATAGAAAGTCAAATACATTCTCCGTTCCGGGATCGTTGTCCTATTTGCGAATATATTCCATCCATTTCATGTAACAATAGGGGCACTTCGACGTGGTGTAATGGTCAACGAGCTTGTCCAGAAAGAAAAGCTATGCTTAGAAAATGATCATTAAACGGGACAGTAGTTATGTGTCAGATGCAGCAATCACCACCGTTCACGTTTGATTAATTTTCTTTTTGATCCGTAAATTAAAAATTAATTGTAAAATAATTTCGATTTTTTATATATGTATATAGATGCAGAATTTCTGAAGTATGGATGTGCAAAACGATAAATCTATTCTTAAAATGTCACGTGTTTTAAGGGTGGTCCCCCCACCTTACGGGAAAAAAACCAAAACACTAATGAAATTTGTGGCCTACTACACCATATTAACTATGAACACGTTCGACGGTCAATCCATCGTCAATAAATCGATTAACATTTCAGAAAAACAAGACCCCGTGTTTAGAAAATGATTATGTTATAAGTAAGTAATATTTGTTTGAAATCAGATTAACTTAACATTAAATTTGCTAATTAAATTTCCTCAAATAACGTTTCAGAAATATATATTTTATTTTTGCAAGATTTTTGAAACAGAAAATTAAGTTTTATTTACAAATGTCTACAAAATGGCTGACGTGATCGATTTTATTGAAAAAAAGGCAAGTCCATTCCAATCAATATAATTTACATCTGAAATACACCAAAGTATTTTGCTTACCGAATATAGGAAATTTAATCCTTTAGCTTTCATTTAAAGCTAAAGCCACAGGAAAACTTTTTGATTTTTAAAAATTCATTTTAAACCTTAAGGATAGCCAATTCATGGAGATACCTATTCTTAATTTTACACACACACACACACACACACACACACACACACACACACACACACACACACACACACATATATATATATATATATATATTGTTTTTAATTGTGTGATTTTTAAGCTGGATAACGAGGGTAAATCAAAAACTATCCTCATTTTCGCCATAACATATCTTTATATAAGAGTGCGGATAATTTTTGACTTTCCCTCATATTATAAATGAAGGACTTAAAAGTATAAAACAAACATTGAGTCGAAAGAGTGGAAAGGTTTTAAACATCAACTTCAACCGAAACTGCTTTTTGCTCCTGGATTATGTTTTTGTCATCTTGTAAAATCCTCATCTTAATTTCAGACAATTGCGAATGTTTTTAAAACTCACCGTACTGGACGAGTATATTAGATAGCTGGGTAAATTTATGAAGTTTTAAGAAAAATAGGAACTATAAGGAAACTTGCAATCAGAAAAATACAGTTGAAATATCTGGCGTACATAATGAGTAAAGGCGGTTTGGCGAATTTAACACTTACGGGAGATTGAAAATAAAAGGATCCGGGGTGGAAGAAACAGTGAGTAAATTATCTAACATGATTTTAGGAATGGATAGCAGAAAAGAAACAGAGAGACAAAATATAAGAAGCTGTGGAGAACAATGTCAATAAAGGAAGGTATCATCACTGTCACGGAAATAAATAAAAAAAAAACGCTGCCAACAAATGATGCTAAGATACAAGGGCTGAACAATTAAAAACCACCTGGGAACATAAAAACCCATCAGTGGCTGAATAGTGCAGGGTTAAAAGTGGAGATGTAGATATTTATAATGGCTGAAAAGAACCAAAGCCTCTTTAACTGGAATTACCTGGCAATGTAGATTATATGAAGAACGTGTTGAGACGATTGGCTACCTAGTGTCTGGTTGTATAATCCTGACACCGAAGGAATACAAATATCCATATATTTAATCATTTCACCCCAAACAAGGCTGGAATGCCACTAGTGCGCATGGATTTACAAGTAGTGAAGACTGAGAATAGGGAGGATTGAGGAAAGGACAAAAAGTGAATGGTATTCAAGAAGACATAAGATGGCGATTGATGTTGGATTTAAATTTTTGAAGATTGTAGTTATCAGGGAAACAAGTAAACGGGAGGGATTTCCACAGGTAGGAAGTGCGAAAAAAAGAAACTGTTGGAGTAAAAGTGGCGGCTGCATTTAGTTATTTCAACAGTATTGGATGCCAATCTCGTAGCACGCTTAAATTCATATAGTCGAGACACCAGGAAAAATATCTTGTCAGATTAGTTGCCATGAAAATATTTGTAGAAAGAGGGAAGCCAAGTCACGTCATGTCGCTGTGAAAGTGATTGATTACATTAAAGACACTTCTTTGGATTTTGCCAAGCATCTCGAGATGTAAAGCAGGAGAACCAGAACAGATATGGCAACAGTATTCAATAAACGGACGAATGGTAGATTTGTTAATGTGTAAGATGGATTCTGATGAGAAAGATGGTCTGACACAACACAGTGATCCAACTTTCCTTGCATTATATGTAGCTATTGATTCAATGTAGTCGTTCCACTTCAAGTATGACAGGTATAAGAGGCTTTCTATGATGGTTAAATGAAAGCGGTTATGCTTTGGAGGTTTTCAAAGTTACAAGCCATTTCTTGCCCCAGTTAACCACTGATTGAAGGTTCTTTACAAGAGAAGCTGTCAGGTTTACTTTGTCAGATCTGTCGGGTTTCTTATTGAGACATGAGTAAATGTTAATGCCACCAGTTGGGAACTGATGACATCAGGGAGATCATTGATGAAGATCAGAAATAGCTTAGGTCCCAGAATATAACCTTGGGGGACACCCGTGTTCGTGAGAAAGTATATGGAAGCGAGCCTGTTCAAATTCCCATCAAATTGTTTTGAAGTAATTGAAAAAGGTTATAATCTGTTGGTGAATATGGCGTGTGGAGGTAGAACAGACCAACCGAGTTCCAACATGACTTCCTGTGTTGTTCTTTCTGTATGCGGCCTTGCATTGTCATAGTGAAGAACAAGTTTTCCTGTTGACGAGTTCAGGACGCTTTTCGATCAAACTTTTATAGACATGTTGCAGCTGTTGGACGTATAAATGTGCATTTAGTATTTCCTTGCGTTTTAAAAAGTTTAGATCGATAATACTCTGATGATCATATCGCACGCACAACATTACCTTTCTTCCATGAGGCTCGGCTTTTGGGATCAGATGTGAAGATTTATCTTTTTCAATCCGCTGCTCTTTTTTTTTTTCTTTTTTTTTTTTTTTTGCACTGAACATTGTAGTATTCAACCCACTTTTCATCGCCTGTTATGCTATATTTAAGGAACGGGTTATTTTTATGTTGTGAAGTTAGAATTGTTGCTCTGGATAAATGATCTGCTTCGTTCATTTTATTAAGGGCGCAAAAAGAGCCAAAACACCCAGCTTGCTAACTTTCTCTGTCTTTTCTAAGTCCCAGCCAGCATATGCTATGTTTGCCTTTTGTTTAACATCTTTGCTAATTTCCGAGTCCTTTTTAGTCGAATGCTTTCCAATAATGATTTTCGGGATTCATCATCAAAGTCCGATGAATGCCCTAGTCTCTGTTTATGTTCCAACAACATTTCTCAAACCACCTTCGTACTTGCCGATCAGTAATAACAAATTGACTATAAAAATACATATTTTTTTCGCTATTCCTATAGCATTAGTCCCTTACTTGAACTCTAATATAATTCTTCTTCTATGTGCCGTGCCTCTACAGGATCTAGGCAATCGTGGCTCTCCACTATCCTTTGTAGCTTTTTGTAAATTTTGTATTTTTCTAAACCTTGTTCCGCCAACCATTTACTCAAACTCACTAAGTAGGTTATACGTTATTTTCTTCTGTCTCTCTTGCCTTCAATTTATCCTGCGAGTATCAGATTTTCCAAGCCCTATTTCCTCAATACTAGAAATTTCAACTGTCTCTTCCTATGTGACGTAAACGTACTGTCGCGGCCAAAGTCTCAGACATAAATTGAATTTATATTTAAGCTGGAATATGAGATTTAACTCAGGGTATGATCTCCTGGGTTCATATAAGTAAAGGATGTCTACAGAATAGGAACAAGACACGCAAAATACTATAATCGTCGAAAGAACGGCAGCGAACACGCGAATACAATTTATTCCAAACGGTTTAATTCAATAAAATAAACGTAAGAACAGAAAAAGAGAAGACGAAAAGAAAAAGTTTCTTTGGGTGAGCATGCGATGATGTTGCATTTAAATACAAAAATTTCAATCATGTCAATAGAATTCGTATGGTACTTATTTGTGCCTCAGTCAATACATCAATATGTTCATATAAAAAGACATGATTTGATTGATAAGTTTGTAGCAACAGAATGTCCGAATTCATGGATAATTTCAATGTTCATTATCTGTTAAACAAAATACTTACAGTCATTGAAGTTGTTGTTCGATATCCGTAATTCATAGATAAAGTAAAACTGGTTAAATCCACAGTTTTCCTTGGTTGCTGCCTTTACTGCTCCTTTCGTAAGATAAAGCGCAGAAGTTGACGATCCAATTCCTCCGGCCGCATTTTTCCAACTGGTGATTCTTTAATTTTCACGCTTCGGCGTCTCTTCATAGTCACATGATCTGCCATGATCGACATATATGAAATCAGAGATCAAGCGTCCATATGGCATAGGGAAGTACTTCTATTCACCATTCGCCTGCATGTATCAGTTAGAATGAAGGGGAAAGAAAGAAAGAAAGAAAGAAAGAAAAAAAAAAAAGAAAACAATGTTCTTAACTATGAGATTAGTCCTTCTTCCTCTTTAATACGTGAATCGTAGTATCACGTCGGAGTATGTCCAAGAAAATTTATATAATCCACTGTGTACGCATTGCTATGCAAATATTAAGGTACGTTAAGTGTACTCCAAATTTATTCTTAACTGCCTCGTGTGATATGGGGTTAGGATGATACATTCGTCATTATAATCGCTTTCTCCAAAACGGAAAAATAATTATGACAACATATTATTTTAATATCATTTTCTTTATCTATAAAAAGTGCTGTGTTATAAAAACCTACTTTTTAAATAATGTTGATTTTTCTGAATCCAGTAAAATATTTGGACAGCATGAGAGCGATCGCGTGGCCTCGTGGGGGATGAATTATTTTCCACCTTACAACCACTCTCCCACAAACGAAACGTTGCAAGCCTCTTCCTACACTATCGCTATTGCTATGGCAAATATTCAAAAGAATTAGTTTCCTTAGTTCGACCAGTTCAGACCTTCAAATTTAGGACCCGACATGTTATGTTCACGGCGTCAAATCATCCTCATTCACTTCGTATTCCATTGGTAAGGAGGAACTTCTTTTCAGACAGATGTACGATTACCGACGTTAAGTAACATTCAGTCTGGTCAGTACCTAGATGGGTGGCCGCTTGGGAATACCAAGTGCTGTAATCTTTGATGTACAGTTTCAATTCCCATTGAGTTCGTTATATTCAGTTATGCTCAAATATCCTTGGGAAAGGCTATAAATCCACCTCTTTTGCTCGCAGCTGTGGGTTACTTAATAAGACTTGTATGACTAAGCCATATTTATCGCCTCCATCAAATTACAATCTAAAAAACATTTTCTGGTTTTAAATAACCTGCAAGAGGTTGATAAGCCATAAAAAACGAATCATCCAAAGATTGGAAGCGAGAAATCCACATATTAGCAAAGATTCTGATATAAACAACCCACAGAAGAGAAAAAAGTGGAGAGAGAGAGAGAGAGAGAGAGAGAGAGAGAGAGAGAGAGAGAGAGAGCGCAAAATTGGTCAGATACGTTAACACATTTTGTCTAGTACACATACACACACACACACACACATACTAATATATATATATAAACTTGTAGCCTCTGTCTGTCTGTTTGTTATCGAACTCCTTCTAGGGTTTTGGAGATAGACCCCCCATAACCATATATATATTGAAACTACATTAACTAGGGTATAAGTATATTCCATTTTGATCAAAGGATGTCCCCGGTCGGCACAAACCCCCTACTGAGTTTTTTTCCCTTTGATATAGATTAAATTTAAATTTGAACAAAGGAATGACTCCTAGGTTACTTGGGTAAGTACATTTAAATTTGATCAAAGGGGGCTCCCGGGTGGCACAAACCTCCTAAAGAATTTTTTTCCTTTCATTTAAATTAATTTTGAATAAAGGAATAATTCCTATCCGAAGTATGGAAGGAGAAAGCCAGAAGATGGAGGTCACATCGGCAAGATCATTTTGATCAAAGGAGGGTCTCCGACGGGCACACAACCCCCACTGAAAAAATTTTCCCTTTGATTTAAATTAAATTTAAATTTGAACAAAGGGAATGACCCCTATCCAAAAGATAGAAGGAGAAAGCCAGAAGATGGAGATCACTTCGGCAAGATCAAAATGAGACAGTATGGACGTCAAGTTGAGCAAGAAATCACCAATCAGTGTGTAGTGCCTTACAATACATATTTGTTGCGACAATTCAACTGTCATATCAATGTTGAAATCTGCAGATCAATTCATCGAACTCCTCCTAGGGTTTTGGAGATAGACCTCCCATAACCATATATATTCTGAAACTAGACTACCTAGGGTACTTGGATAAATATATTTCATTTTGATTGGGCGGGAGGGGATTTCCCCCTGAAAATGCTTTCCCTTTGATTGAAATTAAATTTAAATTTGAACAAGGGAATGACTCCTATCCAAAATATAGAAGGAGCAAGATCAAAATGAGACAATATGGGCGTCAAGTTGAGCAAGAAATCACCAATCATTGGGTAGTGCCTTACAATACTTATTTGTTGCGACAAACAAATTATAAAAATGATTTAAAATCAATCCTCATTTTCTTCCCAAAATGTGTGATACGCAGCAAAGCACGGGTAATTCGGCTTGTATATATATATATATATATATATATATATATATATATATATATATATATATATATATATATATATGTGTGTGTGTGTGTGTGTATATGTGTATGTATGTATGTGTGAGATAACGATATATATTTTTATATCAAGAACAGTGGCGCGTTTTGTTCTTCAGGACTTTATCGGACTAAATTTATTGTGTTGGTACAGTTATACATTCGCACGATAGAGGGGTGCTGAGAATTTTAGATTTCTTTTTTTATCTAGCTGAATCCATTTAAACTTTTTCTTTATCTTTCCATCACTTTTGTATGTAGTCACTTCACAGTGTGAGATTAGAAGATCTGCCAGGAATGGTGAAATGTTGTATGAAGCAGGGCGCAAATTTACTCTGACCTTGCGATTAAGGCACTCTCTATGTATAATTCATTACGACGTAAATGTCTAACGGTTTCATGCGTTTTCACCCAATAATCAGGCGGTAAGACATTAGTGGCAATGCTGCCTTGATCTATCAAATGTCTTACTATTATGTGAGACTTAAAAATCGGAGTTATATGCGGGAGGTATTTCTGCAACACTGTATAGAATTATAAATCGAGAGACACGCTAAAAATAGAGGGACTCTTAACTTGAATTTAAAATCTTTTGACTCCAAACTTTCTAGCTGGCTTCATTCAGCATCCATTTCATTCCGTTTTTGTTTTTATCGGTATGATCTTCATATATCCCACATTAATAGCAGTAAGTCGAGTGCCATATGTGTTGCACGATTGGGTGATCATGAGGTAGAAGGTTTCCCGCAGTAGACTGACTTTGGTTTCTGTGATAGGGCTGGTTGCCAAACAGTTTGTCCTACTATTCAATCCATAGTTGGGACGAGAAGAAATGGAAACATACTACGTGATTCGGGACATAAATTTACTGGGGAAATATATATTACTCAGGAATTATTGCAGCTTCCATGCATTTTCGCCACATTAAATTTAATCAAACTGCATTCTTTAAATCGATATATATGTGTGTGTGTGTGTGTGTGTGTGTGTGTGTGTGCAAAACTTAGTAAAGAGATAGACAGATATAGATAGGTAGATCTATAGATATGAACAAACTGAGATAAACAGAAAGAGAATGAACAGACTAAGATAGATAGATAGATAGATAGATATGAACAAACTGAAATAGATATTAACAGCCCAGATAGAGATAGATAGATAGATAGATAGATAGATAGATAGATAGATAGATAGATAGAAAGAAAATAAACAGATAAATAGTTGGAAAGAAAAATAGATGGATAGATAAAAATTAATGAATTGAAATAGATAGAAAATGAATAAACTGAGATAGATAGATAGACAGACAGGTAGATAGATAATTGAATGATTGGCGTACAGTTATGAGTCGCAGATCATTTTTCATTTGGCTCTCCACTGACCTGGCCTTATGCCAGACTATACTGAGTTTAGTAAATAACTACATATACATAATTAATCAAAAGAATCCGACGTTGAAAGGGGAAGGGCGCAGGTTTTCGTCAGCATCTCAAATAGAACAAAAAGTAACTCGATCCAGGCGCATATACATAGATGCAGATACCCACATTGGAAAAATAGAACCACAACAAGATGCACAGAAGACACATTTAAATGGGTATGCATAGACTGAGGAGAGAGGATGCCGTTGCAAAGAGAAACGCCTAACTTTTGTCAGATCGTTGTACTCACGGCGCCATTTGATATTTCCTTCTAAACATGCCTTGGCCCCAGGCGCAACGCAAGCCTTTCTAGGCAACATTAAGTTTATGCATGATCTCACAGAATTTAAAGGAATTGACAGAATGAAGTAGGAGATGTAATCTTTAAGTCGGTGTAATAAAAACGCTGTATATTTAAGTGTCACTTATAAAACCTACCTACTTTGGGTACCTCGTCATGAAGGAAGGATTAACACTCTGCCTCCCCCGGTTGTTGTTGTTGTTGTTGTTGTTATTATTATTATTATTATTATTAGTTGTGCATATTTTTTCGTTCTTTTTTCTTCTATTTCGTTCTTTCTTACAAAATTACTTTTTATATTGACATGAGATTTCTCGTTCATCAGATGATACAGAATGCGCAGGTTATAGAAAATGGCAAAATGATAAATGTAGTGAATGTAATTCTAGGCCCCACTAGTCAGATAGGTTGCTGTGGTTTCGGCAGGGAGAGGATGGGTAGCTGCCCAACATGTTGAAATCCGTTCCTCTCCATTTCGATTCCTCCAAGAACCGATGCCTATAACGCCCCCTCCGTTAAAATAAAGCAATTAAAAAAGAAACACGAGAAAAATGATTGTCGTCGATTCACTTTGTTGATACAACGTTGTGTCCCTACTGGGGTATTGCCGACAGACCACTAGAATCTAGAGTCGAGACGAAATACAGCATCTTTCGGTTTGTCAATGCTGAAGCACGAGTTTTCATACTATGCAATAAGGTGCTTTTTATACACATCATTAATGTGAGATTTGAATAGAGTAGCTAAGCAGAGGTTCTATAACTAAAATCATAACGGCTAATATAAAAGTAAAATATCTCCAATTTATTGATTACATGTAACTTAATGCACGGAATTCAGTATATAACTTAGTAAATGGTTATTAATTTCATCTGAGGCATAATCTTTTTTTGCATTTCAATCTCATAATGTCTAGATTTACATGACATGGTACGCTGCTACATGCCACATTTGACAACGGACGTAAAAGGGGAGGGAATTCTGCTTACGCTGAAGAAATTTAAATTTATTTTATATAAAATTGAAATTGAAAAGAATGAAGCCAGAAGAGAGTTCCTCAAGCGAGAAGTGCGAGAAAAGAAAATGTTAGCATAAAACTTATATTTACCCGTAGCCGATTCAACTGTGAATTGACGAAACCTTGACATCAATCTCGTAATGCGCTTAAATTCATAGAGGAAAGTAATATTTATTTTGAAAATACAAAAATATAGCACAAGGTCAAAAGGAGGAATAGGGGAAGGCTGGTCTTCAATTTGTCTTATCTTAAACTTAGCTAGCCACAATTGGTGATTCAAACATACTATTGAGGGGTTTCCACTTTTTACACAAATGGACTCACCCAAGGTATACATATACTACTACCAGTGAATACCCGGGCAGTGTGTAATAGAGGAGGGTAGCACAAGAGTCACAATTAGCGAGCCCGTAGACTCAGTAAGGAGTCATACCGCGATACTTCAATACCAAGACTGTATATATATTAGTGCTACTAACCCGCATTCCTGGATCTACTAACCCGTATTACCAGTTTGTATTATTACGTTAATACATTTATTTTCCTTATCCATTCCTGGCGTTTGTTATTCATTGATATCGGATTCATCCCGGAATCCACAACACATACCGCAGTATTCCTTACACGAAAACAACAGATTCTTACTTACCATTCTTACTACAGCAACCACAATACCTCAAGTCTCTATAAAGTCTTAACTAGTTCCCATATATTCCATAGCGGAACGTTCATCAATTACCATGAAAGTTTTTATAAAAAAAGGCGCAGGGAAGCTACATTATGGCGATGGGAATGTGACTGAAGCTGAGAGCCAGGTCAGGACCAATAATATTGTTGATTTTTTGGATTTTATCAAGAATTTCTAATATATACAGTAGGAGCACCGGACCATATGTGTCAGTAATATTCTAAGTAGAGGCGAATGGCAGACTTATAAATATGTAAGATAAAGTCTGGAGAGAAAGAGTGTCTGGCACGACAGTGAACCAAATTTCTTAGCAGCAAAATGACCTTAAAATGAATTCAATATAATCTTTTCACTTCATGTTAGCTGAGAATGTTAGCCAGGGAAAGAGCAGGGAGCCAATTTCCTGGAGGTTAGCATCAGCCATGCAGATATGAAGCAGAAAGGCGCCTCTCAGATAATGCGACCCCTGAATATTTTTGCATGAATTCCCCGCTTGAAAAAAATTGCTTGTGTATAGTGCGACCCACTATTTTTGGCGTAAAAAAACCTAAACATCAAAACTCACACTATACTCGAGTATAGACGGTAATAACTGATAACACGTGCCTGGGATACACATATCCGACGCTGGAAATGCTCAGACGATGGCAATTGTTTCTGTGTGCATTTATTTTGCTGGATCTCTTTGAAGGTGGAAGCGAGTGGTAGTTAACTTGTGGAGAGAAGCATATGAACCCTGTCAATCTCTGTGCTTGATATTCGAGTTGTGGCAAAAGCCAGAATTTTGAATAATGATTTTCAAAAGTAACTCAGTTGGTACCAAGTTGGAACAAAAGAAATGGTCGTTTTGAAACAAATTTTAAAACATGGAAACTCAGCTCAAACATATTTTCATGCGTCAAACTGAGCCGGATTAGAATCACCAGCAATTTACCAGTGATCCGGAAGTTAATTTATTCAGTCAAGATAGGAACTGGGGGTCAAGGGCGTGGACAAACTGCTGGAAGATATTCTCGTCATGGTCTGTCTTTGGTGTAGACAAACAGGCCCTATATATGCAACTAAATCCCGAAAATGTGGTAGTCAGGTGTGGACAGCCCCCTTTCTCGGAGATGTTTATCTATCTATCTATCTATCTATCTATCTATCTATCTATCTATCTATCTATCTGTTGTGAGACCGATACTTACCTACATCATGGACTCTCCCAGTACTATATTATTATGTGAATCATGGGAGTAGCACCAGTAATGCGCAGCCGCGTACGATACCAATATCGGACACCACTGGATAGTAAGCTCTGCTTACACTATTCTTTGTAACATTTCTGTTTAATATATCTTTCTTACCTCTAACCCGTGTTCCGTGTTTTCCTTCCGTGGCCCCTACTTCGGGTTCACATCAGTGGCGACAGAGGATTCGAGACACGCACCCACACCGAAACCCCAAAGCCTCAGTCTCACATCAGTGGCGACAGAGGACTCGTTTAACCCCACTGGTTCCCACATCATTGTTGAACTAGAACTTGAGCTGGCATTACTACATCAGCGAACGAAACGCAATAAACGAGCAACCAAGTATCAAGAACGACTGCTTACAAAATACCCAGATTGTGCACAAAACAAACTGACAAACTCAAGAGCTCGAAGTTCTACGGTTGACTCAAGTTCGAAAAAACTATTCACCAAGTCGCGCATTTAGCAAAGGGTTAAAAATTTGATGAAATTGATTTGAATTCCTACAAATCTCGTGCATAAAATTACCCTCATCCCAAATTGATTGAGGTGAGTTTTTTCTAAAAAAAAAAAAAAAAAAAAAGCAAAAACATCTTGAAGAATTACTTGTAAATTCATGTAACGACTCTAAAAACTCTGTAAAAGATACGATATTTTCCCAGAGTACAATCTACAACTCGATTGAAACATTCGAATACGTACCAGAGGAAGACAAAAACATTCGAGACTTTTATAGGCGTTATGAAGATGTTTTCAATGTAGACTGTGAACAATGGCCTAGTGAAAAAAGGTAAGTCTGTTATTAAGGAAACTGGGAGCTATCGAACATGTTAGGTTCATAGACTATATATTACCCAAGAAAATTACGGACCTGAATTTCTCAGAGACTATTAAGCTCCTAACGGAACTATTCGGGCCTAACATAACTTTGTTCCACAAACGTTGGAAATGCCTGAACACAGTCAAGAACAACCAGCAAGATTTTCTAACGTTTGCAGCATCGGTAAACAAGCTCTGTAATGATTTCAAACTAGCCGAGCTGACTGCCGACGATTTTAAGTGCTTAATATTCGCACAAGGTCTAGTATCAGTAGAAGACGCCGAGGTCAGACGTCGGGTACTTACCAAACTCGAAAATGAACAGGGATTGACTCTCCAAAAATTAGCAGAGGATTGTCAAAGAGTAATTTCTGTCAAGTGTGACTCAAAAATGATTGAGGAATCAGGTGTGGCTCAGATTAGAAAAATCCGAAGCAACCCAACCTCTTATGCTCCGCAAAAAGAGAAAAGGCAAATTTCATGTTCTAAATCCCCCAATAAACAAAATACGAATAGGCTAAAGAAACCTCCCGGACCATGGTACCATTGTGGAAAATGGCATTGGATGAAATTCTGTCCATTCAAGAAGAAGACATATTGCAAAAATTGCAATAAAAATGTTCATAACTTAACTCAGTGCTGGTACGCCAACAAGACGAGGAAACACAAAAGTAAAATTAGGCAAGCCCAATCAGACAACATAGACGATAGGAATTTAAGAAAATACGTGACTGTTGATATTTTCAATAACTCTATAAAATTCCAGCTTGATTCGGGTTCTGACCTCTCGATTATCAACTGGCGTACTTGGCGAAAGTTAAACAAGCCGACCCTATTAAAGACGGATAAAGCAGCAAAATCCGTAACTGGCGAGAATATTAACATCTTAGGCCAGGTGATCCTTACAGTAACACTAAATTGAGTTACCAAAAAGCTGAAAGCCTACGTACTAGAAAATTCAGATAACCTATTCGGAACAGATTGGATAGAAAAATTCAATCTATGGGATTGCCCAATGAGCACTTTTTGTCGAAAAATAAAAAGTACAACGTCCAATTCGGAAAGTCTCAAAAAGGAACTCAAACAACAATTCCCCCAGGTTTTTTCTGGCGGCCTTGGGAAATGTTCTAAATTTAAAGCTAACTTCAGGGTGAAGGACGGTGCAAGACCAGTTTTCAAAAAGAGCAGATTAATAAAAGAATTAGATAGACTCGAACAGGCGGGTACTCTATCAAAAACAGATTTTAGCGAATGGGCAGCACTACGGTCTATGTAAAAAAAAGTTCAACCAAATACGAGTATGCGCAGATTTTTCCACAGGGCTAAACGATGCTTTGCAGGATCATCATTATCCCCTCCCAAGCCCTGAAGAAATCTTCAACAAATTGAATGGCGGAAAAATCTTTTCCAAAATAGACCCCTCAGACGCATACCTTCAGATAGAGGTGGATGAAGAGAGTTCTAAATTGCTCTGCATAAATACCCATAAAGGTCTGTACAAATATAACAGACTGGCTTTTGGGGTCAAGGTTGCGCCTGCAATCTTTCAGCAGGTCATGGACGCCATGCTGGGCGACCTTGACTACGCAACAGCCTATTTGGATGATATACTGGTGACCAGTAAAACGTCGGCAGAGCACCGGAGCCATATAATAAACGTATTCAAGAAGTTACAAGAATACGGGCTTAAGGTTAAGGAAGCAAAGTGTGATTTTTTCTGACCAGAGATCAAATACCTAGATCACATTATAAATAGAGACGGTCGTCGGCCGGATCCAGAAAGAGCCAATGCAATCAGAAACATGCCGACCCCAGTTAACGTTCAATCGTTACAAAGCTTCCTCGGCCTTGCTAACTTCTACCAAGGTTTCATTAAGAACATGCAGAATTTGAGAGGACCTCTCAACGAACTTTTAAAAAAGGATAAAGCATGGGTATGGACCCCTGAATGCCAAGACGCATTCGCGAAGATCAAGAAAACACTTACTTCGGATCTTTCTCTCACCCACTACGACCCTAATCTCGACATCATAGTCACAAGTGATGCAGGCCCATACGGCATCGGTGCTTGCATTCTCCACAAACTGCCAGATGTTCGCGAAAAGCCATGGGACACGCATCTAGATCTTTACTACCATCAGAGAACCAATATTCCCAAATAGAGAAAGAGACTCTAGGGATAATATTCGCCGTCACTAAGTTCCATAAATACCTACATGGAAGACGGTTCATACTGCAAACGGACCATAAACCTCTAATAACAATTTTTGGTTCCAAGAAAGTCATACCGGTCTATACGGCGAATAGATTACTTCGTTGGGGAACGATTCTTTTGAATTACAATTTTAAGATCGAGTTCCTAAAATCTAAAAGTATTTGTCATGCGGACAGTTTATCGCGACTCATTCCTAAAAATACGGAAGTTTTTGAAGACTCCATCATTGCTACACCAAGGACGAATTATGAAATCAAAAATATGACTGCAAATTCAATTAGAGAACTCCCAGTTACTTTGGCCGACATAAAAAGGGAGTCTCGAGAGGATGAATTCATCCAAAGTATCAAAAACAAAATTCGCAACAAAGACCTAAATGTGCCTGAAGTTTTCTCCCTCTGTGAGGATGTTCTATTGTATAATGACCGAGTAGTGATTCCAAATAGTCTACAAAGAAAAATCCTTAAGGATTTTCATATAGGACATCCGGGGAAGAGCCGTACGAAAAGTCTCATGCGCAGCTACGTATATTGGCCAAATATGAACAAAGACATAGCAGACATGATAGAATCTTGTAAGGGGTGCGTGTTTGCAGCAAAATATCCGACCACGACGTGCAAACCATGGCTAAACACAGACCATCCATGGCAAAGAATTAATATGGATTTTGCAGGGCCCCTAGACAACATGTAATAACTTATTGTTGTGGATAGCCACTCAAAATGGCCTGAGGTACTGCAATGTAAAAGACCAACCACCAACTGCACGATCGGATTTTTACACGAGCTATTCGCGCGGTTTGGTGTGGTAGATTGTGTAGTGACTGATAACGGCACTCAGTTCACATCAAGTGAATTCAGAGACTTTTGCAAGTCGTTTAAAGTGGACCACATTACGACACCTCAGTATCACCCCAGGTCGAACGGTCAGGCCGAGGGGTTCGTGGACACTCTAAAAAGAGCTTTAAAAAAGGCACTAGGCCCACCGACGGATAGAGCATTACAACAGTTTCTGCAGGTGTATAGGATAACCCCTAATCCTAACACGCCTATGGGACGCTCGCCTGCAGAAACAATGTTCGCAAGAAAAATCAAGTCCGTCTTTGATAAACTCATTACACGGCAAGCGAAGTTCAAGAAAACCGTCTCGCTCCCTAAGAAATATTTTAATCCTGGCGACAAAGTCCTTTTTAAGGCTTACAAAAACAACATAACATTCTGGGAAGTAGGCAACATCAAACAGAGAATTGGCGAATTGGTCTATATTGTCCAGGGACCGAAAAATACCCACAAACGCCATATGAACCAGCTCAGGAAATGACGTTTGAAGGAATCTGAGGAAACACCACAAAATATCTGCGAAGAGCCGATCGACGTAATATTCGAACATTTCGATCTTGACACGCCTCAAGTCTCTCCGGAAATACGACGCTCGGGGAGAAAGAGAAAATTTACTCAACCACTCGACGTGAATCCCAAGTTTTACTTTTTTTTCTTCCTTCAGGAAAAAAAAGAGGAAAACTCTTGGAAAGGGGGGGGGGGTGTTGTGAGACCAATACTTCCCTACATAATGTTTTCTCCCAGTACTATATTATTATGTGAATCATGAGAGTAGCACCAGAAATGCGCAGCCGCGTGTTCTGCTGTCGAACTCTCTGTTTGGCAGAGAGGAACTCGGACGAGGCTTTGCTGCAGGGCAAAGTTTCGTCCGGGGAGGTAGACAGTCCCTAAACTCGTGTATACGTGTTGTAAATGGGCATATTTTTGGCCGAGCCTACGGGCTTGGTAATCCCACGTTAAACCGGCCTTGTGCCACATTCGACTCGCGTGGCGGGGGGGGAGTTGTTAAATATAGTAATGCGCAGCCGCGTACGATACCAATATCGGACACCACTGGATAGTAAGCTCTGCTTACACTATTCTTTGTAACTTTTCTGTTTAATATATCTTTCTTACCTCTAACCCGTGTTCCGTGTTTTTCTTCCGTGGCCCCTACTTCGGGTCCACATCACTATCTATCTATCTATCTATCTATCTATCTATGTTATCTCAGTTTGTTCATTCTCTCTCTCTCTCTCTCTCTCTCTCTCTCTCTATATATATATATATATATATATATATATATATATATATATATTATATATATAATTTGTGTATTTAGGCAGCAATCCTTCTTTCATGCACGTTCCATTGAATATGACAGACAAGGTGCTTTGATTTATTTTTTTATACAATTTCTCATGTGATCTTATATATTTTTTTTCTTTTCGGTAGATAAATTATATAAAACTGTCCAACTGTTCTTTTTTTCTGCTCGCTTTCGGCTATACATTTAGTCATTTTCAAGGTTGAAATATATTAACTGTTAACAAGAAATAGATTGTTGTTTGTATGTATTTATATAATGTATTCATGTTCATAGTTGATATTATAGTGTTGTTTTTTGTTTTTATTAATAAGCCTTCCATTATTTTTAGCCATTTTTACATGTAGATGATGCTATTATATTTGTGTTATCAACAAGTCTGTTACGAATAGGCTCCAGTAGGTCTCCATGAGTATTTAAATGAGACCTATTTGAGCTATGATCAGAAAGGTGTAGTGTGAGTCTTCTTGTCAAACATGTTGTAGTGTGACCTATATAATTTTACAAATTTTGATTGATCAGGAATACAATTCCTTAATGGCATTTAAATTCGTAAATAATATTTTGTTCTAAGAGGTGAATTATTATTTTTAACTACAAGGTTGGCGGTTTTAAATTTTTTGTAATAAATAATTAGTCTAATTTTTTGCTATTGTCTACTGGCGTTGTGCATTCTTTTATAATGTTCTTAATTCTAGTTCCATCTTATTTGTAAATTTTTTATAAAAAATATTAATGTTATTGTTTATGTTTTTATTCTTGTCTTTGCTATTAGCTACCTTAGACAGAAAACGCCTAATGTGGAAATCCAACAATTGATTAGGAAATCTGTTGTTAATAAGCGTTTGTTTTACGTTATTTAATTCTTTAAAGAAAAGCGTGCGCGTGGATGAATTCTCGTGCGCTCTGTTGAGGAAATTTTTAATAACACCTATTTTATATCTAAGTGGGCATTCACTAGAGTAATTAAAATGGTCAGAGTCTTAGTCAGTAATTTTGAATTTTGTTGAAATGTTCTTATTTCTATTACGTGGAATATGATCTATTAGACCTTCTACTTTGAGAAGATCTTTGAGATTTGGATGGAGTAATATTAATTTGTCTTTTTCCAGTTGACGTAATGACTGGTGTAAGATTTAAGTTTCAGTCTTCTTTGATCGTGTTTTGAAAATGAAAACATTATATAAATACACACATACAACAATCTCTTTCTTGTTAACAGTTAATATATTTCAACCTTGAAAATGGCTAAATGTATAGCCAAAAGCGCTCGGTAAAAAAGCACAATTGGACAATTGTTATATAATGTATCTACCGAAAAGAAAAGAATTATAAGATCACATGAGAAATTGTCTAAAAAACTAAATCAAAGCATTTTGTCTGTCGAATTCAATGAAACGGGCATATATATATGTGTGTGTGTGTGTGTGTGTGTGTGTGTGTGTGTGTGTGTACAGATAGATATATCGCTAATTTAGACACTCGTACTCTATTTCTGAATCTCAAACAACTGATACTTTTCATCCAGCAGTCGTTTTTTTTAAATTAATCCCAAATCAACTGTTGTAATAAGAAAAATAACCGATGACAAGATTATCACCGTTCCACCCACAGGCTATATAACAAAATGTCTACCCGTCTTTAGACAGAATCCATTTCTCAAAGAATTATTGTGAACTGTTTTTTTTTTCAGAATTTACTACACTACTGTCAACTATTGTTAGTAGATTAGTCTTACAAGCTATTGCTAGCAAGTTCGATCCTCGCTGGGTGCCTGATTACTACCGTCAGATTAGATAAATATCAGCTTAAGAGATTAAGATAAAATCAAGAGGATTATCGTTTATTTTGTGCCATTGGAAAAATGTCGGCCTAATTAATCATCATCATCATCATCATCATCATCATCATCATCATCATCACCTTCCTGCTGTTCTTCCTCCCCATCATCTCCGGATAGAGGCAGCACTTCGGCGTCCTATCCTGTAAATGTCAGTGACATCTCTAGTTTTGATAAAGGGTAGTTGCCGTCACCATCAATCTTGGCTTGTGGGTCGGGAAGGTGTTTGTGTTGGCCTAATTAAAAATATCAAATTGTTGCTTGGTACAATATTTATTAGATTAGCAAAAGACTTACGGTGATTCCGACTAGAAAAGTGACGAAAAAAATGGATCCTTTCTGCAGAAATATTCGGGAATATTTCTAAGTTGATACCGTCTGATAAAGTAAGATATTCAGGAATATAAAAAGGAAACAATACTTATTTTTAATCATATATAAAAGTAGTTTACCCGTAAAATTAAAAAGAAAAGAAAAAGAAAACAAGAGCATATAATATTACAGGTTTGCATGTTACTTAGTATATGGACCATGCTGTAATCTCAGCAGGGGTCCATATTGACCCTGTGGTTTCATGTAACATTACTGGGGTATACACACACACACACACAGAGAGAGAGAGAGAGAGAGAGAGAGAGAGAGAGAGAGAGAGAGAGAGAGAGAGAATAGCAAATTAGAGGTTCTCGGTAATATTTTAATAGTCTTATTCAAATGTTCCCTAGAATTTAGTTAAATATTTTTAGTTTCTTTCATAAAATTAGTTTGACTTCAAAATCAAGCATATACATTTACAATTTCTATAATACAATTCACAAACTTATCTGTTAGCAAAAAATAAAATAAGGTGTTTTCATCGAATGGTTATGGGGTTCCATACAAAAGAATTAAAAGTAAAAGTGGTCCATGAGTAAAAAAGGTTGAGAACCACTGTTCTATATAGTGTTTACTATTTTTGCTGTAAATTCTCAAGAACAAAACAAAAATGAACTTTCATCATATGTTTAGATTTTATTCCAATTCTAATCGTTGCTAACAATAAACAATAAACATTGACGAAGAGCAAAGGTAGATAAAAAAGCGATGTAGTGGGAGAACCGTCCTTCTGACACTACGTCTTCTGACGGGCACATTTGTCCATGTTTACCAATCTTTTCAATGCTACCCTATTGTTTCTTTAATAACTTTACTTTGTGAGAGAGATCAATGAAAATTTAAAAAATACTGCAGAAATTCTGCATTGATTATATTTTCTTCGTGTGTAATCAAGGACAGCTAACGGGAAACAAGGGCAGTTAAAATCAACCTAATAGCAGCCTGGCTACCCCCACATACTAATGTGGCAATCACTTATCTACATTGAGTAATGTCACCATTAATTCAAATATCGGCGAGCCGAGTTCATATTTCTGTCTAGTCTGTTGCATTTACTTTCGCACTAATATCGTGATAGTCTGTTTGAATCTATAGAGAATTTGTCGTGTAGAAGGAAACAGTCGGGACTCCAACATATCACCCACTGCAAGCCAGATAACCAGATTTGGTGGTTGTAAACAATAAGAAAAAAAACGGATCAAAAAGTGGATTTCGCCGTTTTTTCAGACCATCGATTAATTCAAAAGTAAAAGTAAAAGTTAGATAAAGATCTGGACCTTGCAAGAAAATTGTGAAATGGTTAGGTGATATTCATGCCAATGGTTATCAGAGTACTGGGAACACATTGAAGAAACTAGTGATTATGGGGAGAAATAAGACCATCCAGATAACATTTAGCATTTCTAAAGTTGCCGAGGAAAGTCATAAAGTTTTGAGGAAACTTGCTGCCACTTGGACTCCAACGAGAAAACATCAGTTGAAGCACGTGCAGAAATAATAATAATAATAATATTTTTTGATTTCATTTATTAGTAGAAATAATAATCTGACTAAGATTTTTCTAAGTAGAATGGACATTAAAATTAAGAAAAGGTGATTGTTTTTATCTCGTATTTTATGCAACAAATAATTTAATGTGTGTATAAATGGTTGGGCTTGACTACAATTTACGAAGCTCGTGGTTCTGGAGCAAGGCAAAGACTTCAACACTTGACTAAAAGGAATAAACGTCATTGACTAAAATAGTGATACAATCTCGTCAGAATATTTTGACAAGACTCGTTGAACAATCAGATCACAATGATTTAACTATTTTTAGTATTTTGTCTTTGGTTAATTGCAATTAAGTTGAATAGCATTGCTTATTGTAGGCTGATCTGCTGCAATAATAAGAGAGGTTATTATTAGTTTTTATTCTTAGCGTTTCTTTGAATTCATTCTAATCAATTCCATTTAGTCAATTGTTTTATTGAAGTTGTTGCTTTCACCCAAGAAGAATGTGACAGTAGTTTCCATCATTGTTGGAGCACCTGGGACATCCTAGCTAAAAGGACACTAAAAAGTGGAAATGTGAAGAAGAATCGAAATTATCGAGACGACCGAAAACATTAAAAAAATACTAAGAAACGGACTGGGGGAATTGAGAGGACTTTCTTCCACTTGATCTCTAATGTAGCCATCAGTTATGATGGGTATACATTCTCCATGAATGAGAGGCAATAACAATCGGCTTGACTACCGTTTACTGGGCACAAGGTCCTGGATGGAGACAACGACTTGAATGATAAAACACTTGATTAAATGGAATAATCCTTATTGACTAAAAATGTGATGCAATCTCATCAGAATATTTCGGTAAGTACATATCGGATCTCATTGAACAATCAGGTCCCTATGACTGAACTCTTGTTACTGCTTTATCTACCGTTAATTGCAATTAGGATAAATAATTGATAATTAAAGGCAAATCTAACAGAATAATGTTATTTAAATTATAAGTTGTTATTCTTAGGGTTTCTTTGAATTAATTCCTTGCCACCTTAATTAATTTTTAATCTATTCACCCCAGGCAAGGCGATAATGCCACTAAGACACAAGTGGCAACTGGAAGAATGAAAAGACTTTAGGATGAAGCGGAAACCCAACTCTAAACAGGAAAAGAGTGATAAAGACTAGGGAGGTGTGTGAACCGGACGATCTACTCCTGTTAAATGATGAACTAATTCTAGAAGCAGTTCTCTCCGATTCCCGATTGAACACTTGTTATTAATTTTTTTACTGCTTTTTTTTTATTAGGGTGCATATAATTGCTTCCAATAATAATAGGCGAAGTTATTTTATTTAAATTATTCGTTTTTATTCTTAGGTTTTTGAATTCATTTTTATCAGTTCCATTTAGTCAACTGTTTTATTCAAGTTATCATCTTCCAAGATCTTCGACCCATTAACCAGTAATGAAGCCTAATAATGTCACCGGCAGTTTGAATGGTGGTAACCGGTAATGGAAGGGTTAAAGGAATGTTTCATAGCAACGTTGTTTTCTTAGTTTCCGCAACCATGGCGTTTCGTTTGAAGGTGAAACTGGGATATGGATAAAGAGCACTGGAGGATTAGCCATGGTATTGTTAAAGTTAATCCATTGCTTTATAAGGCGGGCGAGAAGCGAATCACTCAGGTATTTATGGTCTTTGCTTGGTGACTGTCGGGTGCGTCTTACATGTAACAACATCAACCCGATAAGGAGACACAAACAAAGACTAAGTCATAGAGTGCGTCTAAATCTTGCATTTGAATTTATACTGTTGTTGCACTTTTACACTGTCTATCTGTCTGTGTGTCTATCTATTTACCCTGTGGTCGGGATTTAGAATATGCTGACATCATCCCATGTACAGGGGTAACTCTACCCTTGAGACCACCTTCTGAATTTACTTGTAGGATCAAACATAAGCCCGACCAACGTTTACTAATAAACTCAACTATACACCCTGCCTGTTTTTGCGTATAGGCTCAAGTATAAACCCTGACAACTTCTATCACCAGACACCAAAAACTTGATGATCGAGTTATCTTGAAATTGTCTGTTGTACCAGAAAGCATGCTACGAACAGAATTTTAGGCGTTTTTATAAACGAGCCTAGATTTACGCAGTTTCACACGTTGATATGCTTGAATCAGATGGGCTTTAGCTATTTGGGACATTGTGCTTATTATAGCGTACGTCAAGCATTTTATAGTGTTTTGGGGGCGTTGACTGATTTCTCTCTCGACTGCGCTCCATACGTAGTAGTCTAACGGATTAAGTTTTGGCGAGCTCGGCGGCCATATGTTTGGGATAACGTGATTGTGGGGATTGCAACTTATCCATTCTTGTGTCGTCTTGGACTTATGAAACAGCGCAGTCTTATTGGTAGGTGTGCGGTCTTCCGTTGCCCGCACTTTCTATCTAAGAAGGCCTCACCACCTTCTGCAACAGTCAGCCAAAACACATAAAACCTAGTTCTCTCTCAAAATCAATGACGATCCGATTACAGCATAGATGTTAAGTCGCTTAAAATAGATCAGCTTCAGCAAACAGTAAGTCATTCCTATTACCACTGCTTACACGTAGACAAAAGACTTTTCATCCGAACCTACACTCAGTAAAAAATGACCTTTTTGTACGAGACTGAACAATTCTTCTTTGTGTCTATAGAGATTTACTGTATATATATATATATATATATATATATCCGTCGAAGACAAGGATCCAGACTAAACTCGACCAACACCAAAGACCCCAATGGTGGAACAAGCGATGATAACTACAACAGATGTCAACGGTTGAACCATCGGTTGAATAGAACAACGCATGACGGCACTCGAAATTATAAGAGTCACTACCAGTCCGTTGCAGTTTCATAACTGGATTCTGTATGTCTCATTCCATGTGTGTCGCAGAGGAAGGTTATGAAATCAAACGTGTGGGTCATTTTCTGGCAAGTTCGGATCCAGTTTAGATAAATTCACGCCATCTTCACTTTCTTCTACTTTGATTTTTTTTTCACCTACGACCAATTCTGGTAAAGCCAAACTGCGATAGGGATTGGATGATTTGAGCAGCTTTTGGTGAAAATGGAAGTTTCTAGTCCTGAATCTGCACGTGAATGTAGTCTTCAACACTATTATCATAAAGGAAGTGATCAGCAAAGAAGAAATTAAATTCTTGGGTACGAGATAAAGTCGACGACGACGACGATTATTCTAAGCAATTATATTCATCTTAATTACAATTAACGGTAGATAAAACAGTAACAATATTTCAGTCATGGTGAGGCCTGAGTTATAATTGTTAAAATACTGATTAGATTGCGTCACTATTTTAATCACTGGGGCTTGTTACATTTAATAAATTAATTATTCAAGTCCAGGACCGTGTGCTCGGTAAAAGTTAGTCAAGCCGATTGTTATTGCATTTCATCACTGAGAAGTCTTACTCGTCATAACTGATGGCTACGTTGGAGATGCAAGCAAATCTTGAAAAGCCAAACGGCGACAGAGAAAGGATGACGGGAGCAATGCCATCCTTATAAAGGTGATCATCAACAAAGCAGAAATGAAATTCTTGGATACGAGATAAAGTCGACGGGATATTTCTCTTACAGCCTTTTCATTGTTATAAAACGTATTTGTTATAATGTGTCCACTCTACATTTTCTTTCGTTCAAAATTTTGTTGCTCGTTAAATGTGTTAATGCCTTCGACGAAAAATAACTTTTGACCAAGTAACAGAACATATTCCAGTTAGAATTTCAAGAGACTTTTGTTAATATACGATCAAAGAATCACAAACATTATACTTAAAATCTCATCTTTTCTTTTTTGTCCTCAAGGATACATAGCCCAGTGGATAAAAGTGTTGGTGGGATCCAGTGATTTGACCCTAAGAGTTATGAGTTCAATACCTCGCTACTGCAGTGGTGAACAGAAATTTGGAAAGTTGAGTTAAAGGGAGATAACTGAGTCGTCTGGAAGAGTTATAGCATGTGGAACTAGCACAGTCTACCCGAGTGGGCGAAATTCCAATCATTTGAGGAAGGCTGAAGCATACAACGGCCAAAATGTGAATGTAGCAACAAAGATGGGGACAGAAGTCCGAACAATGTAAATTATGTAAATAATTACAATACCTCATTTTAGAAATATAGACAGAAGACAATTTTTCTTGCCAAAATCTATTCTATACTAACTGAGGTACCCAGTGTTGTCCGGGTGTACAATTGCATAACCAAATCTCCTGTATACCCGCACCCCCTGTCTAGAAATGTCTGCCTGCTTCCCCGCTTACATGCATCATCCGTTGGTATACTAAGCTACTCCCCCTCATCTTTTTACAGTATGTCCTTCGCAAGTTTTTGATTGTTCTTAATAAAGAATTCCATCGATAAAACCTTCTTGTGTGGTCGTTGCTCGGGGTTAAATTGTTTCAATGTTTTAGATATTCAGTACATTTCCTATGGCCGTAATAACTTAATCAAGACTAACTTTTCAATCTCCTGCCCCACACCCAACCGATGTTGAGGAAGCAGAAAATTGAAAAACGTTAGTTTTGACTAACTTTGATAAATTTACCACATATGTGTACAATTTCATCGAAATCGGCCGAGAAATGTGGACGTGCATAAATAGCATACACACACAGACAAACACACAGACATCTTCTGTTTTATAGATATAGATATATATATACGTCTTATGAATAGTGTTGTCATATCTGGTCTGGTGCTTTTTTTTATATCTTTAGAGATTCTTAATAGAATCCAAAGAAGTTATTGGTCTTTTCGTGACATCACCACTTCAATAATTTTCCAGTAATTTTACCGTACCGAAGCTTCCCTCTGCGTTTTCTATAAATATTTTCATGGTAATTGTTCTGATGGGCTTCCCTCTTTGGTACCTAGACTTGCTGAATTTAAGCGCAGTAGTAGATTGGCGGTAAGGTTTCATCATTTTACACTTGAAATGTTCTATGCTAAGAGTTTCTTCTCTCGCACGTATCACTTGTGGAATTCTCTTCCTGTTTCTTGCTTTCCAGTCAACTTTGATCTTCAAAAGATTAAAGGCAATGTCAATCGTTATCTGCTGTCTTCCTAATTCTTATTCTTTTATTGACCTCTCTACTTAATGTTTTTTTTCTTTATCTCAGTAACTCATTGCGTCTTAGTGGCTTTATTGACTTGCTTGGGTGAAATTATTAAAAAAGAACAACAAAGTTCCTTTCTAGGTATGGCGTAAACGACAATTCACATGGTAACGTAAGAGCAAAGAAATACTTATTCGATTCTGAAACTTGAATAAAACAAAACTATCTTTGTAAGTCTGTCCACAAAAAAGACGAAATTCGAATAAATCAAGTTCCAATTTGTAGTAACTGTTTTCGGCAGAACAATTAACTCTGACCAACATCATTTTTGCTTGTAGACTTTGAAAAGGTCGGGCTGATAATAATATTCGGCTTGTGTATCCAGTGCACCCATCACTTATTCTCCATAACGTTCAGCAGACGAGAGACGTGAATTTTGTCTCGATACCGCCAATCATTCCTCTATTCTTGAATTCATATTCATCAAGTATTGTTGTTAATATAATAAACGAAATCAGTTACTCAACAATAGCAATAAACTGGGTCTAAAATGTCTGCTTCTGTAATTGTTCCCTGTTAGTCAGTTGCTACATTGGCAAAGTTAATAAGAGAATTTCTACGTAATCGCCTTGTATTCACAATCTGCTCACATAGTTTCACTGAGGCCAGTCGTTTTTTCTCGTTCTTCTCCATCTCTAAATCGTCTTGCCACTGAAGGCCCGTTAGGGTGTAAGGATTCGCCTAACATAATAAAGGTGAGTAAAGATTTATTTTCATTTCTGTTTGAACTTCTGAAATAAGGAATTATCATTATTATAATGTAATTGATTCGAATTGGTATCCTCGTCTTTTGGTTGTTCTAGTCCCAACACCTCTGCCGTTCTACTTTTCGTCTTCTTTCAAGCGCCGATCGTATTTGTTAACCTTTTGGGAATCTCGGGTTAAACCCTATATTCAACTCTGGTAGAGGCGAGTTCAATCTTATACACTTATATACACTTTTTCATTGATAAAAACAGGATGCGACATTGTAAGGAGAAATTAACTAATGCGAGTTATCTTTAGTATTGACATCGGAATGAAAAAAAAATTCTTAACTTCTTGGGTTGAATAAAAGGTTTGGTTCAAAATTCCTGTAAGGGTACCAACTACGTGGCATTTGAGGAAGGCCGGAGAATACAATGACAGAGACATTGTGACTATAACAACTACGATCTTTTTCTTCTGTGTGCTGTGTCATGTCTCTCCATCTTCCTGTCCTTGATACCACTTAGTGACTTTCACCTTTTTGCTACATTTATTATCCCTATTCTGGCAACCATTTACAGAAACTTGTTTCCTTTCATTGTCTTCTGGGTGTCAAATTTGCCAACCTCTCTTTCCTCATTATGTGCCATAAAAATTCAATTGTCTCTTTCTGAGTACCGATACTACATAACAGTTCAGTAATCTTTTTTTTGTTTCCAGTGAAATTTTCGTGTTTCTTAATACTTTGCTTAGCTTTTGGAAAACATTTTTCGATATCCCAATGCACCTTCGCATTTCGGTATCGCATTTTCTCATCATTTGTTAAAACACTTTTTAGATATTTAAATTTTGGCACTTCTTTAATTTTGGATTCTCTAATTTTCAATTTTCTTTTACTGACAGACATTCTGATTTCTTTAAGTTGATGTTTATCATTTATTTTCGCTAGGCTTACGGCCACGTCGAAACACCGGTTCTCGTATGATCACCGAAGTTAAGCAACGTCAGTTCCTAGATGGGTAATCGCTTGGGAATACCAGATGCTTTAAGCATGTGTATGTTCGGGTGAAATAATAGATAATGGCTTGGAATTGTTAATCAGAGAGCCGAGTTCGAATTGAAGATAGGTTTGTTATATTCACTTACGCACAAATAACCTTTGGGAAAGGTGGGAATCCCCCAGCTATGGCTTAATTAATAATACTTATATACTTATATCCCTAAATCGTTATTATCTACAAAAAATTCTTACAATCTATAAAAGACTTTAAATAACCTGCATGGCTTGATAAGCCGTAAAAAACGAATAAACCAATCAATCAATATTTCTTCTCGCTTTTCTTTGCTACGATTTGTAGTGGGGTTCTGTGGTTTCCGTTCTGTGTCTGCTATCAACACTATTTGATCTGCATATCTAATGTTCTTAAGGATATTTTGGATTTAGGTAGGACTTCTACTTCTCTCGTGATTGTTTCACTGTAAAAGTTGAATAAGTCTGGCGAGTAGATATATCCTTGTCTTAGGCCGCTTTCTGTTTTTATTCTATATCTGCATCCAGCATAATTCTTTTTATTCTAATCTCCGCCCAAAATAAATGTATCTTTCCTAGAAGTTCCAACAGATTTTTGTGACATACCTTGTAACAACGAAAATAAAGAAGCCAATTCAAAGCATCAGTGTATAAAAATGATTTATTTTAATCTTAATATAAACGTATATACATAGGCATGTTCTTTCAGGACGCAAGTAGTCATGATTCTCCATATCTTCCTATTCTTTGGAGGTCTTATTGATGTTTGACTTTTTGTTATCACTCCTTATTCATGGTCTATTTACACACGCTCGTTAGGTAGGTTACTCGCTGTTTCTTTCTGACCTTTCAGAACATATCTCTCCACCACATCCTATTTGTAGCTCTTAGTAATATTTGACTTTTCTATACTTACCAGTACCTGTTCTGCCATCCATTTGCACAAGCACGATAGGTAGTTACTCGTTGTTTCTATTTGTTTTCCCTTCAATATGCCCTGAGTATCAAATTCTCTAAGCCATCTCTCCTCATTATGTCCTAGAAATTTGAACTGTCTCTTCCTCATTCTAAATATATGTGTCTCTTTTCGTTTCCATCTTCTGTAGAACTACATCTCAACTGACTCAAGTCTCCTCTTCATCATTAAGGAAATTGTTTAGAATTGTTTGCCATGTGGGATTGATATTACATAGCAGTTTCAACATACATTCCTTTGATTCTTTTGTTTAGCCTTTTAAAGGCATCTTTCACAGTTTCAATGCACCATCGGATTTCGATGTCACAAAAATATTTAAATTTTTGCCCTTGCGAGATTTTGACAACTCCGTTTCTTAGTTCGCCTCCGTAATCGCTATAACAAAAATTAAGAAAAGCAATTTAAGCTTGGTTTTGATTAGATTGTTTCAAAAAGATAAATATTTGTTTTTTTAGGAGTTCATTTAACTTTGAAGTAAGAGCCCCTCGATCTCCGATTGATTCGAACAAAGGGTTGAAAATTCCGAGTTCACTCAACAAAAATTACTTACTGATGATATTGATAATGTTATAGCTTTGCCTGTCGCAACTGCCACTAAGGACGTTTCCCTTCACGATAAAGATATTCATCACTCTCCACAGGTTCTTATTCTTTATTATCAATCTACAGGTGGATCCTTGGGGAAGATAGTGGAGTGTCTTCCCGTGGTTTTGAATTCAGAGTAGTCATTAATCTGGACTGGCCGCCACGCACAGCTAGAGATCCCAGTTTAACTAGCTGTTTCATAGTTGTGAGTAGGAAATAAATGGATTCATGACTTTCTCGAGGGTCTTTATGCGAAAGTGAATGCAGAAGACTAGGACGGACTTTGCGGCTCGATTTTCATGTTGCTGCTCAGTCTTACCAAATAGACACAACACATTACAACGTACACCTAAAGACACATTGCAACGGACAGCTAAAGACACATTGCAACGGACAGCTAACAACAGATTGAAACGCACACCTAATAAAACCTTGCAACGTACATCTCATAACAACGGGCATCTAACAACAAATTGCAAACCGCACCTAACAACACATTGCAACATGTACCTAACAACATATTGCAAAGCACACCTAACGACACAGTGTAAGGGGCACCTGAAGCACATTGCAACGGACATATTACAACATATTGCAACTGGTAGCGAACAGCGCATTGCAATGCACACATAACAGCACATATTGCAATGCACACATAACAGCACATCGCATTGCAAACCTAACAATAAGGCAAGGCACAGCTAAAAATAAATTGCAGCGCACAACTAGCAACACATTGCAGTGCACACCTGACAATAAATTCCAACAGTCACCTAACAACACATTGCAACGCGCACCTAACAAAACACACCAAGCAACATATTGCAACGATACCTAACAACACACACCTAACAACACATTGCAACGGACAGCTAATAACACATTACAACGCACACCTGACAGCACAATGCATCGGGCACCCAACAACATATTGTAACGGACACCTAATAACACATCGCAACGCATACCTAACAATACATTGCAGCACACACCTAACAACATATCGGAGATCTAACAACACATGATAACAGACATATTAAAACACATTGCAATGGGCATCTATCCAACAAAACATTGCAACTCACACCTAACAGCACATGGCAGCGGTCACCTATAAGACATTGCAATGCACACCTAACAAGACATTGCGGCGAGAACCTAACAACATATTACAACGGCTATCTAAAACACACTCGCAAGAACACATTGCAAGAGGCAACTAGCAACAGATTTAAACGCACACCTAAGGACACATTGAAACTGGCAGTTAACAACTGATTGAAACGCACACCTAACAAAACCTTGAAACGTGTATCTAACAACACATTGCAATCCGCACGTAACAGCACATTGCACCGAGCGCCTAACCACACATTGCACGGGCCACCTAACAACATATTACAACGGACATATTACAATACATTGCAACGGGCACCTAACAACACAATGCAACGCACACATAACAACATATCACAACGCACACATTACAACACATTGCTAGACAGACATAACAGCACATTGCAACGCATTGCAACGCACACCTGATAACACATTGCAACGGTCACCTAACAACATGTTGCAGTTTCCTTTCTGTATTTGCTATCAGCACAGTGCTATCTGCATATCTAATGTTGTTAAGATTGTGGCTGTTAATAATGAATCTTTGTAGATCTTCTAATTCTCTTAGAATCGCCTCACTGTAGTCCGGTGAGAAGATGCATCCTTGCCTTGTTCTATTTTTGTGTATTTACTGAATTCATTTTCTATCCGAATAAGTTCTGGATTATTCTAATATACCGAAATAAATCAAGTTTACGTAGCAGTTCGAATAGTTCTTTGCGTTGTATTTTTATCAACCGGTTTGCAGAATCTATAAACATAAAACGAAAACAAATAAGTCTTTCTTCCCTGAGAAGTCTAAAGTCTTCCACTGTTTCATTTTTTGTATTAGACGATTTATTTAGTCCATTGTATTTTCTAGCTTATATTTGACACAAATAATTGAGCTTTGTTTATTTATTTATATTTGCACATTTTTAAGGAAGAATTTGTAGATGTCGATTCTTTTCTATGATTTAACATTTAAGCAATTGTTTCAGCAACAAGAGAAGGTGGTCGAAAACAACCAATCTTGTGTGACTTTAACAGCTAAATAGACCACATTCTTAATGTCATTATTTTAACCATCACCATCGTTAACAAAAATAAATAAATAAATAAATAAAAGAAATCTCATCGACGTGACTTTTCTCCATGAACATAACATGGTCAAAGAAATTAACAAAATTAAAAATACACTGAACTCCAGATTGAAGTTGCCAGAATGTGGGATGTTCAGGCCACTATTCTCAGTTATCCTTTGGGCGTTGGACGTCGACACTGCCGAATTTAATGTGCTTGTTGGGAAACGGGCCCTGAGTTCTCACTCAGCGTGTGTAATGGTGTAACCATGTTTGTTGCGTGTTGAAGGGCTGTTCCCGACAATTATTTATTTTTTGTTAGGAAAGGTGTGGAAATAATTAGCAATGGTGAAATACCAAAAGAAACATAGAGTTTTAAAAACATAACAAGTGAATTTATTACGTATTGAAATTACATGCATGTTAACTGAAAAGTGAGACTGAGTTGCGTCCATTTGATTAGGTTATTATTTGTACCTAGACACATAACGAATGCAGTTTAGAAGATTGAGTATGTTTTGTGTATTATGCAAGTTGGATAAATGATGCTGGAATTATACTTCCATGAATTTTTATAAAGTTCTTGAACGTCTGACTGCGTTAGTCAAGACGGGAGTTCTTTGAGAGTCACATTTTGGCAGTGGTGTTGTGACGTAGAGAAGTTAGGTTCGATCGTAATTTTACTTTAATAGTAGTGAATATAATTGTTCACTTTAGTTAAGTAAAGTTGTTTGAAGTTCGAAGTTTCTTTTTTAGTCACAGAGGATTATTCGAACCAAATCGTCGTTGAGTCAGTGATGTTCTTTTGCGCGGGAAAGTTATTATTTTGAGTTATGTGGTTTTGTTTGGCATCTCTCTGTGTTCGATCCGCTGACTAATTAGGTTCGTTCACACCAGTGTTGCCGAAATGTTTAACGTCTCGATTCGTCGAGACGGGTGTTCGTAATTGTCACATTTTGAAGCTTGGAGTGAGCAGTCGATATTGTCTGCTGCAGTTGTTGTCTCTCGCGGTGTCGGTCTCTGATGTCGATCTCTGCTCTCTGGTCTCTGCTCTCACGTGATTTTTGGGTATACATAAGGTCGTAGTCACGTGGGGTGGCTCAGAACGAATTGCACCAAAATTTGCTTGTGCACGTGCGGGTGACTTGATTGGTCGAAAAGGACCAATCAGTGAGATAGATTTGTGGAGAATAACCAATAGTAGCTCGCTGACATTGCTTGTATGAAAGTTGATGTAATGGAATAGTGCATTATACGAAGAGGGTAAAACTGGGCTATGGACGAGCCCACATGCTACATTGAGAAAATCGGAGTAAAGCCTAATATACAATCACTTTATACATTTAAGTTGTTAAAAGATTATAAAATTAGTTAAAAGCCGCATCGGGTTTCCTAAGTGTCCTTATGAGATAGATCTTTTTTTAGCGCGTTGTAAATTGTATCATTTTGACTAAAGCACAAAAGAGTAATTAAGAATGTAATTTTGTGTTTATAATCGGGCTGTAAGTTCGGAAGACCAACCAGAATACAATTAAGTTGCGTTATTTGAGTTAAGCATTGTTCTCCGCTGTTAAGGCCTTTACTTTTGCGAAACATGTGTGGAGAAGTTAATTTGATTTTTCAATTTCAACTGAGAAGGGTACCTACAAGTATCAGTATAATCTTATGAAATTTATATGATCTTATTTTTATATTAATCTCAGTTATGACATTTTTCCATAAATGAAATATCAAAATTAATAATAAAATGAATGGAAATACAAATAACACAGTAAAATGTAATAAATGTACATAAAATTATAGTATTTTATGTACACTTCTGATAAAATTTCATAAGAAAGGTACCTATAATCTCACTCTTAACAGTCTTATTTTAATTTCTTTATAATATATTTTCCATAAAGCATCGTAAAGGTGAAAGCTAAGTACAAAAAAAAAACTTAGAGCGCTGAAAGTTTTCCTTAAAAATAACGAGGTAAATAATTTGTTCACTTAAATCTAAATAACTTCACTTTTCGCCTTCCGTAGAAGAAATTATGATCACGTAAATACGTCAATACGTCATTCAACACCTGTCAAGTGACGCGACAGGTTATGCTTTTTTTTATTTTCAATTTACATCTTTTCGGCGCAGAAGCTAAGTCAACCTTGGTTCAAAATATTTTAAATAAACATTATAATTTCTGATTTTCTTAAAATAAGTTTTGAAAAAATGATAATTGGTTTTTAAAAGAATTTCAAAGTGAGATTTTCATCTTTTTTATAAAATGGAAAAAAATGGATGCCATAATCGATTATCTGTCAATTTTGCTGACTCAAAAAAAAAGAAAAGATTTTTAACGAAAATTTCGGACGTGCTAGGAACGATTAAAAAATGTAAAAAATACCCCCAAAATACTTTGATCTTTCCTCTTAATAATAACATGAACATTTAGACGATAAAATTTTGTTTTCATCAAGTTTGGCGTCTTTTTCATCATGCTATGCTCTTTTTTAGCGATCTCATGGAGGTACCTAACTTAGTAGGTTGTTCCTTTTGGTAGCCAGTTCTTCTCCCTCTACTCGAAATGCAATCAGTCTTTTGTAGGGTACTACACATATTTGTTATCGGCATGTTCTCTCTTTTTATAGCGTCCACGTTCAAAGAGAGACAATTCTTTTTGAAAATTTATAACTTATCTCCCCTTAATATTTTCACTTGAAGTTTTTTGAATAATTTTTTTTTTAACAATTTTCTTAAAGTATTCCATTTTCGAAAAATCTTGCATCGGCTGATTTACTTGAACGAATATTCTCATTTCAATTGTTAGAGTCAAGATGACTGAAGATACTAATTTGATAATAAATGATATTTCACCATCTCAAAAGTTCGAGGTAATATTTAAATATTCTTATAAAATTAATTATTTGACATTTAATCTTTACTCGGATCCGAACAACAGATGCTGGCTTGGAAAACAAACTTATAACTGCCGTGAATATTAAAGTAAGTTTCCTGTGTGAATGGTATGAAAGCGTTAAGAAAATTGTACTTTACTCGTAAATGTTCCACCTTCTGGTTAATAATAATAATAATAATTATAATAATTATAATAATAATAATAGCTAGCGACATATGTCCGCTGGAAGATATGCAAAAAGCACAAAATCAAACCGCTGAGAGATGGTAGGGGCACCAACCAGACACAGTTACCCAAAATAACAATAATAGTAGTAATAAACAAGAAAATGAAGCAGAAATATAAAATTAAAGCAATAAATGTAATTCCACCAACCAAGGAAACACTTAAACAGAAACTGCAATTAAAGGCATGGAGAACAAAACGATATGAAAAGCGTTGTAGGTTCCATCGACAAAATGAGATATTTCGAATGGACTTCAAGAAATTTTACATGGAAATTGGAAAAGCATTTATAGAAGAAAGCCACTATCTATCGAAGAAGCGCAAAGATTTTGGTGAATATTTAGAGCAACCCAAATGAATATAATCTCAGTGCAGAGTGGATCAAGCGAGAACAAGAAAGAATAAAGGATTACTTTGTGCAAGAATGGAAAACCATAACCAAGAATAATGTTAGATAATCTCTAACAAAATCCCCAAAATGAAAATGCCGAGGAAATGACAAGGTACCCAACCTTTGGCTCTATCATCTCTCCTCAATCCATAAAACTCTTGCGCAAACTTTATCAATGCTAATTAATAACCCCACTGGAATTCCAGAATGGATCACTGAAGGTATTACTTGTCTCCTGACAAAATCAGCTGAAACAGATGATCAAAAAAGTTATAGGCCAATAAAATGTCTGTCCACAACTTATAAATTCATCACGTATGGCCTGGCGAACTGTACTTAATGTTTTCTCGATAAAAACACCATTCTTCCTCTGGAACATAAGGGAAGTCGAAGAGGTTCATATCGCAGCAAAAATCAACTACTAATAAATGACATGATCCTGGCAGAAAGGGAGAAATCTCAGCACAGCTTGGATAGATTATCGTAAGGCATTTGATAGTATACACGCCACTGGATCCTTAAGGGATTGGGAATGCTTAAATATAGCATGGAACTGGAAAGCCACTTTATACTTAAATCACACCAAAGGTGCTGCCACTTCCAATTGTTTGAATATCCGACGAGGAATCTTTCAAGGAGATTCCCTGTCGTCCCCTTTGTCCTGTCTGTGCTTAATTTCTACTTCGCATGAACTAAACAATAATAACTATGGATACAAAATAAAAAGAGAAAGTGTTTAATCACTTATCCTATATGGACGATCTCAAACTCTTTGCCAAAGGTAACAATGAGTTGAAGGGCCTCTTCTATATTGCAAAATGTTTCAGTAACGACATAAGTATGGATTTCGGCTTAGATAAATGTGCAAAAGTGTTATGGGACCTACCTTTATGGACTAAATGGACTCGTCCTATTACTATATATATACGGGGAGATTATGGCCCTCAGGAGAGCTGTCTACAGTTGACAGCCTTGCTGCAACTTGTTCCAGCAAGTCGGTCGAACTCTCTGCCTCTGAAAAGAGAGGAACCAGGACGAGGCTCCGCTGAAGGGCATAGACTCGTTCGAGCTGGTTGATCAACCCGATTCCCTTTTTTTAACAGTTAGTACGAGTATTTTTGGCCGAGCCTACGGGCTCGGGTTTACCCACGTTAAACTCGGCCTTGTGCCACATCTTTCCCTCGTGGGGCGGAGACAGTAAATATCGCTGTCTACACTTGACAGCCTTGCTGCGACTTGTTCCAGCAAGACGATCGAACTCTCTGCCACTGAGCCACATCTTTCCCTCGTGGCGGGGGTGCAAGTAAATATCGCCGTCTACAGTTGACGAGTTGACTACTGTACTTTGCCGGCAATCGGACGTGCAACACTTTTGTATTCGTTCTTTTGTTTAATAATATGTTTTCACTAAATTGCTGAGTTCGAGTTTTCTTTAGAGCCTATTCTGGGCCCACAACACTGGCGACGAGGATTCAAAGAACTCCACAGGAGAGCCATAAAAGATTTTTTTTGTTCTCAGTGTCTACAACACTGACGACGAGGATTCAAACAACTCCACGGGAGAGCCATCAAAGAATTTTTTTTGTTGCCAGTGTTGTAGACACTGGCAATGAGGACTGGAACGAAATCATAAAAGAAAAAATTTGTTTACCAGTGTCCACAATACTGGCGACGAAGAACAAGTAAAGATTCTTTTTTCTTCGGTTGAGAACCATTTTTTATAAACAAAAAACAAAAAAAAAACGCGGAGGAACCAACGTCGGGATTACACGACAACCACACCACCAAGTCTAAAAAACAGGCTTATAGTCGGAAAAAAAAGGAAAAATTGAGCCGAAGTTATAAACTTTACGTTTCGCGGTTGTCTAAAAAACTACTGCGTATGTGAATAACACATTTAACGGGAAAAAAATGTGATTTGTTTTTTTTTCTTCTTCTCCCCATCCCCTCCGAGTAACACAGAGGTTTGGTACAATTAAAATTACGTTAGAAGCGTAATATTGAAAATTAAAACATGGAAGAGTTTAAAGCTACTATGTTAGAACTGGTTAGAGTCCAGTGTGAACAACAACGAAGAAAAACAATTAGAATTACAGCGACAGATGACAGAACAACAGAAAAGGTTTGAAGAATTGCTTCTACAAACAAGGTCGAATAAGGGTCAAAATACCGAGAGCGAAACTACTTTTTCACAAAACACGATTTGGAGTGCAATTGACAATTTAACTTATTCGTCAGACGAAGATAAAACCTTCGCTTCGTATTTCAGAAGGTATGAGGATCTATTCGAAATAGATTGTGGAAAATGGGCAGACGCTAAAAAGCTACGCCTACTGCTCCGGAAATTAGGCACTACTGAACATAGCAAATTCGGGGACTACATACTACCTCGAAAAACTAGAGATTTGACTTTCGTTGAAGCTGTAAATCTCCTTACAGAATTATTCAGCCCCAAAACGTCGTTATTCCACAAAAGGTGTAAATTTTTAAACCTAACCAAGAAAGACAGCGAAGATTACTTGACGTTCGCATCGGTAGTTAACAAACATTGTGACGATTTTAAATTGGCTGAACTTACCGCAGACAATTTAAAATGCCTAATATTCGTACAAGGACTTGTATCAACGAAAGATGCAGAATTTAGACGTAGAGTCCTAACCAGGCTAGAAGGAGAACCAAATTTAACCTTACAAAATATAGCCGAGGACTGCCAAAATATATAAGTGTAAAAACTGATTCTAGAGACATTGAAGAGTCATGCGTTGCACACATAAGAAAAATACATCGAAAACCACATTTTTCCTCCCCTTCAAAAACAAGTCAAACAAAAAAGATTATTTTCACTCTCCTAAGAAAAAAAGTCAACTCAATAAAAAACAGAAAAATTTACCGCCTAGTCCATGTTACCGTTGTGGAGCACTTCATTGGTTTAAAGATTGCCAATATCGGTTTAAAACCTGTCTAACTTGTAATAAAGTCGGGCACAAGAGTTCATATTGCAGAGCAAATAAAGGCGGAAAAATCCGGATAAGAACCACAAAAACAGACGAACTGGACGTCAAAAATATAAGAAAGTATGCGCAGGTAGAAATACTGAATAAAAAAGTCAGGTTACAATTAGACTCCGGGTCTAATTTATCAATAATCAACCTACATACTCGGAAAAGATTAAATAAACCAACCATGCTAAAAACCGGCAAAATAGCTAGGTCGGTGACCGGGAAAAAAATTAAGTTTGAGGGTGAAATTATCGCGAACGTTACATTGAACGGAACAACCAAAAAATTGAAAATGTCTGTGTTAAAAAACACAGAAAATCTATTTGGCACAGATTGGATGCAGCAGTTCAATCTGTGGGATTTGCCAATTAATACTTTTTGTCAGAAAATAGAAAATCAAGTCAGAGAAACTAAAAAATGAATTAAAAGAAACCTTCCCCGAGGTCTTTTCGGCTGGCCTTGGTAGATGCAAAAGGATGTCAGCAAAATGTGAGCTAAAAGACAACACTCAACCAATATTTAAGAAAAAAAGGAATGTGCCGTTCGCCTCGTTAGAGGAAATAGACAAGGAATTAGACAGATTGTAGAGACTGGCATTTTATCTAAAGTGGAATATAGCCAGTGGGCAACACCAGTAGTGTATGTGAAGAAGAAGTCTAAGGAAATCCGCATGTGCGCAGATTTTTCTACTGGACTAAACGCAGCACTAAAATATTATCACTACCCACTTCCAAGCCCGGAAGAAGTTTTTACAAAACTTAATGGAGGCAAGTTCTTTCAAAAATCGATCTCAGTGAAGCTTATCTCCAGATACACGTTGACGAGTTGACTACTGTACGTTACCGTCAGTCGGACGTGCAACACTTTTGTATTCGTTCTTTTGTTTAATGTTTTCACTAAATTACTGAGTTCGAGTTTTCTTTCGGACCTATTCTGGGTCCACAACAAAAAGTAACATTCAATAAAGGAAAATTACAGAAACTCACTCAATAGATTTAGATTTTATCACAAAGATTAGGAAACTGGAACATAAAGAAGCCTATAAATGCCTAGGATCCAGCAAAGGAGATGCAATAAAACATACCCAAATGAAGGAGAAAGTAAGAAAATAATACTACAGTCGTGTGCGTCTGTTGATAAATACCGACTTGAATTCACAAAGTAGAATATCAGCCATAAACACTTGTCCCTGTGGTGCAATACAGTTTCAACATCCTTAATTGAATCATAGCTGACATTAAGCGAATGGATGTCAAAACGAGAAAGCTTCTCACTTGCCACTGCATGCATCATCCTAAGGCTGATGTTGATCGTATGTATGTATCCAGATCCGGAGGAGGCAGAGGATTTATTCAACTAGAACTGTCAAACTTACAAAGCCACAACAATCAGTTTTCAAAGATAAATAGAAAATACAGAAGACTGGGTGATGATCTGTATTCAGTAATAAATGAAGTCACAAATTCAAAAGGGAGTTTCAAGTGATTGAAGAAGTAGAAATAAACTATAATAGACTTACTACAGCAGCAAAGAACCTGATCAAGAAAGCAAAAGCAGATGCAATATACCAAATGCAGAAATGATGGGAAGATAAGCCTCTTCATAGTCAATATTCTGCCCGTACCAAACAAGCTGATGTAGACAAAACCCTGTACCCATCAGTGCTTACGTATTGCAGGGTTAAAAGCTGAAACCGAAAGTTTTATTCTTGCTGCACATGACCAGCTAGAAATTACCAAGCACGCATACTGAAAAATGGTGTTAACCCGAAATACAGATTCAGTGATAAATATCCAGAAGCAATTGACCATCTTGTATCAGGTTGCACGATATTAGCACCCAGTGAATATAAAACTCGACATGATAGAGTGGGCCAATATCTGCACTGGAAAATATGAAACTTTTGAAGAAAGGAAATTGCAAGAAACTGGTGTGAACGTCATTCAAACCCGATTACAGACATAGGACCTGTAACAATTGTATGGGCTTTTACAATACACACAGACAGAACAATTAAAGCTAATCGCCCAGACATATTGATCAAAGAACACAAAAACTGAATGTGCTTTTTTAATGACATGACAGCTCCTACAGATTGTAATGTATCTTTGAAGATCTTCAAAAAACTATCAAAATATAGGGACCTTGAAGTGGAAATCTAAAAAATGTGGCACATGAGGATATCAATAATTCCAGTTGTAGTTGGAGCCTTCGGTTAGATTGGAAAACGTTCCGATAGACTAATTGAAGGGATTCATGGTAGCCGATACCTTAAAGAAATACAAAAATTATACTTACAAGTACAGCTCACACATTACCAAAAGCTTTATCTATATGAAATATGTGTGTCTTAGGTTACCCTTTTCTTTTTAAACACTCAGTGAAAATGTCATGATGCAATTTCTGACATTGGGTGTGACTCAGAATGAAATGAAGATACAATAATAATAATAATATTAATAATAATAATAATATTAATAATAATAATGTACAGCAGTACCTGGGGAGACAGTTAAGAAATGGAAGGAAAAGGAGAAACTTTATAAAGATTTGAAACGTGAGATTTCACGCTTGCTTGGACTTCAGATGAAATTGTCCCTGTTGTCATGGTCTTCCTTGGTGTCATGACAGACAAAATCCAAAAATAGCTGGTTTAAATTGGAACTGTAATTCGAACCGAGATTTTTCATAAAATAGCGGTGCTTCAAACAGCCAGAAATCTGAGAACGGTTTTTATCGATGTAGAAGAGGGAAAACTTGGCGGAACACGTGAGCTTTTGTTCTGACTCGTTCCTGATCGTTAAATTACGGCATAGTATTTGATGGAGAAAAAGAAAAAGGTAATATAATCGATTATAATCAAAAAGGTAATATAATCGATTATAATCAAAAAGGTAATATAATCGATTATAATCAAAAAGGTAATATAATCGATATAGCAAATATTCTTTCTCCCAAGTCACGTACATTCTGACTGTCGGGTATGAAGCCCCACAACCTCAAGACGTGAGGCCTTGCTGCTGCGGTTTCCGTATCATCACAGGATGAAATTGCAAGCTCCATATGTAACAGGTTTTGATTTGAAATTTATCCTCTTAGACCCAATCTTCCCTACTGTTTAACTCCTACTGTAGGGAGAAGAGATGGATTCCTACAATTTCTAGTGGTATTTGCCCGAAAATGGCTATAACTCGACTGATATTTGAGCACAACTTTAAGATTATAAGCTGTAAATAAATAAAAGCGGTCGATTGTTCATAGCTGTGAAGATTTTTGCATAAAAACCAAGCAACTTTCCTCAAAAGAGGATTTTGAAAGGAAAATGCTTTAGTTAAAAACAAAAGTATGGAGACAGCTATTTGCGCTATATAAAATCAAAAGAATCTACAATATTATTGGTCCTGACCTGGCATTTCACTGAAACAGGTATTAAACACTTCTATCTTCCCTTCCTTTTTTCATTTTCTCACTGAAACCAAGTAGCATCTTTCATGTGGTTTGAATTCAGAGATTTCCTGCTCCTACTTTGGAGATGGTACATGGTGGCTACTTAGACTCCATGGCCACCCTCTCGGCCGTACCGACAAGATCATAGAAGGCATTACATTTGGGGACGGCTCGGAGTTGCCGGAAAGTTATGTGTTGACAGCAAACTGCCTTCGGCTCTCCACTCCGGGTTTTCTGTGTGGATTTAGTTCCATAGCCTTTTCCGTTTTTGGATATGACCGCAAGTCAGCGGTGGTTTAAAATTAGGGATTTCCTTCCCCTAGATGGATTGCCTTCCTCGGCTGTTGAGCTTCATCTACCAGAAACAGCTTGTAATGAGGTGACAGTTTTCCCCCTTCGCCCATTCTCCGGCTTGGAGTTGGACTTAGTTGTCACGGAAGCATTTTATGGATATTGCTAGTTTGTCCCCAATATCACCCCGGCTATGACAATCTTTAATACAATATTCATTCCCCCTCAAAAATAAAAGAATTATGTTTTTTTTTAACTCATAACCCTCTAGGATTGTAGGGGCACCACATATACTGCCGCAGCAGTAGCAGTGGTGTTTCTTGGGTAAGATAGCTTTACGGAGCCCAGCCCTCTCCAGGCTTTTTTTTCTTTCTCCTAGAACGGTTGCCACCCAAAGCTATAGGATCCAGTCTATTCTGCTATTTACCCATTGCTAGAAAAGATGGATTCATAGCTTTCCCAAGGGTATTAGCAGGTAAGTGAAACTCGACTCTCCGATTCCTCAAACCACCATTACCCCACCTTGTCTCCATAATTTAAAAAAATGTCCCAGCTTTAAACAATCAATAGTAGATTGATAAACCGTAAAAATCAATTAATCATTATTTAACCATTATCTATGTTCCACTGAGTCTACCTTGTTTTATTGGTGAAAATTAATGTCTTTGTTTAAAACATTCCTACATGTCAATTGTAAAAAAATGTCCCTGGCCTGACTTATCTGCCCGTACATTCATGGCTGTGTGCGACTGGGTGGCAGGTGAGATGTTGCCAGATTTCTTTTTTTAACGAGACGGATCTGAATTTTACAATTTATTTCTTAATTCAGTACATCACCCAAAGCTAAATTTGCATTTAAAATGTTTTTTTAAATTCATACCTTTTTAATGACACTTAAATTTTTATGCTTGTAAAAAAAAAACTTGTATTACTGCTTGAGCATACACACATATGTATCTGCGTATGTTTGTATAATAGTATCCAAATAAAGTGAAACAAAGTGGAAAAGCTTATAAACGACGCGTTTCGCCGACGTCTGTTGGTCTGGGCTTCTTCAGGTCGGAATGGAAGAGAAAACCGATTGTAATGTAAATGCGAGGGAATTTGGGGTGGTGTGGGGTTGAAAGGGGATGAAATTAAATCACCTTATCAGATCCGACGATCCAAAACCAAAAAGCGTTCGTTTATATATATATATATATATATATATATATATATATATATATATATATATATATATATATATATATATATCAAGACAAAAGGAAACTGACAAGTCAAATGTGATGGTTTTATTTTGCAACAAAGTAAAAATGTCAGATTTTAAACATTTTTAAATTCAAAGAGACTCTCAAATATTTATGATTTTAACTGAAAAGTCGAGGTAAATTATAGAGGATGCTAAATGACGTTGTTGGGATTGCTATGAGTTTGATTTTGTTATCAGAAGGTTAAAACATTAAGATGGCTAGATTATGGGCATGTTCACCATATTAATCCGCAACAATACAAAATATGGGCATTCAAAACGAATCAATCACAAGGCAATTGAATAAGAAACAACGGTAGTTAAGGTTTCAATAAAACCAACAGACATTTATGTACAATTTATATACAATTAGAGAACTTGTAGTTTGTTAATTCAAGAATTGACCATGTATAAATTTGATATCTTATTGATTTACAGTTCGTAATTGTTCATGTGTTTAAGAACAGGTCAAATGGAGTGAAATGGAAAAAGTATTACTTATACAGAAATTAGTGTAGTTTGTGTGCGTAATTAAAGTAGAGTATAAATGTCTTAAATTTTCTAGAGTTGTTTACCTTGGATTGTTCTGTATTTATCTTTTGCTAAGTACAATTTCTATTTTGGTAGTGTGTAAGAACACTTTTCTTAGAAAGTTGTAAGTGAAGTTTGCGAGAATAATGTTGATATTTGACTCAGCAGTTAACGCGCGAAAAGTTCCTTAGGTCAGTATAGTGACACGCGTAGATTCGTTTGGCATCTCTCTGAGGCTAAGTGGCTGACTGGTGAATTGGGTCGAAATGGTCCTTTTTATTTGTTTTTCGAATCCAAAATAGGCTCCAGAGAATTGAGCGCAAAAATAGGTTTTAGACTATTGTTACACATTTTGGTGTTGTCTCAACCAATGAAAAGTCGGGATTTGCAATGTGAGGTGTTGGTTGGCTAAAACTGGTTTTGATAGAAGAGTGCATTTTATTTGGGGGTGAGTAGAAAATATGGACGATTCCAACAACTTAATTTAATGTCTAATAAACGAAAGTGAATAAATGATATCGAATGTTTTTATTCAATTAATATTTAAATTATTTTAGTATGGGATAAATTTATGTATTATTTATTTTAAATAACGTGAGATTACGAATTTAACCGTTTTAATTTAATTTTTTTAACATTTTTATAGTCAACTACGTTGACTTGGGGAAAAGTGTAATTCTTTCAGGAATAGAGATATTTAAAGAAATCCGCAACACAGATTTATTTTCTGTTTATGTTACTTTCCCTTTTAATAAGTGCGGCATTCTTTAGATGAAAGTTGTGGTTTAATTTATTTCTATGTATAACTAATTCAGTTAATAAATTGTTATGCATAAGATCTTTTTTTATGTTTATAGATATGTTTTTTTTAATTTCTGCAAGTTTCACCAATGTATTGTGAAGAGCAGTTGCGTTTATTTTACATATCTACTTCAGAATTGTTATTGTGATGGTTATATTTGGTTCTGATAAAATCCATGATAATTTTGGATGTGGTTATTTTGATATTGTAATCTTTTTTGAGGTTGCATATTTTGTATGCTATTTTCTTAACATCGTGGATGAAATAATGAGGATATTTGAGTTTTTGGGGGAGGGATTTCTATATATATATCAGTTAAGTACTGGGGGCTGCAGATTCATAGTGCTCTTAAATAGAACCCTATAATTATCCTAGATTTACCATGTAACATATGGGTATTTAGTTTGTCTTTAATTATATTGTTTTTTTTGTTACAGATATATTGTAGTTATATCTGATTTGTTACACACATAAACACACACACACACACACATACACACACATACACACACACATATATGAGTCATTGGTATCTGTATTTTATCCTGAAAAATCCCATTGCGTTTTTCTTACACACTGTTTTGTCTTCTATTCCGATATGAAGAAGCTGAGATCAACAGGCGTCTGCGAAACACGTCGTTTATAAGCTTTTACACTTTGTTGCACACACACACATATATATACATATAAATGCTCGTATATATATATATATATATATATATATATATATATATATATATATATATATATACGCTCCCTTTCGTGGATTGAGCACTTTTGGAAGAAAGGGAAATTGTTGGGTGTAGCTGCTGATTAATGCTAAGTTCTTCGCTATGAATTGAAACCTCTGGTAGCTGGTAATGCATATATATTTTATATAATGTGTTAAAAATTCCCTTTCTTCCTAGCGTGTGTCGATGACAAATTGGTCGGGTTTCGATCCCGGCTTGAACCAATCTCATTTCTAGCCACACTGATGAGCTGTAATACAGCGAAACAGCCTGTCTGTGGATGACTATATATATATATATATATATATATATATATATATATATATATATATATATATATCAGATGAGGTATTATGTACACTATTTACATTATTCGGACTATTGTCCTAATCTTTGTCGCCGTATTTATCCTATCCTATCCAACCAGATGGTGAGCTTGGACGTGGTGAGTTTGTTCACCAAGGTACCCACGGAGGAGGCATTATCAGTAGTCAGAGACAGATTGGCCTCTGACTCATCCCTAGAAGAACGGACTAATATTCCAATAGATAATCTGATGGAGATGTTGACTTTCTGTACACAAACAACACACTTCGGAATGGAATCACACATATATCGACAGGATGAGCGTTTAGCAATGGGCTCGCCATTATCGCTAGCAATGGCGAATATATACATGGAATACTTTGAGCAAATAGCATTAGAATCTATATCTCTAAAGCCAACTCTATGGTTAAGGTACGTAGATGACACCTTCATACCCTAACCACACCAGGAAGATGTTCAGGTTCTACTGGACCGTGTGAATTCAATAAGACCTTCGATAAAGTTCACGATGGAGAAAGAGAGTAACAACACACTCCCATTCCTGGATGTTTTAATATCTCGAACAGAGCATGGGTTCAAGACATCCGTATACTGTAAACCGAAATTCACCGGACAGTACCTCAATTTCAACTCCCACCATCCATACAGCGGAAAGAAAGGGATCGTCCGCTGCTTACAACATCGAGCAAAAGTCATAAGTGGCGACCCAGAGATATTAGATAAAGAATTGGTCAGTAAAAGTAGTATCCTACAACGTAACAACTACTCTGGGTACATGGCCGCAGCCCCCAAAAACTGGAATAGGTGGGTACAAGAGGAGGACAACGACACTCAGAAAACAGTCTGCCTGCCTTATGTAAAGGGGTTACTAGAGAAAATACAAAGGATCTGTGGTCCATATAACATCAGGACAACCTTCAAAAGCTGGAAGACACTTCGTAATATCTCTCCCGTGTAAGAAGCCCCATAGAGGAGAACATGACTAAAGACTGTACGCTATCCCGTGCAGCTGCGGAAAGAAATATAAAGGGGAGACAGGTCGCCCTCTTAAGGTAAGGCTTCAAGAACTTCAGAAAGCTGTAACACGAGAAGTGGAAAAATCAGGCGTGGCTGTCCACATATGGAGTGAAAAGGTAGATCACCGCCCTCTGTGGGATCAAGTTGAGATCATAGACGAAGAACATCATTGGAAAATTCGTAAACTTAAGGAATCAGCACATATGATAGGCCACAAAAATCTCCTGAGCCGACCAAGAATAGAAACAAATACAATATGGGAACCAGTAATCAGGAGTGCCAGAGAAAAGCGATAACAACAACTAAAATTGCAATATGAGCTCAGGTAAAAACATATAATGATAACAGCAAAAATTGCAATATGAGCACTGGTAATAAATAGTTGCTGAAGACATTAGGTTTATAATAGCCAGAAATTCATACACATATGTCCTCAAGGATACATGGCACAGTGGATAAAGGCGTTAGTTAGATCCAGTGACAGGACCCAAAGAGTGTGAGTTCAATATCTGGTTAAGGCAGTGTAGAACTTTGAGAAGGGAATTAACTGATAACTTAAGATAACTGATAACTGACGCCTAAGTAGAACTAGAGCGAAATAAAGGGTTCAGTTCGGCATTCGAAGGCCGGGGATAAATATGGCGACAAAGATAAAGACAATAGTCCGAATAATATAAATAGTGTGTGTATACACATATCCATATCAGAGATAGGGCGTATGTAAATATATATAAGTGGACACCGAAGCCAACAACGAGTGGCGACAGTCTGTTTCATGTGTGAACTTTAGGCCATATATGTATTTACTCCTTCAGACGTTATTCCTAGTGGATACCCGTATTTTAGTAGACGCTCCGTTTATTTTAAACAGTATTTTATTTTGTCTACAGGCCTACACACTCTAATACGGTACTTATGTATAAACAGTAGTCAGATGTTCCATACTGGCGACATTTGTTTTATTTTCGCTCGACAGAGATTCCCAGTCAGGCGTCTATTTTATTCAATTAAGCGTCCACAATAACTATTTCGATTTTGATACTGACATTCTTAAGAAATGTTGACTTTAAATTCTAAACATCTATCATACTCTGATGACATGTTTGTTCATTTTGAACCCCCAGGGGACACATCAACCATCGTTTAATTAAAGACACGGAGCCAATTTTTTATTGCAGTATTTGTTGATTAAATTTTTTCTGTGACAGTTTATTCAAATTAATTTTAGCATCTTTATTTTTAGCAAAACTGTCTAAAACGATTTGTTTTTGATGAATTTATTTTTCATTGGATTTAATTTGGCTTTCTTTTTGTTTTTTCCGTTTTTTTAACAAATAGGAGTTACTTCCCTTGAATCGTTTTATCTATCTGAGTTTTTTTCAGTTTTTATTATTACAAATGTTCATCGTCAAAATCGATATTATCTAAAAATCGAAATTAAAATCTGGTTGTAGCGAGATATACAAAACGGATTTACTCTATTTTGCATGAAGTCAAACAACTACAAATAATCAGTCGTCAGTTGTCGGCAGAGAAAGGAAATATTTCTACGTCACAGAGTGGAAGACTATACAACACACGTCAAAATTACAGCTTATAACCAAGATGCTTCTCTGTGGCTGAATGGTAACAGCACATCAGGCTATTTGACGGTTCCCATAAGGGTTACGGGTTCGATTCCTGTCAGAAGAGCGCATATTTTCTACGAAATTCCTCGAACGTTCAGGTCGGTAAATGTAATAAATAACATAGTATTTCCTTAAATAAATTATATCCATAAAAATAGCGTATAAACAGAAAATATATTAAATAATTGTCGGACTTAATCCATTTTCATTATATATATATATATATATATATATATATATATATATATATATATATATATAAGGTTTATTTCGACTATAAGAATTCTCTTTTTCATATGCCTACGCATTATAATTTTAATAGCCTTTTCGTCTTGTTTATAATTACGATGCATCTGGTTACAATAAAGTATAATAACCTGAAGTTATAGATCGTAACAAACACCTTAAATTTATCAGCTATTATAAAAATTCAAAATATCTAATTTAATTCTTAGAAATATTTAATCACCTAAAATTATAAAATATGTAAAAATAATGTTGTTATGAATTCTTATATAATTTAGGTGATTGCATCTCCTACGCTAAAATCAACAAAGAACATGAAGTTCTTAAATTGGTCATACTCTCTCGTAGATTAACAAAGGTTGTCCAAATTTAGCGCAATCTGCGCACATATAGATGGATATATAACAAATAAACAAAATAATATTAACATTTGACAAATTTTAGTTGATAACACTAAAATTGTATATAGGACACAGTGAAAAGAAAGTCTCCAAATTCCGGAGGCTGTTGTAACAAAAGAGAAACAGCCAATATTAAATAAGATATATTTAAGTATATTCAATATTAAAACAAACATGAACATAAAAATGAACAAAGTAACTAATAATGACAAAACAAAAGTCATCGAAACAAAGCAAGTTCAGTCAACCATTGATGACAATTCCAGAACAACGATACTATAAACAATTGTTTCTATCCTATGCCAGCCGCAATGATGGAGAAAACATTACCTCAAACCATCGCCAGTGAGGCACGCTGTAAGAGCCGCTCGTTCCTTAATCGAGACGCAAGGAACGCCATCGAACGAGGGCCAATAACCCCTGAAGTCTCTACTGCCACAGGAGTAAAAAAAAAAACTACCATCAAGAGATGAAGATTTAACTATTTTTTTCATCTCTGCGTCTCGGGCGACGGACCCCGGCTCAACCGCGGACCTGATCAAATTACCGACCGAAAATGTATCCGCGCAGGTCGCATCCCAAATCAACGACTTTTAAAAAGGAAGATGGTAATGCCATCTGGACGCTTTGCATCACCACGGTCGAGGCCTACGGGTTCGATTTGGGAAGGGAACCCAGCTGCATCCAAACCTCTTTTGATGATGTCGTTAATTGCTGCATGCCGTGGAAAGTGGCCGGCATTACGACGACAGGAGAGAGGATGCAAACCAAACTCATCGATGGAGGCTCCACATCTGCATCTGTGACGCTCACATAATTTGAGTCCAAGACGGATCGCGACTCCGACCCGAGTACACTCATCATCTATAAGGGTACCGGTAGATGAAGAGGGCACTGCGTTGAGCCAGGCGCCACTACTCGGTTGTGAAGCAGATAGTAGACAGGCGAGGTGATGCTGATCCAGAGAGAGCCTCAAATTGGCCTCGCATTTTATTTTATCCCAGCTTTTTTGTTTTGATGTGTCTAGTGGGATAGAAAGTAATTCTTGGGTCCAGACGCTGCAAGCTTGTTCGAAAGAACTATCCAAGAAACACTGAGACGATCCACTGAGTATCTCATCAATTAATTTGTGACTGGACGAAAGTGAAGAAAGATATGCTTGAAGGGCCAAATCTACCGCTGATCGATGGCCCAGGCCTCCGAAACTCAAAGGGAGTTTTGCCTGCCTCCAGCCTGTTTCGTCGAAATTGACGTTGCAAATTAGCTCCGCGCATCTCTTAAAGTAGCAGAAGAGATAATATTATCGGAGGCGATCAACATACTTGGATGACTATACGAGAGATGAGACAGTTTAAATATGGAAGGAGTCCGTTGATGGCAAACTTCCAGGGCATGATCCCTTCTGATGCTACTGAAAGCGTTTTTCATATCCAATTTTAGTAAGATAATGGGGGAAACGGGTGATGTATTCTCGAAAAATGATCTTGTGGCATGAACCGTAGCTTCACATCCGCCCCGTATGCCTAACCCGAGCTGGACAGGTCGCAATTCATGCCCTATCTCCTTCATAACAACTCTACAAGCAATTTTTTCCCGAGTCGACGAAAAATGTTACCAACAGCGATAGGGCGGATACCTCCGTCTTTTTTTTTAAAGTTGGCTGAAAATATTAAGTCGCGAGCATGTTGGGGTATCTCAGCTCGGAGAAGGGTATTAATAAGAGCTGTTATGGATTTTTTCAAATGTTCACCAGCTTCGGCAGTGTGGGCAGAAATTGGTGTGACCAGGTCGAAGGCCGTCCACACCTCCACTGCTGCTTCCCGAGAAAGACTTCAGAGTGGCAACCATCGCTTCCTTTGAGATTTCAATATTTGAAACATTGTTTTCCATCTGAACAAATCTGACATCTGATGGTGGCACAGGATGTTTCCGACGGGGCGCTGTGAGAACTTCTGGTGTAGTAGCTAGTATAGTATCGGATGAGGCCAATACTCTAACTGCAGCTGAGACATCGCCCTCAATCAACTTAGCATTGACGAGGGCACATAAAAATTTTAGTTTGGCCGTTTATTTGACGTCACGTTGAGTGACTTGAGATAGAGCAAACGTGAAAACGCCGGAATTAAAAACCAGTTGTGTAACTACACACAGAACAATCGTTGAAAACGAATAAAGCAACATTCGAAAGTACTCGACGAAATATAATGTAAAACAAAAGTTAATATTAATTCCGACAAATTAACCGATCAAACGAAACAACTTATTCGGAAATTTGAAAGATTTCATTAAAAAAATTATAGACAGAAATTGTCCACACACGCACACACATATATACATGGAGACTCACCGGACACTATTCGTAACATCCTTGTTGACAACACAAATATAATAGCATCATCTACATGCAAAAAAGGCAAAAAAAATGGAAGTCTTATTAATAAAAAAAAATCACTTAATAATATTAACTATGAGTATGGACACAATATCTTGACCGTGTTTTGAAAAATGAAAACTATATAAATACATACATGCAACAAACTATTTCTTATTTAACAGTTAAAAGATTTAATCCTTGAAAATGACTAAATGTATAGCCGAAAGCGCTCGGATAAAAAGAACATTCGGACAGTTTTTATATAATTTATCATCCGAAAAGAAAAACATTATTAGATCGCATGAGAAATTGTATAAAAAACTAAATAAAAGCACCTTGTCTGTCGTATTCATTGAAATGTGCATGAAAGAAGGATTGTTGCCTAAATACACAAATATATATATATATATATATATATATATATATATATATATATATATAGTTATACTCGTCTGGAAAAAGCTTAGGTGTTTTGCCTTGCAAATGAACAAACCAATGCCCAAGGGAAAATAAGGGATAAAAAAAGTAGAGCAAATCTAACTATGAACCTAAAGAGCCAGGTAAACCTACCTAGGTTTGACCTACGCGGATCGTCAGGGTTCACTGGCCCATATATATATATATATATATATATATATATATATATATATATATATATATATATATATATATAGATAGATAGATAGATAGATAGATAGATATATGGGGAGTAAATTGTCGGGTTCACCCTCCTGTCTGGTCTATTGAACAGGAGTAGAGGTTTAGAACTTGTTTCCTGATTAGCATTGGGTTTCTGACTCCTTACAAATTTTACTTCAAGTCTATATTTCTAACATCTCTGCTTGAACTCTGAAATTTATACTACTATTGAGTTACTGGTTCCTTCTAAAATCATTTCCTTCTCTTTCACTTCCAGTAACCCTTGCGTCTTAGTGGCAATATTGCCTTACTGGGTGTCAATTGATTAATATATATATATATATATATATATATATATATATATATATATATGTATGTATGTATGTATGTATGTGTGTGTATGTGTGTGTGTGTGTGTGTTTTTGTGCGTGTGTGTGTGTCTGTAAAGTGATAGAGATAGAGAGATAGTGAAACTATTTCTGTACTTCCTGGTGACATAAAAGATAAAATCGTCTGTATTCTCCATTCCTTTTTACATTCAGTCTTACCACCAGATCGGCTTCGTTTTGTGTGAATGAAACTTGAGCTATACACACACACATACACACGCACACACACACGCTCACGCACACACACACACACACACACACACACACACACACACACACACACACACACACACACACAAACCTCCCACCGCACAGCTGTTAAATATGGATACCTCCCCATACACAATCCAACAGAAATAGGATATGAAAAAAATCATTAAATTTTCGCACACATGAAAAAGAACTGAAATAAATAGCTAAAGGCAAAACCATCAACGCAGATTTTCCCGTGTCACAGACACTCTATGGTAGAGAAGTCTACTGCAAAACTTTTGTTTTTTTGTGCCTGTTTTATACCATGCCAAATAAAATCATAGATGCACATGAATTATTAATCTCGATAAATACGTAATATGTTTTGCAGTATCGCTTGACAGATATCGTGGTTGAATAACCAAAGAAAATGGCAGGTTTACCCATGATCGTACTCTGGTCATGTGATTTAAATATCCGTAACTTTAATCACGAAAGTTTGTAAAAAGTGACCAGCTGGGCAAAGCAAGAACAGCGTTTAAAAGTTAGAGGGAGTCAGTTAGCCACAGAAATGGAAAGGTGTGTTAAAACATTCTTGCCTTTAATCGATTAGACTATAAAAACTTTCTTCCTTGTTCAACTTCTGAATTCTTTTTCCAACCAAATGTTATGTGAGAACCACTGAGCAGGTAGCCAGGCGTTAGGATGTATTGGATTGAATATTTTTCTTGATTCCATAGGGATTGAAATACAGCTGAAAAAGAAGACCTATCAACCAAACACGCAAGTTTTGAAACCGTAAGTGCAACACTAGACAAACACATTGTACAGAAAAATATCTTCTGTGAGACCGCTCACTTTTCAAAACATACAGGACTGAATAGTAGAGAAATACGTGGATGACAAGACAAGGTATTGAGTCTCGTGTTCATACACCGTGTCTCTTTTGGGTTGGTCTGCGCATTTCTAGATTTTCTTTTGTCACATCTAATTTGGGTTAATTTTCACCTAAATATAATTATTAACACATTCGCAATATCCTGTTCGCCTTCACCCAAATAGACAAACTGAATCTTCTTTTAAAAACTATCAAGTCTTTATTTCGTCATGTCTCTTCAGGAAATAGGCAGTCATGGCGCTTCACAGATATTTTCTTTATTATTCCTGATTTACCATGGCTTCTTATGAAAGATAGTAGCGTAGTTTGTCATTGATTTTTTTCACGTTTAACATTCAGCGTTTTCCTCTTAGATTAACACTCAAGGCTAAAGCACAACCTGCTTTGCTATTTAACCCAGTGTGTGCGTGTGCGTGTGTGTGTGTGTGCATACGTGTGTGTGTGTGTATGTGTATGTGCATGTGTGTGTGTCTGTATAGCTCAAGTTTCATTCACACAAAACGAAGACGATGAGGTGGTAAGACTGAAAGAATTTTGAATTGGGACGTACCTTTCTTTTCACCGAGCAAGGCAATAAATCCACTAAGACGCAAGGGGATACTGAGTGTGAGAGGATATTAGAAAATAGGGAGTAATGAAAGAACAGAAATTACAGCCCGTCTAAAAAAACTGCACTCAAGTGGTTGGTAAATTTCCGCCCGATTATATATAGATGTTTTAATGAGTGTGTGTGTGTGTGTGTAAGCGAGACAGACAGACAGAAGGGGGAGGCAAAGCGACAGAGCATCACTTTTCGTAATTTAAACTTTGTCCTAAATTTAATTTTCAACACCGGCAGTAACAGTGATCCAAGGCAATTTATAGAAGACAGCGAGATGAATTGTTATTTTAAGGCGGATGACGATACACTTCGCTAATACGACGCCATGCAAAATACCCCGTTCCTAAATGTTACAAAATAAAATAAATATAAAATAAAGATATGCGTCAATCAAAATGAATTTAACGCAAAATTCTAACTCGAGTGATTTCAAATTTATACAACGACCACTTCAAAGATATTTCTGGTTAAAATCTCAAATTCTTTTTACGTTAGAGTCACAGGTCAGACTAAAACGCTGATGGCATCCTTTTTTATCGCTAGTCAAGGATTCTGCTTAGCGATTATTTTATTATCATCATCATTATCACTCGACCTCCCTCTCGTTGGTCGAAACTCCATTGACAATCCCTTTCTACACTGTTCGGTTTTGCATTGCTATCCCCAGACCCCCAATGTCCAACCCTGAGTTCCGAGCTATGGTGCCTGGGAAAGTCAATTTTCGTGCGAAAACACTTCTAGAAGGATGCCATAGGTGTAAGGATGAGACGATTTCCCTGTCCGCTCGGTGGCAGTGGCCGGCAAATTGTAATCGTTTTGTTTGAGCTTAAGAGAGATTGGTCTCAGTTTTCCGTAAATGTTGTTAAGCGTTATTATCGACAATCACACTAATATGACAAATATACAAGAAAATACGCGAATATCTTACCAAAGGATTAATTTCACAAAGCAAATATGAAAACAAAAAAGTGTTTATTATATAAAAAGATGTCCGTTAGTCAAGAATGCTATGTTAATCTATATTTGAGCGAATGTATTGTACAAACATTAAAAGATATAAAATTCCTTTCTTTATTCTTTATATCGTTTACAGGAATTAACGATTGCCAATGAGTGTTTATTGGGGCGTGCGTGGTTAACGCCTACTGTGTTGTAAGTAGAGCGATGTTTCTCCTCATTTTAAATCGGAGAAATTGCTCGGCCCAGGGATTTCGACCCTGCGGCAGCACCTTCCTCATCGCACTAAAGACATTGGATTGGTGTACCGATACCAGCGTAATAGAAATCACGAGGGCTGAGCAAAAAAACAATTTTTGTCCTTGGGCCATATGCATAAGCATGCGTATGGCACTCCCCACGTTAAAACGAACTTGTATCACATTTAGCCTTGGTGGTGGGGGCGGTAAATATACATGGCACAGGAATTAACCATTAGCCAATGACGGTTTACTGAGGCGTCGTTATCGTCCCCCACCACAATGCTGTAAGTGGAGCCTATGTTTCTCCTCATTTTAGGGCAAATATCTACTTATGAGTGTGTGTGAATCTATGACTGTATTCAAACATTTCAAAAAGATTTACACATTCTACCGAAAAGCTTCTTGTGATAGTTTCCACTACGATATTCAAAAAATTTAATTTAAGATGTTATCTTCATAAAATAACATTATTTACAGAATTACAATTAGAACGTGTGTGTCAGCCATGTTCTTTTTTCTTTATTCTCTTCTTTCTTCTCGAGTCTCGTCTTATCTCGTTATTTCGAGAGTCACGACATTACATCTTCCCTCTTTTTGCCATGTTGATGCAGATTTAGTTCTAGGTGGTTTGATAGTAGTGTTTGTATCGTGGGTGTATATTGTAGATGCAGGATTGTGACGGACTGGGTCAACAGTCATATGAACAACGTTATAGGTGAGATGATCAGTGCCTAGAACGTTATCATGATTAGTAGTACGTAGCGTATCTGGCGACAATTGATCTGATCCTGGCATGCAATGATTGTTGGTTTCCTGGGGTATGTTAGCATCGTATCTTTTAACATGAGCGGCATTATTCATCTTAGGTTGGTTATGGTTTTTTGCATAATGACTGCATTATCCCGTTTCTCTACGACCTTATAAGGTTGCATCTCATATATGGGTTCCGACTTAGTAGCCTCTGCGTAGGTAGGTTCTTGCACAGCACATTCCTTTATTTCATGGTTTCTGGGTCGTCTTCTCTGGTAAGCAGTAATGGTGCGCTTCAGTTTGTGAAGAGCATCTCTGACATGTAAGTCACTGACTTGGTTGGATGCTTCCTTAAAGCTTGGAAACTTTCCCCGGGGTTCCCGATCATTAGCAGTTTGTCTGGCGATACTCCTGTTACTGCGTGAGGAGTACTGCGTTATTGGAATACAACTTCTTTATTGCCATCTTCCAATTCCTTTTTTATTTTTGCAATTTTAATTGCTTTGAGAATTGTCCTGTTGAACCGTTCAACTTTTTCGTTTGACTGAGGCCAATAAGGTATGCTTTTTAGTTGGATGATGTAACTGTGGCTTAAATATTCTTGAAACTCACTGGAAGCGAACGGTTGTCTATTCTCAGGTATTTAGGATATTCATGAGAATAGAATTCCGTTTCAAGGGCCGTAATTATATTTTTCGCATTTTTATTCTGCATATATGCCATTTCTGGTCATCTAGAATAGTAGTCGATAATGACAAGAAGGTAATTTCCTTTAAAGACAGTCAATGAGTCAGCTGCAGCATAGGTCCACGGTTGGCCTGCTAGTGGTGGTCATCGTAGCTCCTCTGGTGAGGCATTTTTCCCAACTACCGGACATGGGTAGCATTTCTTTTCAGCCATTCTGGCTTGCAAACCTTTAGTTTTAACTATGCCTTGGTGTCCTTCATGTGCCAATTTGATAATATGTCTCTTTAAGGCACACCGAGGATAACTATTTTACTCTCACGCACTGCTGTCCAAAGTTCATCTCTGACGACTTGGAATTGCTCTGAGGCAGTTCCAGTCATTTGTAGATATAGTCTGATGGATTTTGGAGTCATTCTTCGAGGATTCTTCAACTTCATGGGAGAGATAATGCATATGGTATAGAGTCTTTTATGATACTGCGGATGTATTATGTAGTTTCTTTTTCTTCAAATTCGTCAACATTATCAATTGGATGTCTGCTCGGCGGGTGGGGGCCAGCTTTATTGGTTTTGCCAGCTATGAGGATGATTTCATATATGAATTACTGTAAGTAAAGCAGCCATCTGCTCTACTCTTGCTGAGGGTAGTTTTGAGGAGGATGATAACACTTTAATGAGAGTTTTATGGTTTGATAGGATCTGAAAATTGCATCATAGGTGGTATAGATGGAACTTTTTGTATGCCCAGAAAACTCCTAGAGCTTCTCGTTCAATTTGAGAGTAGCGGTGTGAGTTTTCCGCTGCCATATTGAATTGTTTTCTAAACTTTGTTTGCTGTTCTAGAATTGCACCTAAACCTGTGGGTGAGGTGTCAGTTATGATCCTGGTAGGAAGGTTGAGAGCATAGAATGTTATTACAGGAGCTCTGGTTAATGCTTCTTTAACTTGTTCAAAGTCATTTTGTTCTTTTTTTTTCATTTCCCCTAAGAACGTATGTGTGTGGAACGTGTGTGTGATTGTTACGCGAAAAGTCCAAATCATTGTTCTGGCATCGACTTACTCTTGTCTGCTTAAGAACTTCAGCTAACAAGCGCAGGATAGCGTGCTAAAAGCAACGTGTAACAAAAAGGTCACATAATTCTCAGTCTTTTTTTTTCTCATTTACTCACAGGACTTTTCACTTTAGTGACTCGCATTAAACACAGCAAAACATGTAAATGTTCTAAGCTTACTTGATTACGCATAGACATATCAATAATTCAAACAATTCAACAAAGAACTCTTCCCCCTCAGCAAAAAGAGAAAGATTTTCCCCAATCTTTCATACAAACCGTGCACACACGTTCATATAAAAAAGGCCATCACTCCGCACCCACACTTTCATTCACCATTTTTTGCATTCTTTCTAATCAGTTTGATACGGCAATACAATATGCTGTTAAATGAACGCAGTTGTTGGGATAATCATTCTTGCTTTCTTGTTTGAAGAAAGTCCGCGCGTCCATTATCCTTATCTTAATACCATCAACAAATGTGTGATAAATAACCTTTATTTCTGTTTCGCTATATGGTTTACCTACAACATTGAAGTTTGAAAAAAAAAGATTTTTGAATCAGCGGTCTTGAAAATTGATAATCGAAAATAATATTGCCATGTAGGTGTTATCAAATTCAGACTAACTTAACCAGTGCCAGCAGATGTAATATTTAATATATTTGGAATGAAATAGCATTTTTTCGTTGTGAAAAGGACTGTGTTCATTCATATGTGCAAAACAAATAGAACAAAAAAGAAATAGAAAGCGAAATACTGTGCGCATGCGTGTTTTTTTTTTGTTTTGTTCGATGAGAGGTGGCCTTTGTTTAAAGTGACATTCGCCCTCATAGATTTTATGTTACTTTACGAATATTTGCAAAAGTGTTATGTATCAATAATTCTCCGTAAGTTTTTAATGTAGTGTCCACAGAATCCTAGGGATCCTCAATAGGCCGCGTGGTTGTGCTGGGAGTGGTCCGCGAGAAACAGTAATAAATAGGCTAATGCATTTTTGAGTAAATTTTGTTTAATTATATATTTGTAATTTTACTATACACGAACAGCATATCCTTGCTTATGATAAAAAAGGCTTCAACCTCTTATTATTTATTTAAAATTATAATAATCATAGGGAGTGTATTTAGCAATGTCTATACGCCGTCAGTGGTTAGCGGACATGACCTGTATGTGGCGTATATCATTGAGTGACTCACTCGAGTAACTGACGCATGCACACTGTCCATAAATTGTTTACCATATGAAATACGATCAAAATATAAAAGTGATAGATATTAATGATGGTATATAATAATTTGTATTCATGGTTTTCCTGAGATATAAAAACCGTTTCAAGGGTGGCACGAGGCTAAAAAGACAGAGTCAACCTGCTTTAATGTAAAATGTCTCTATGACCTCTGAAAATATTAATCATAGTATCTTTTTTTCTTTAATAAAATTTAACGAAATCAGCTGACTATTTTTTCGTAGTATTTGTTGTCTATCGTTCAAATGTGCAGAATGAACAATTCGATTTGTAATATTGATTGATCGAATTGTTTTTTACGGCTTATCAATCTTTGGTAGGTTATTTAAAGCCGGAACATATTTTTAAACTGGGAGAATTTTCTGGAGATAATAATGATTTTCTGATACACGTCTCACTATTTAACCCATAGCTGGGAGGGGAAGAGGTGGATTTATAACTTTTTCTAGGGGAAATTGCGTGTAAATGAATATAAAGAACCTGACTGGAAGTGAAATTCGGCTCTCTGATTTCCAATTCCGATATGTTATCCATTACACATCTAAGCTTATAGTACCTGCTATTTGCGAGCGGTCACCCATCTAGGGTCAACGTTGCTTAAAGATCTCCATTCTTTTTCTCCTTCACCCCCACCAAATCTCGTTTGTCCATGCACTTAATAAACAGGACCTTTATAAGCTTCTTTTCAAACAGGACTGAACTCGATAACTGTTAGTCAACTGACACCACTGCCGTCAGAGTGTCCCAGTAAGACAATGTCTTGATATCATACCATATTCTTTCTCTCTTTCTTCCTAGCCTAACTTATTTATTTTAATTGTTTTCTTTATTTTTGTTACAATAAAACAGTAGTCTTTAAATTGACATCTAATATGCATACAATGCCTTGCGACACTACTAATAATATCTTAGTTGTCAAGCACCTGAAAACTGACGCCTGAAATACAAGGTAACCAAAAAAGTTCTGTCCGTTTTTTGATTAGTCATTGAATAAAGTTGAAATATATACGAAATGCGAGTAGCAATTGTTTTCAAATTCGGACAGCCGGAAGTAGGAACATCAGACGTTATAAAAAACACGCGCACTGTGCCCGGCCATCAGTTATAAGCCGGACAGCTGTGAGAAGGATGGAAGTGTCTAGAGATCTCGTTCAGGACTGTTTGCTTTATGAATTCAAAGTGGGCTTATCAGCAGCTGCATCAAGTCGCCGCATATGTCAAGCGTTTGGGTATATTGTTGTGGATGAACGTATTGCAAGGCGTTGGTTTCGAAAATTCAAGTCGGGAGATTTGTCTCTCCATGATGAGCCTCGCAGTGGACGACCACAGGTCTTGAATGACGGAGTCCTGAAGGCGGCCATTGAAGAAGACAGTAGTCTAACGTGTGTTGAACTTGCAAGACAGTTCAACGTTTCCGGTGAAACAGTTAGACTTCACCTGAACCGCCTAGGTAAGACGTACAAACTGAGCAAGTGGGTTCCGCAAACGCTGTTGGAGGTCCACAAGGGACAACGAGTGGCAGCCTGCGTGTCGCTGCTTTCTCGCCACCGTACGGCATCCTTATTCAATCGAGTGCTTACCAGTGATGAAAAGTGGGTTCTGTACGAAACTCCCAAGTGTTCCAGACATTGGTTGTCTCCTCAGGATGCTGTCCCTCACACCGCAAGACCGCCTATGCACCCACGCAAGATTATGCTTTGTGTCTGGTGGACAGGTCGTCATTATGAACTGCTACCAACGGGCCAAACGGCCACTGGAGACCTATACTCGCAGCAATTGAAACGTATGCAACAGGAATTGCGCCAGAAGGAGCCAGCACTGGTGAATCGCAAAGGTGTGCGTTTCCTCCATGACAACACCAGGCCGCATGTCGCGCGAGTGGTCAGGGATACCATACAGCAACTTGGGTGGGAAACTTTGTGCCATCCACCTTATTACCTGACCTTGCGCCATCCGATTACCACCTCTTCCACTCCCTGGATAATCATCTTTGTGGGAAATCCTTCACCAATGAAGCAGACTTGCGCAAAGCCCTCACGGACTTATTTGCGTCAAAACCCCCCGAGTTCTACCGCAAGGGCATTGAACAGCTGGAGACACGTTGGCAGAAGGTGCTGGATGCCGATGGGGTTTACTTCGAAGACTAAATATAAGTTACACATACTGTGAAGCGTTTTCTTTTTTTCTTTTAAAAACGTTCAGAACTTTGGTTACCTTGTATGATCAAGCCTCATATATATATATATATATATATATATATATATATATATATATATATATATATATATATATATATATAATATTATAATATATATATTAGATCAATTACGACTAAATAGTGAGTTCGATCCTCACTGGATGCCCAGTACTTTCAGTCTTGTGCCAGATCAAAGCTACGCTTAGAAAATCATTTAGAGCATTTTGATGTGGAGCAATGTTTAGCAAGCTTGTCTCGTTAGATCAATTACGACTGAATAGTGAGTCCGATCCTGACTGGGAACCCCATACTTTCGGCCTTGTGTCGCATCTAAGTTACGCTTAGAAAATCACGATATATACTTAGGCAACAGGAATTCAAACAAACAAGTTTTGTTAAATTCGACTGACAAAATCTGTCTCCTTAAGCTTATTGTATTTTTTCCATTATCCGAATAAGTTGGTTCATGTTTAGATCAAATTTAAGGGGGAAATTTAATGTTATCAAATGTCATAGCGAAAGGTGTTTATTAGCTTCATCTTAGCCTTTTTAAGACTGCTACATATTATACTGAACAATTTTGGTCTAGGATAAGGAGTTATCATTATTTATACCACTTACATTAGGACTATTGTTCTCATCTTTATTGTTGTTGTAATTATTAAAACAATTCGGCCGTTGTACCCTTCGGACTTCCCCAAGTGTATTTCGATCAGGGTTCTCTGTGGAGTTAGATACCTAACTCCAAGTTCTCTACAGAGAATTGCTCTGCGGGATAATAGCCTAATGGATTAAATCGTTGGTTCGTGAATTTCTCTGTGGTGAAATTGGAGCCTTAAACCTAACTCCACAAAGAATTGTTCATTACAATTAAGCAAGGCTCTATTCAGCGATAAAATACACTTAACCGTTCAGACTAGAAATGGTTTACATTCCGGATAGGAAGCTGAGCAAATATACCTTTCGAGAAATCTGAAATCGTGAGTGAAGCTCTTCTTGGCTGAGTGGTTAAAGCGCGCCGGATAGGACGGTAGTTTCTACTGCGAAGTGGGACGCAGGTCCGAATCCTGCCGAAGGGCACATTTTCTCGAGTGCGCTGGCCAGTAGACGAAATAAATCTTGTTTAAAAATAGAACGAAGTGTCTATTCAAATTCGGGTATACACTAAAAATAAAGCAATAAAAAATTACCAGATTACACACACACACATATATATGTATAACATTTATTGGTTAGAGTTAAATTAGACCCGGAAACAGATGTATTAAAAAGTGTTCAATACACATGTAAAGAAAATTAAAAATAAAAATTTAACGTTCAGAGCTTTTAAATTTCAAATGTTAGGAGATCCGCCAATCACGCTACCTTAGTTTCAACCTTTCGATATCCTCAGGCGAAAATCTATATCGTCTGAGGTTACGGGAAGGTTGAAAACAAGATATCGTGATTGGCTGATCTCCTAATGTTTGATATATATATATATATATATATATATATATATATATATATATATATATATATATATATATATATATATATGCGTGTATTTTGACAGCATGTTTTCATTCGGACAGGTTTCGTTAAATAATTTCGACACGTTCTGTCTACTTTCGATAAGATCCGTTCATATTCACGAATAATCTTTTTTGTGCAGTTGTTAAAAGACGAGAGGAAAACATCGTGTTGGCTCATATTGTAATTTTTCCGAGTACTTTCGACATAGTATAATGTCATCATCAGGGGATTCTTAATTATAGAGTAAGTATTTAGTGTTCATGGTTGTGAAGGACAAAAATTGTTGTGGTCATCTGAAGATTACTATTTTTATACGTGGAGTCACGAACGCTGTGTCATTGCTAGTTGACAGACACCGTTTAAGGGGAGGTAACTAGGTATGCTGTAGAAAAGTTCCGGGCTTGAGTAGTTGCTAGATAAAGGAAAAACTATTAGTGACAAGCGGTAACATTTAAAGACTATCTATTGTACACATTTTAAAATGTTTGTGGAGTATTCGTAATTAACTTTATTGAGTTTTGGTTTCAGATTTTGATATAAATAGCTTCGATAATTTTTAGTTTGTGTTTATTCTTTTCGTGGAAAATTATGGAGGTATTTTCGACAAGGATTTTTTTGAATTGCGAGTTTGGACAAGTATGTTGTAAGTGTTTAGAAATATTGGAAGTATTTTTCAGGTGAAGACTTAGTCTACGTGAAAGCGTTGTTGTTGTGTGTCCAACATAAATATTATTTGTATCGTTGGAGATGCAGTCTCCCAGAGGAAATTTAAATTTATAAACGATGTTGGTTTTCTGCAACACGCAAGTGGCCGGGGAAGAGTCATTACGAATTATTTTATTAGATATAGTGGATTTAGTGTAGTATATAAGTTTTATTTTTTACTAGGGTCTGTTGTGGATGTATTAGTTTTTATTAATTTTTTTAGTATGTTTTATTGTTTATAATTAGCATGCATCTGGTTACGATATAAAAGGTTTGGGGTTTGGGGCTAGTTTGGAGGGGTGTTATGTTCTATATGTTTTGTATAGAGGTCTCTGAGGGAGCATCTTATTTGCTCATCAACGATGTATTTGGAGATGTTGTTATTGATGAGTGTTTTATATTTTTAAGTTCACTGTAAAAGATCTGTTTTGTTGATTAAATTGTTTTTTCACGGTTTATTAAATTTTTATAAAAACTATTTTATAGTAATTTGGACATTCGCTTTTATAGTTAAGAGTACAGGAATTTATACTGGTAGGTTTTTTATATGGGGAGATGGTGAAATTATTATTATTGGTGTTAATCAGTATATCGAGAAAAGGAATTTTGTTACTAGTATCAAGTTCATATGTAAACTTAAGGACGAGTTGTCTTGTAACTGTTTTTGGAGTTTAAATATTTCTTGCTTATTTTTCACTAATAAAAAGATATCGTCTACGTATCTAAAGTAGATGGAGTTTTTTTTTTTAAACTTGCTAAAAATGTTATTTTCGAGAGTTGACATATAGAAGTTGCTAAAGTTTGGGCTAAGAGCTGAACCCACTGAACTCCTCTACACACACAAATACGTGGCATTCTCACTACCGGACAAGCAGCTAAAATGGACAGGTCGTTAAAACGTGCGTCAACCATAATTTCATTTACTTTTTCAGGCCATAATATTAACATATACCTTTTAGCGCTCAAGAAAATTCGAGGTAACAAAACCCCAGACACTTGTATTTTTTACATCTATAAAAAAAGAGAATGATTGTATACAATTTGCTTATTCTTTATCTTACCTTTCTGTCGGATTCCGATCCATATTTGATCTACATTTAACCCAAAATCATAATCTTACTCAGTATAACTGTATCTCGTGTCTCCAACACCACATCACAATCAGATAATGAAATAATGAATAATACTCGTTTTGTTGTTTCCGTGTTTTGCTGTTTCTCACTTTTAAGAGTATTTTTGTATATAACTGTCTTTTCTAGAAATATTTTCATGGCAACTACTCTGACCAGCTTTTTTTCCCTTGGTGCCCCGAATACATGAATTTAAGCTTGCTACTAGATTGGCCAGTAGGTCCCACCTCTTTATTGTTGAAATAGCTAAATGCAACCGCCACTTCTACTCCAACAATTTTTTTTCTCACATTTCTCACCTGTGGAACTCCCTTCCGTTTACTTGCTTCCCTGAAAACTGAAATGTGTGTGTGTGTGTGTGTGTGTGTGTGTGTGTGTGTGTGTGTGTGTGTGTGTGTGTAAGGGGTTTATAATTAGTTATCAGAATAATAACTCCCCTACTATATCTATCTGTAAGATCCCAAAGCTAAGCTCGTTGAAGTAAAACCGCATACTGTAATAAATCATTAAGTAGGCAAAATATGATTTCAACTTTATTTTACAGGCAATTCATTTGTGGAATCTCAAAGATTTAAGTAGAGTCATTTTATTTTACATTTCGGTAATCCTCGTTTTGCTCGACAATAGTGAACTGAATTTTTTCATGACCTTTGAATTAAAAAAACAAACTTTAAACCAAAACATTGTGAAGATATCTAGTTGCGTGAATTGTGCGTGTGTAAGAGGACCAGAAACTGAACTCCTTTACCCTAGAATTATTTTATTATATTTGCTCTAAACCACAGTTCAACTATATTAATAAGCGCATCTATTAAAATATACTCCCATGAATATATTCTCAATTAAATTTACGTATTTTTCAAATCGAGATCAATGCTTTACAGCATAAATATGTTTGAAATTGTAATGCTAATTATAAATTTAGTCGTTTCCTAATAAGGAAACATTCGGCATTTATTGACCCAGCAGAAATTAAAGCTTTTCTCCACTATCTGGCCATCGAGTAAAGATCAAAGTGTAGTATCTGTTCTCATCTGAAATGGTACTATTAGCCGTTTCCTTATAAGGAAATATAAGGCATTTACTACATTTCGTCTTTCAATTGTGTCTCTGTCTTCAGACAGAGCGCAACTGAATATATTATTGATAAGTGCCCGGTGTTGGGTAACAGCTGCCCGCGGCAGTACCTCCCTCATTGCACTAAAGAGGTTGGGGATCGGTAGTAATATTGATGCCAGCGCTAACGATGCTTACCGGTGCTGAGCTATATTTGCACCTGGCCCAGGGGCACGCTCTCGGGCTCCCCACCTTGTGTCATATCCTGCCAGCATGGGGCGGTAAGTAAATACTAAGTGTGGTATTTATTCTCATCTCAGATGGTGATATTAATATTAGCCTTTTTCTTATAAGGAAACACTCGGCATTCTTTGGCCGATCAGTCAGTACCACTGTCAGTGGAAATTTATAAAATCTTTCTATTAAAACAATCTTTTCGGGAGGTGTTTTTGCTATTTCCAGTATCACTGGGTGTTTCCTTCCAAACTTTTTGTTTCTTGTTTGTTTGGGGTTTAGTGGCATATCAACCACTATGGGTTATTTAATGCCAGATCCAGTATTTACTAGATATATCAAAAACGTATAGCTGGCAACATCATTGTTTCAAAAAAATGTATCCCTGGCAACATCATTGTTTCAAAAACGTATAGCTGGCTACTGTTTCAAAAACGTATAGCTGGCAACATCATTGTTTCAAAAACGTATAGCTGGCAACATCATTGTTTCGAAAAATGTATCCCCGGCAACATCATTGTTTCAAAAACGTATAGCTGGCAACATCATTGTTTAAAAAAAAATGTATCCCTGGCAACATCATTGTTTCAAAAACATTTAGCTGGCAACTGTTTCAAAAACGTATAGCTGGCAACTGTTTCAAAAACGTATAGCTGGCAACATCATTGTTTCCAAAAAAATGTATCCCTAGCAACATCATTGTTTCAAAAACGTATAGCTGGCAACTGTTTCAAAAACGTATAGCAGGCAACTGTTTCAAAAACGTATAGCTGGCAACATCATTGTTTCAAAAAAATGTATCCCTGGCAACATCATTGTTTCAAAAACGTATAGCTGGCAACATCATTGTTTCAAAAACGTATAGCAGGCAACTGTTTCAAAAACGTATAGCTGGCAACTGTTTCAAAAACGTATAGCTGGCAACATCATTGTTTCAAAAAAATGTATCCCTGGCAACATCATTGTTTCAAAAACTTATAGCTGGCAACATCATTGTTTCCCATCACATTTTAGGGATAAGGTGTTAGTATATTTAGTGTAGGGTTTGGGAGGGAAAGTTAATTGTAAGTTGTAGTTGTTTTGGGATGGGTTAGATGTGATGGGGCATGACATGACCAGCCGATTGATCGGATCGACGGCCTTTTGGTTGGACGTAGTTTATCGTCATACCCAGGACGCGGATGTAGTTTATCGTCATACCCAGGACGCGGATGTAGTTTATCGTCATACCCAGGACGTAAACTTTTTGTTTGAAGTAGTGTGGGAAGTCATCATTTTGATTATGTCATTGCTCCCTCTTCGATTTACATCTGCTATCGATTTTAGCTGTTGCCGAAATGCCAGGTCAGGACTAATAATATTGCTGATACTTTGGATTTTATCAAGAATCTCGAAATAGCAGGAGCACCAGACCATCTGTGAGAGCAATACTCTATACTTACAGATATGTAGGATAGGTTCTGGAAGAAAAATTGTCTAGCACGACACAGTGAACCAACTTTCTTAGCAGCAGACCTAGCAATAGATTCAATATCGTCTTTCCATTTCATGTCAGCCGAGAAGGCGCAACGAGTCACTCACTTCAATGCTTATGGAAGGCAGAAAGAGGGCCTCTCAGATGATTAATTTATCTCAAACAAGGAATAAAATGAACATTAGTAAGAAAAATATATATAGTTGTTTTGGATACGTACTTTTCGTCTTTTAGATGTCCATTTTGCGTTTTTCAATGCTGCATCTTACTATGAATGTTCTTAACACTTCCCTTCTCATCAACGTCACACCCTGTGTTTGCTCTTGTGCATTCTTGGACTATTTCTTACAACTTATATACAGAACTTCTCTCTTTTCAGTGAACCTATTGGAGTACATAAGCGCTTCCATTTCTTCAGTTATTCTTATCGAACCTAAAATCCATTTCTTGGCCAAAACTGATTAATGATTTCCACAACCTATTCATGTCTGTGCTTGGTCTACTGATCGAGTGATCTGAACAGTGTAGTGTGAAAATTTTGTTACACATTTTTGTTGCTGCTGTTGGAAGTATCCAAGTGACGTGGCTATTATTATTTGGTAAAGTTCTTTGTTTGGGATTATTTAGCACCAGTCTATAGAGTTTTATACAAGATTATCTTCTTTAAAATTTATAGGATTGATTTGTTTGAAGCCATTTGTAATGATTGACCTGAACCAACGGTTGTATACTGATGATAGTTTCACATTTCTGACAGAGTTGGTTGCAATGCATGACATCCGTATGAGAGTCTAGATCTAATGAGACTATTTAACAACATGACACGAGTTTTCAGGAAATTAAATTCCTCAAGTCCACTAAATGTTATAGATCTTTCTGATAATGATGGGAGTTTCCTTCCAATCTTTTTTTAAATTTTTTTTTGCTCACGTGGAAATTTAACAGCTTGATTAAGTCATTATTTTCTCTTCAAGTTACATGTGCTACGCATTATTTTTGTTGCTGTTGTTGGAAGTCTTCAAGTGATTTCCATAACATAATAATGTCTATGTTTGGTCTATCGAGATTTCTGAGTAGTATAGTGTGTAAATTACTTCAATGTTTTTGTTCCCTGTCTTTTGACTTTATTATGTAAAAGTGATTGCGTTCTTCGTCTCCCTCTACACTTGGTCAGAGATATCTGGTTTTAAACGAGATACAATGATTCAAACACCTCATCTAAAGCAATTCAGACAAGAATTACGACCTATCTTAATGCGTGACTTCTATGCCGTGCCCTTAGAAACAGCAGTTAATCAAACACGCGTGTTTCAGCTGATAGATTTGCATAAGCTCATGAAATATTATTGATAGCATAAATGCCTTTTCTGTTTTTGCTTTCAGAAGATCTTTAACAGAAATTCATTTTACAACACAAATAGCTACTGTAATTTTCCAAGACAAAAGCCAATCGTCATACATTTCGGAAACGAATGAAAATATTTGGATATATCATAAATAGTAAAAGTAAGGACAAAAATTATTCGTTTCCATGTAGGAAACATTGAGCATTAATGTTAGCTAACATTTAAAATTTTTTGCAATAAATATTACCTATGGGTGGAGATAGTTAAAAGAATAGCGGTGTTACCTGAAAAATCGTCATTTTGACACTCTTTTTTTTGCAAGCACGAATATTATTTATAATATTTATTGTTTTAAAAAGCGATAATCAGAATTGTAATAAAACCTAAACATATGAAAGTGAATTTATACATTTTATTTTTGTTCTTGAGAATTTACAACAAAAATATTAAACACTATTTATTTATTAGATTCTTTATTTAAAATAATAATTTTATATTTATGACATTCTAAAAACTAATACAACTAAAATTAATGCAATGCAATATTTATCATTTATCAAAAGTTATAAAGAAATAAATTTGGAAACAATTTTTATCCATAAATTTATAAACATATTTTAATAAAATATGTGAACCAACTTTAAGGAAATCCTTATTATTTAGGATTTTATAAAATTCGAATCAATTGGTTATTAGCCGATGATTTACCAACTGTTCCACAAATTCCATATTTTTCTCCAAGAAACCTGACTCTATTGATCAAAGAAATTCACATCATACTGAATTCGGGCCATATGCTGTGTATACAGTTATCTCCCATGCTATTATTTTATCTATCTTTCAATGTACAGCTTGTTTTACTGAGCTAAGCCGGTTTGTAGACTTGTCGTTTCTGTTCGTCACCATTTTCTAGGAAAAAGTCTCTCCCCATCGTTTCCTTACAAATTCTACACCTGAAGAAGATCAAAATATGGCAACAAGAAGAAGCTAAAAGAATGAGTTTATGTGGCGATAGTAATAATGAAAATAGCCATTTCCATACAATATACAATCATTGGTGGAATAGTTAAGAGTCCCAGTCAGTTGAAATTTATGAGAACTTTTATCGTAGAACAGTTTTTTCAGAGAATTACACCTTTCTCGAGTCCATTAACTGTTATAGCTCTTTCAAATATTGATGAGAGTTTCTTTCCGAGCCTTTTTTTCTTTTGTAGTTGTGGAATATTACCATTTTTATTTTATCATTATTATCTCTTTGACTTGCCACCGATTTTGGTTGCAGTAGGATGAATTCAAGTGATGAGGTTTAAATGAAAGGGAAAAAGGAATTGGCATAATATTACATCGTTTTCTTTTGTGCTATCTCCCCGCACCCCACCGCCACCAATACAAGGTGCGATGGATGAATTGTCGTCTAAATTACGCAAAATTGAAAATAACACTGACATCTCATTTTAACAGATATATTTACCAAAAATACACAAAAACATCTTGAAATAGTAAAGAGCAAATTTATTCAATAAAATCGCCATTGACTTCAACGACGGCTTCCAGAAAACTTCGGAATCTTCTGCAACTCTTCTAGACAGCCTCCTTGTTTAAGTTTGTGAATGCTTTCATAATCCTCTAATTCAGTTCGTTTTTGGTTACAAAGAGTTTTGTTGATCTCTCACTCAAGTGTGCTCCACACACAATAATCAAGTTGCAGTCTGGGTAGTTAGGTGGCCAGATCTAAGGGGTGATGTGGTCGCAGAAATTGTCTGACAGCCGTGACTTGGTTCTCCTGCTTGTGTGGCATGGTGCAGAGTTCTGTTGCCAGACATATGGTCTTCCAGCAGCCAACCTCTTGACCCAGGGCAGCACTACCTCCTCAAGGCACTTGGTGTAGGCCGCCGTGTTGAGTCTGAGGCCCTGTGGGAACATGAATGGAGGCATAACCTCGCCACCACTAGTGATCACTACAAACACCATGATGTTGACTATGATGTATCATCCAACACTTTCCGAATCTTCTGTACTGTCCTCACATCGACATCCAAACACTCTGAAACGTTTGTATTAGATCTTCCAGCGCGTCTACTAATGATTATGTTTAAACAGAAAATGGTCGACCAGGGTATTCTGGGGCAAATGCGTACATGCAAACAAACACATACTTTGTCCTATAAAACCAGATTAAAAATTATATAACAAATTATTATCAGTTTATAAAAGCTTTTGATTAAAACCTGACAGACCTCTTCCTACCTCCCATCAACGTGGCTGATGCTAACCTCCAGGAGACTGATGCGTTGCGTATTTTCTGTCTAACATTCTCTACTGACATGAAGTGGAGCGATAATATTGAATTCATTGATAAATATGCTACTAAGAACGTTGGTTCACAGTGTCGTGCTAGACAATCTTTCCCGACAGAATCTAGCGCATGTATTTATAAGTCTACTATTTGTCTATGCTTCAAATATTGTTTCCACGTATTATCTTGTCTTCTGCTCCCTATTTAGAGTTTCTTTATGAAATTCAAAGAATCTGCAGTATTATTGGTCCTAGCCTGTCATCCCCGTCACTTTCCAAAATTCGTAATCCCTGTGCTTTTTCTATCAACATTTTCATGGCAATTATTCTGATGAACTTTCAACTATGGTACGTAGACTTTATGAATTTAAGCGCAGTACTAGACTGGCGACAAGGCAATGGCTAGATGTAAGTTCTTTGCTAACAATTTCTTTTCTCGCATTTCCGGCTTCATGCTTCTCAGCCAACTTTGATCTTCACAAATTTAAATGCAATATCAGTTGATATCTTCTGCATCTTTTAATTCCTGTTCTGTTATTGTTGTATTTTCTGTGTAAATGATTCACACAAGATAAATTTAACAGGCGAAAGGACAAACACAAGATAATTAATATATTTATAAACCACAACATATACAAAAAGAAAAAGTGGCGATTGCAAGATTTTAGTGGAGCTTGAGGATCCAATATTATCTTAAAAGAAGAGTCCGGTTAGCTTGACTCAACTTGATGTTAACTTTTCCTCTTAAAAGACGACCAACACGTCTTTCTAGAACGGCGTCACGATGCAAATAAGTAGCATTTAAGATTTCGCCAATACAACAATTTTTGACGAATACACGTCTTTCTTTATCGACTTCAGTCAGCAAAGAGATCGTGTCTAAGATTGTGGAGGTCTATATTGTGGAAGTCACCAAGTAGGGGTTTACTTGTTCACAGGTGGTTATCTTCGGATAAGGTCCTTAATCCAACTTTAGACCAATTGATGGCTTTTAAAAAGGCATGCAAAGATATACATTGCATGTATGTAATTTTATATCTCTTAAAATAAAACATACAATATTCAAAGAGTTCATAAATTCCTATCAGGAATCGAAAATGTTGAAAGTCTCTAACATATGAGAGAGAGAGAGAGAGAGAGAGAGAGAGAGAGAGAGAGAGAGAGAGAGAGAGAGAGAGAGAGAGAGAGAGAGAGAGATTGATTGTAAAATGTATATGTATGTATGTAAGTATTTCTTGATAACAGTAATTCTTTCGATTCTCTCTGTGGGATTTTAGGTGACCGAAGTTTTATTGAATGGGACAGCGGATGAAATTCTTTCAGCGGCTTGTCTTTTGTTTTCTCGTCACTACCTGTTTACATCTTTTAAACAAATGAATTAATTCCCTATTGTTTCTTGATTTTGGTTGGTTCACAGAAATGACTCGTTTGACAATCTATTTTTCTTCTGACTGCCACTTTCGTCACCAAAGGGAGATAATCAACTTTTGCAATCCTACACTGTTTCCATGTGAAGCAAGCAGTAACATTTCTGAAATAAAACGTGAGACAAACTGCGAGCATTAAATATACAGTTACCAACCATTAACTTCATTTATGACACTTTTCATAGTTGTCAATATCTTGCAGCAACAAGATCAGAGAGTTAACGGAATTTGAAATATGTCTTCTTTAAAATAAAAAAGTAAACAAGTAAAAGAAAATTTGATCTATCTGAAACTATTTCTAAAAACATAGTGAAAAACTTAAATATTCTTTACATTTAGTTTGGCACAAGGCAAGGTAGGAAGAATGTGTTTGAAGCGAAAATTAAAAAGAGGCCTTTTGCTAAGGCATTATTCAACCAAAATAATATGTTGACTCCTGCTTACTATCACAAAACCGCTTTTTAACAATGAAATATGCAATTCCACTCCAAGGTGGTAGGGATGAGAAGGTATACCAACACATTCTTCTTCTCCTGCTCCTTAAAATATTTCCCATCACTATAAATCCAAACGGGTGAACGGACGATGTATATACCCAGATCTTCTGGTAACTATAGCTTCCTTGGCAGTGTCAATAGGGTTTGGTATGCACTATGGCTTGATAGGGGTGGCTTCGCGAGATTTTACCGGCAAAGCTGGATTATCTCCGATGGCATCTACAGGTATCTCTTGGGGGTTCTTCATTAATAGGAGTCTCAACTGGGGTTAAATGTCTAGCAGATACTCTAGTCTCTGTATCATTTTGGCATCAAACTGGCTTAATGTGAATTTGGGCTGAAGAAATTGGGGTTGAAAACAAAGAGAGGCCTTTAGTTAAGGCTTTATTCAACCCAAATAATTTCGTTAACTTCTGTTTACCAAACACAAGAATGCTTTCTAACAACGTGTAACATGCCATTCTACTCCACATTGGTCAGGGGTGAAAAGGTATATTATCACAGTTTTCTTTCACTCTTCCAAATCTTGTCCTGCCTTCAAAATCAGCGTTAACCATTACCTAGGTTTGAACACTGACAATCAGCACAAGTGGTGTTTATAACACAGTCAAAATAGCAAATCCAAAGTTATAGATACTCAACTACAAGTTAAAAGTTAACGTATTTAAAAATATATTAACCTATTATATGAAAATGAAATAAGCTATTATAACTTTATATGAAAATGAAATGAGCTGTTATAACTTATTGTCAACTAGTAAGGAGGCTACACTTTGGGTGAACTTTAGGCTAGCTGCGGAGGGCTTTCAGGCCTTGTTATTTTATTTTTATTCGACACCTTCATTCGGCCTAATCTTTCTTCGTATACGCAGCCAATCTCCGTAGTTTGTTTACATTTATTTTGCACGCAATTTTTATTTTCTTTTAATATCACCATTCTTTATGATCGCTTCTCTTTTAAGTCACTCTTAAAAGAATTAAGGAACCCGAACTATGTAATATTTCGAATACGTCACAGTACGCGTGCGAGAACGTACTGTGCCCTATTTTAATTACATTTAATAACGAATTGTTCTTTAAACCTTTCACTCCGTTCTATATTTAAATTTAACTTTAAATGAGTTATTTATTTAATTTTTAATCGCCTGTAACTACAATAGTTACTACTTGTTACTTCAGATTGTTTATGATTAGCCGACATCGAAAAACGGACGGACACACGTACACTGCTCTGTATTTATATAGATGTATTAAATCAATAATATATATATATATATATATATATATATATATATATATATATATATATATATATATATATACCTTAGCTGAAACCTTGATAGGTAGATGCTGGCTCACTAGGCTTTTTGATATTTCCTCTACGTAGTGTATTGAGAACTTTTACGTTTTTACTTAATTTACTCCGCATGTGTTTTTTTTCTTTTGACTAGGCATTGCGGTACAGATCGATTATTTTCGACCAACACAGATGTTTTTAGTCTTTTCTTCTTTTTAATGATTTTTTTCCCTCTGATATCAGTTCGTCAAATATATTTTTATTTGCTAATTGCATTTTTCGTTTTTTTTTCCCACCGCTCGAGTATATGTATCAAAATTATATATATATATATATATATGTATGTATATATATATATATATATATATATATATATATATATATATATATATATATATATATATGTATATATATGTATGTATATATATATATATATATATATATATATATATATATATATATATATATATATATATATATGTAGATAGATAGATAGATAGATAAAGTGAACACTGAAGTCAACACTAAGAGTCAAAAGTCTGTTTCATGCTTGAACGCAATCTTCAGATCATGTGTGTTGTGTTTTGGCTTGACTATTTATATATGCTTGTTAATGGTGCATTATGGGTAGTAACGCCTATTATATTACCCTAAAGGTTATTGGGTGAACAGTAATGGTTATACTTCAAATTATTCTAGAGGCTATTGAATAGAAATAATTGTGAATTCGAATGCTGTTATTTGAAGTTATTTTAAAGTGTTATTTGTTAACATTTTACTCGGTATTTAGTATTGATTAAATGCTGTTATTTGTATGTTTATTTTTCACATTTGGCCCGAGGATTGTGTTCAAGCATGAAACGGACTGTCGCCGTTTGGTGTTGACTTAAGTGACCACTTTTATATTTACATATGCTCTATCTCTGATATTGAGAATTTTTACCCATAAATATAGCATACCTTAAAACTATATTTTATCTCACACACACGCACACATACACGCATATATATATATATATATATATATATATATATATATATATATATATATATATATATATATGTGTGTGTGTGTGTGTAAATATAACGAGAACGAAAAAATATAAATTCAAACGTTCATAGTATTAATTTAAAAGAGTGCTCAGTATCAAGAGTAGAGCAATTTATTATAAGGATGTTACATATAGACAAACAAGTACTCACGACAAAGATGCATTTTTGTTTCGATGCGAATATATCTTGACAGGTGAGGAACAAAGATTGTTATAAACAATTCTATTTAAAAATGCTACTTATGAATGTCCTGTTGTTTCCGGTTTTTAAGAAAGAAATAGGCCTTTCGTCTCATTTTTCTAAATAAGTCTTCAGTTTTTAAGACTAGTGTCTGAAAATACTCACGTTTCTTTGGGATGGGAATATTCTACAACGAAATACCGAAATCAATTTTGTCCATGTTTGTAACTTGAATTTTCAGCAACAGCCGTCTTATACTCCAGGTATAAAATGTAAACCTTAAATCCTGTGGTTTATGGTAAATTATTAACATGGATTTTTCACGGTAAACACAAATGTTTCCTGGAGGATTGACAACATTGGTGCAACTCTTGGATATGTGGCTCAACAAGCCGTTTAAAGATTGCATTTGAGAACAGTGGAACAAATAGATGGTTAGCGGGGTAAAGTGATTCAGGATATCGTAATAGCCTAACGAAAACGCAGCATCCACTCATGAGGTATTGTAGATTGTGGTAGTTAATTGACAAATCTTTTTTCATTAAAATTTGAGTAAAAAAGAAAGTATATACATTTGGGGGAGTCGTCTTGTACGGCGAGTATAGCCGAAACATACATTTTAACTTAAATATTTGGCGGTCTACTTATACGTCCAGTCACCTTGTACGCCAGCATATACAGTATATTAGGTTCTTACATAAACTCTATTTGTTACATAAACTCTTTCTCTTTATTTGAATATTTATTATATATGAATAGCTCTGAGGAATTATTCAACAACGTATTCCCCTTCATTGTTTATGATTTTCTGCCAACGATCCCCTAACTGACGAGAGAAACCACATTTAAGCCACATTTTAAGTTGCACATAATTATTAAACGAAACATCTCGAAACTAGAGAAAAAAAAGGTAAGTCTGAAGCGGGCAAATCAAGAGAATATGGTGTGTGTGGTAGAACGTCTTAACCGAGTTCTCTAATGGCATGTTTGGTCATGTTAACGATATGGGTGTAAGCGCTGTCATGTTGAATAGTCACACGATATCGCGCGTCAGGTATTTTCAGCGGCATTGCTTAAAATTTGAGACTGTCCATTTGTTCAATATACAGCTTAGCATTGAACATTTGGTTGTTTTGAAGACTTTCATCTCCATACAAATGCCTCGAGTAACTTTGTGACCTTGATTAAAAGCAAAGAGATGATGATGTCGAACATGTTCATTCTTGTCTACTTGGTTTTTAATCTGAAATAAAATGTCAATAACGTAAGGCAACAGTTTCACAGAATGGCCAGAGTTACAAAAAAGCAAAAAAAAAAAAATGCTATGAAAGATTATTCTTCCAGATCGTTTCCACCGCATCGGATATATATATATATATATATATATATATATATATATATATATATATATATATATATATATATATAATAAATGAGTAAAAATAATATCCTATTATAAATGTGCTTGTCCCTCCTTTCATTAATTCGCATGACCGTTACACCCTGCCAATACCTCATAAGTAATGGACTATTCCGTTCTGATCGAGAGGAAAGAGGGGAAAAGACATTATTTGGTTTTAGTGAGAAAAAGAAAGAATGAAAAAATGAAGAAGTGGGGAGAGAAACTCAGATTAAACTGCTAGAACAGATACTAAACTTTGATTTTAGCCATAAGTCTAAATTTCTACGGAAATTTCTTTGTTGTAGAACTTCCCATGAGCTTATTCAATCATTAGCTAAGAATGAAAACCGTGAAATTTTCACAGGTATTTTCAGTTTAGTATTAATGCTCTAATTTTTAATTCTTAGTATTTGATTTACAAGCATGTTTTCCTTAAAAGCGTTATTCTACTGTAATATACTGGTCAACATTTTTAGGCCTAGATACACTATTCAATTGTTAAATTATAAGCCATCCATATAATGATTTACTAAGCTTAGATGTGGTACAAGGCCAAAAGTATGAAGCATCCAGGGAGGATCGAACTCACTACTCAGTCCTAACAAGACAAGTTTGCTAAACCATTACACCACGTCGAAGAGCTTGGTTAAATTTTGCCGTGAAGCGTGAAAGATGGGACATAGAAGTTTTTTAAAAGAAGGTTTTGTTCTCTGATGAGAAACAATTTAACCTAGAAGACGCTCCAGATGGCTTCCAACGTTACTGGCGCGATAAGGATATTTTCTATACGACACAATGGAGGAGGTTCTATAGGATCTGAGGGGCTATCTTTTTCCAAGGAACCATAGAACTTCAAGTTATACAAAGGCGTCAAACCGCGGCTAGTTATATTGGCATATTGGAGACGGCGTCCTTTTTGATTGAAGGTCTTCGCCGGTGCGGAAATGATTGAATCTATCAGCGGGACATCGCTGCAATCCATAATATCCACAGGACGAAGGACTTTTTCATGGCGAATAACGTGATTCTTTTGGGCCATCCAGCGTGTTCGCTCCACCAGAATCCCGTTGAAAATGTTTGGGGTGGATGGAAAGGAAAGTCTGTAGAAATGGACATCAATTCCCAACAGAGCATGATCTTTGTGAAGACATTTTCACTATTTAGAATAACATTCAAGACAGCCTTCTGCAAATGCTTATATCGACCATGCTATAGCGAATATTTGAAGTTATTCACAATGTCGGCCGTGTAACTCAAAAATGAGACGTCTTGCTGGACTTTTCCTACTCTGTTTCGAACTTATTTTAGGTTTGGTTTTTAACTTTTGACCAGCGTGAATCTAGCCTAATTTTTCAGTATTCAAATTTTCCCTATTAAGTCCTAAAAAAATGTTTTTAATTTGTATTTTCCTTTTCTTGTTTTCATTTTTGGAGCTTTACTCTAAAAACGCAAAAGGTATATTTTTTCTTTATTTTCGTTGGCGTTAAGATTTTGACCAGCAGTGTATAATGTCTACAAACTTCTTATTGAAGCCATTATAAAACGTAAAAGAATGCAAAACATGTGCGGGTAGTTAGAATCGTGTGTACCAAAATGAGCCACTTGCATCATACCTGGAGCGTTAAATGACAATGTATATTGGATGACAAAGGATTTATATGTAGATCACCAACTGACAATGTGCAAGAATGTCAATTTTTATTCTTTTTAAAATTAAATGTGCCACTGAGATTTCTTCTTGGGTTAAAGCTGCCATCGATACTTTTGTATCTTCTCAGAAATCCCAGGTGAAACCACAATCTTCCTATTGATTAATATCCGACTGTTCAGCCGCCATAGCCCACGGGAATTACTGATAATTCAGATCACAACAGACGCAACTTTGCGCCTGCTCGTAATAACTGTAAAAGTATCCTCAAAGAGGCTAAATTTTGGTCTGCTGACAGAATGAGGCACGGTATAGCCTCTAACAAGTTTAGTCCATTTGACTACTGGCCTGCTGTGTGTTAAATAAATGTCGTCTGTCCATGCTCGATTCACTCAGCTTGAGGTGTCAGCATATTCTGCTGATAAAGCAGAATGTTTTGCTTGTTGATTCTCTTCCAATTTTTCTCTTGACTTATCTGGAGTATCTTTGCTGGACTTTCCACTTAAAAACTTAGTTTCTATTGTGTGATATTCATATAAATCCGTTTATGGTATCTGTCATCTCTAAACCGAATCCTCACAAAGCATGTGAACTTGATGATATCCCTGCAATAGTCCTTAAGAAATATGCTCCTGTTTTATCTAAACTCCACAATAAATTTATTGCTGCGTCTTGCTTTCCTGCTTATTGGGATTCTTCTTTTGCAGTTCCTAGTCTTTAAGAACTCAGGTAAACCATCTGATCTTTCTAGATGCCTTTTACCACTTTTTGTCAATGTACTAGAAGCTCTAATCAACTCAGATTTGTTAATCATCTCATATTCAAGGGTCTTCTTTCAGATAAGCAGTATGGCTTTCGTTACTCTAGGTCAACTGCTGATGTATTAACAGTTATTGCTGAAAGCGTTTATTAAGCTTTAGATAAGAACAGTGAAGCTCGGGCTGTTGCTTTGGATATCTTGAAGGCTTTTGATAAGGTCTGGCATAACGGTCTCCACAACTTGAAAGTATTTTGGGAAGAATTTTTATCTGTTTCAATCTTCCGTATGAAATCGCGAAATGAAAGTTATGAACGCCCACTCCTCTAGATCTTTTTGCATTAATTCAGATATCCCCCAGAGCCATATCCTTGGACCTAAGTTGTTCTTAATTTTCATCGACGACGTTGTGATGTCATCACTTCTCAACTGGTTATCTGTGCTGATGACACGACTATTTACTCCCGTCTTAATAGTAAGTCTGATCAGTTTGATAAAATCAAATTGACAGTTGATCTCAAAAATAACCTACTATATGTTTTTAACTAGGGAAACAAATGACTTGTTAATTTTAATGCCTCCAAAACAAAACTGTTCTCTTTTAAATATCTTAGAGAACCTTTTTTTCTCTTCTATCGACATGGTTGATACTAATCTCCAGGAGAATGACTCCTTACGCTTTCTCAGGATGTAATTTTCCTCTGACATGAAGGGGAAAAATTATATTGACTCAATCGCTATCTTTGCTGCTACGAAAGTTACTTTGTGCTAGACAATCTTTCTCGACAGAATCTATCTTACATAATTATAGGTTCTCCATTCGTCCATGCATTGAATATTTCTGCTACATCATGTTTGGTGGTCCTGATATGTATTTAGAGTTTCTTGATCAAATATGGTGGACACTCATATTTGAAATATACGTGGCATTTTAAACAGTGTGTATAACATTTATCGGCCTGTGCATTCGAGAAATTCTAATGTGCACTCCAACGGGGATCGAACCGACATCCTCCTTTTGTTTGATCTTACGTGTTTTAACGCTCGAGCGGTTCAGCACGGACACTATTCGTAACAACACAGATATATTGGCATCAGCATGCAAAAAAAAGCTAAAAATAATGGAAGCCTTATTAATAAAAACAAAAAAAACAACACTCAATAATATCAACTATGAACAAGGACACAATATCTTGATCGTCTTTTGCAAAAAACTATTTCTTATTTAATAGTTAAAATATTTCATCATTGAAAATGGCTAAATGTATAGCCGAAAGCGCTCAGATAAAAAGAACATTCCGACGGTTTTTATATAATTTATCATCTGAAAAAAGAAAATTATTAGATCCCATGAGAAATTGTATAAAAAAATAAATCAAAGCAGCTTGTCTGTCCTACTTAATGATATATATATATATATATATATATATATATATATATATTATGAAATGGACAAAGTCCGACAATTATTTAAAGACATTTTTATGTTTAACATTGTTTTTATAGATACAAGTATTTAAGTAAATGCTCTGTTTATAATAAACAGTATTAAATAACATTTACCGGCCTGAATGTCCGATAAATCTTCATAGAAAGGACAGGATTCGAACCTGTATCCTATACAGAACCGTCATTTGGCTTGACGTGCCTTTAACCGATTTGGCCACAGAGGAGCGTTCGGTGGGCAAGTCGAATTTACTGCTTATAAACTTCAATCTTCCATGAATCTTTCACGTACATTCATGGCGTATCAAATGTAAACAAATGACGTCACAGATTATGAAATGGACAAAGTCCGACAATTATTTAAAGACATTTTTATGTTTAACATTCTTTTTAAAGATAGAAGTATTTAAGTAAATAAATGTATCTATAAAAAGAATGTTAAACATAAAAATGTCTTATATATATATATATATATATATATATATATATATATATATATATATATATATATATCATTATTTCTCTACTATCGGTATTGAGCCCTCTTTTGAATTAATGCTGTTAACGTTAGAATTTATATATTATTTTTGTCCTAATTACATTCGCACCTATATATATATATATATATATATATATATATATATATATATATATATGTTCCAAGGAGAGGGGTTAGAATTTGTTATGGCTTTCGCCAGTTTGTGGCGTGTATAGTGGCGTTGTCTATTCTTGAAATGATGGAACGCATTGGGATACCTGTTTTATGCGGTTTGGCGAGACCATAAAGGTTGGGTATTCAAGGGTTATATTCTATTAGTCTATAACATGATTTATTTTCATTTTTAATCAGTTTCCTAATATCCTTGTTAAATATAGTCACACCAACATAACACATTTAGTCCGATGAAATCCTGAAGAACGAAATGCGTCACATAAAACCTTTTTTCGATTTGTCATATGTTTTCCCTCAATATTCTTTTTGATATATAAAAGTTTATATATTATCTTATATATATATATATATATATATATATATATATATATATATATATATATATATATACTAGCAGCATGGATGGCCCGGCGTTGCTCGTGCTTGATTCAAAAATCGTACGACTCATACAGCAATCGCTATCACTTGACTTAAAATAACAATGTTAATGTTTAGTATAAAAATTCGCAGTGTGAGATAGGCAAGAAGTTTGGGTTACACGTGAAATAGGCAGTGAAGTACTGAGGTGTACTGGGCCGCGTGGTAAAGGCAGTACACTTCAACTTACAGTGAAAACTGTAACGTGGAGGTAAAATAAGTTGGGCAAACAGCTGAGTAAATAAGTAACTTGCGACAGCAGTTAACTGTCTAATAGCAAAACTGAACTACGAAAAGGTAGAAATAGGTATGGAGCGCTAAGATGGACTGGGCTGCGCAGTAGAGGCAGCACGCGAAGATAAAATGGGTAATGCAAACGTTTAAGCAAATAGGTAACTTGCGGTAGCAGGAAGCTGTCAATTAATCCAAGGACAGATGCGTTAATGGCGATCAAATACGTGAGTGCGGATGCAGCCGCGCTGAAGGTATTTAAAGGTAGCATGACTTGTCATTGATTGGTGTAGCCTGGACAATGGCCATGACTTAGACCAATGAATGAGCTCACGCAAAATGGAAGATGCTAGCGCGCATTCACGCACGCGCGCATGATTTGGGAAGCGCAAGGCCTGGCCGTAAACGAGGTCAAGCTGCCTGCTACATATGCAGCTTGGCTCTAACGCACGTGATGCCGGCGATGAGAATGCAAGGAGCTGCAATGAAGCGTTTGCTCGTTTGGTTTGTGCGACAACGAAAAGCCGCTAACCGTTTGCCGGCATTAGCTTTGAAATGGATTGGGAGGAAGCCCTGCTGTTTTAGCGCAAAAACTCCTCGTCAGGTCTGGGATGCGGCCAGGGCTAGGGGAAAAGGTTTAAAGAATTGGAAAATGGACTGCTGAGGGCGGAACCATTTTCACTCAGCATTGGTATCAGGGATAAAAAAGACGAATTTCAATGGCCCTGCACCCATTCCAGAATTGGAGGTCAAATGTTTTCTTCCACTCCACTGCACGCACTGACCTGTTTCTTCCCGCGCATAGCGTGACCTTAAATTAATCTGCATTTAGGAAATACCCAACCGGAAAAACACTTTTAAGGGTTGACCGATTGTCGATTTGCACTCTGTTTGGAGGGCGCTCAGAGTTGAAACTTCACATGGTGACTCCCAATGGCCTTCTCATAAATCCGGTCGGTTTTCGCTAAAAACCGACATGCGGTTCAGGCGCAATCTGGGCGTTTCGGTTTTGGGGTTTTATTGATTTTCCGCGCTGTTTAGGAGTCCGTGGTCATGAAACTTTTGGACAACACTTCTAATGGTAGACTCTAAGAGGGTGTCAAATTTGGTTGAAATGCGATCATTCATTCTGTAAGCAGCTTTTTTCGATTATCGATTTTTTCGGAACCTGAGTCCGAACTCAAAAATCGGGCTCCGTCATGTCCTTACGGCAGCCATTTGCAAACTTGTGGTGAAAACCGCATCGAGATCGGGTGAGAAATGCGGCCTGGGCGAGGTAACACCGTCCACGACAGACACACAGGCAGACAACATGAGAAATATAGATAGTAGATATATATATATATATATATATATATATATATATATATATATATATATATATATATATATATATATATTTAGTTTTGTTTATGTACCTATGATTATCCTACTGTAATGACTGTAGCTACTTAACTCAGACTGTGCGCGACGGAAGTGCATAGCAGACGAGGCAGAATGATTGAAAGACAATCAAAGATTTAGAAACAGTTTTAAAAAATTCATATGCCAAAACTAAGTATGATTTCAAAATTTAAAATATTATTATGGATTACTTATAATTGCATGAATGAGCCCCAGTAGAAATAGTTATAAACAATTATTGATCGATTTTACCATTGTAATATTTTGCATTATATCAAGCATTGAGAATATGGTAACTAGGGTCTATAAATTGGAGGAGAGTGTTATCAATGATAATCTTCTGACTCCGAATCCACGGTAATTTCCCTTTAACTCTCTTTCTGTTATTTATTTTAAAATTGTACTTTTTATCTCATTTGGTGAGACACGACCAAATTTTTATTCCGAATAAAGAAAGAAAAAAATGTTTGGGAACCACTGCAGCTCATTACAGAAAATGGCTACCAATATTCTTGGAAGTGAAATACCTTTAAATAGTCATTGACGACTTACTGTTTTCCTCCTTGACTGATTTGTTATTAGAAAAACACAATTCACCGAAAGTCACTTTCAGTAAATTTAATATCTGGGCAATTTGAAGAAAAGATTAGAAAGAAGTTTGAAATTTGAAAAAACATTTAGAAGAGAAATTCATCACATATGTCCTCCACTAGCATACTTATGGCGAACACGCACTCACACAGACATACATAGACACACAGAGAGACAGAGAGATAGAGACACAAATACACAGATATGTGCGTACACGCACACATAGACACACACATATACACACAGAGACAGGGACGCATACACACAGACAAGCGTGGGCAAACACACACACACTGACACTCAGATGCACAGAGAGAGACACACACAGATAGACGCACACACATATGCACGCACAAATATGGATGCACACACACATGGACACATACAAAGAGAGAGAAAGAGAGAGAGAGAGAGAGAGAGAGAGACTTAAGCGTACACACACAAATACACACTTTGACCAATGGCAATAAGCATCAAAAACAATTAGCGACCAACTAAAGAGCTCTAAAAATGAACGTCACTTGCATACACGCACAAAGTCACTCATAATCTGTTTGCAAATATTACTGTTTGTGCTTTATAGATGGGATATAAGCTCTCAGATGTCAAGGAAGGAGGACACACACACACACACACACACACACACACACACACACACACACATATATATATATATATATATATATATATATATATATATATATATATATATATATATATATATATATATATATACACTGTATATATAAGCAAATTATATTCTGCCAGAGTGTATCTGTAAAGGAACAAAATGAATAAAAAGAAACAAGAGAAAAAACTATTCATAGCCTACGCGTTTCGTTCTCTGAGAGACTTTATCAAGCTAAATGTAGAATTTATTTTGTTGCACGTGTTTATATACAAAAGCGATAATATTGGTTTATCAACGATTTTTAAATTTGAGAACGGTCATGAATATTCATCAGGTGGTTGAAAGGTTAGTCAAAACATATGGAGGACACAAAGTGCCATAATTCAAAGTCTGGCAAAAACTTGTAGTGGACCATACGGTGTGTGAATGGAAGAAGAGAAGATGAGTTATCTCTAGGTTATGGCTTCCGCTGGCCGGTCCAGCTACATAAGAATGTTGGACTTTAATGGAGTCCAAAGAAAGCAAAAGAAAACAAACAAGACCGATATATATGTACAAAACAATTATATATTAATGACAAATAGATTAAAATACGAATTACAAATACATTGAAGACATGAATAAAATGTTACAGTGTCTGTATGGAAAGTTGTGTGTGTTGAATTGAATGTCCGTACGGGTGTGTATTTTGTTTCAGCGTGTTCCCAGAATATGGGAAACGCTGGTTGTATATATTGGAAATTTTAAGAGAAAGTTTTATACCTCGCCTCACGCGCGAGGTTGCGGCCCGCGGCCGAAGTCGAGATAGTTGCTCGCACGTGCACGTAAGCAGAGAAAAGAGGAAGAGGCGAAAGGTCAGCCAGTATTTATACTCCCGGGAGAGAGAGATCCCTGTTGAAGGGTTAAGGAAATGAAGAGGAGCTAACTGCGACAAACTAAGTAATAGTCAACAATTTTATTAATATTGTTTAAATTGTAATTAGATTGTTGTGTCATGAGATGGATGTATGTGCTGTACATCTACAAAAACATTAAGTATGGATTTAAGAATTTTCTTTCGATTTTTCAACATATTTGTGGTCGTGCATATACACAATGTTTGCCCTAATATTGTAAAATCACTGGTTCTCTCACCAAATTCCAGTTTTAAGCATCAATGTTACTAGACGACCTTCACGGTTTGCTTTGATTGGATAACATAATAATTACATAATAAAAGTAATTCATATTTCCTTCACGGATAAATTCGTCATGTGCAGCCAGATGATTTAGACATAAAAGTGAAATTCTATACATGTTTATGTGAACTTGCATGCTTGCTAATATGTGTTCATATATATATATATATATATATATATATATATATATATATATATATATATATATATATATGATATCAGACATGTTTGGTTAAATAATATGGACAGTGTATCAATTTTTTTATTTAACTTTTCAAATTAGCGAAGTAGGTGTTTTGTGTTATCGGTAAATAAACGGTTTACAAGTAATTTTTTATGTGTATGTGTGTGTCTTTTTAAACACTTTTCAGTATACGGTCACCTATAGAGAAAGAGACTTTATTTAATAGTGGCTGCTTTCTCTTTTGTTACAACACCCTTCAAAATTTGAAGTCTTTCTTTACACCGTCAACTATATAAAATGTTGATGTTATCTACTAAAATTTGTTTTGTTTTTCTTATTTTTGTCATGTATATATATATATATATATATATATATATATATATATATATATATATATATATATATGAGAAATAATACCCGTTCCACAAACGAGAAGTACGAGAAAAGAGACTGTTTCCATAGAACTTACGGCTACATCTAGCAAGCCTAACTATAAATTGATGAGATCTTGTCTACAGTCAAGTACTCCGCTTAAATTAAAAAAAAAGGCTAGGTATCATAGGGAAGAGCTCATCCGAAAAATTACCATCAAAATATTCACGGAAAAGTCACAGAGAGGCAACCTTATAGCAGTGAGAAAGTGACTGTAGCTGAAATGACAGGTCAGTACCAATAATATTGCTGATTCTTCTTTAGATAAATAGCAAGAGCATCGGTCCATACGTAACATCGATATTCTAAGCATGGACGAATGGTAGACTTATAGCTATATAGGATAGATTCTGGAGAGAAAAAATGTCTAACACGATACAGTGAACCAACGTACTTAGCAGCTGACCTAGCAATGGATTCAATACAGTCTTTCCACTTCATATCAGCCGAGAACGTTAACCCGAGAAGGCGTAACGAGTCACTTTCCTGGAGGGTAGCATCAAATTGATTGATGTGAGGAGGAACAGAGACACTACACTTATTTAATACAATATTACAGATCCACCAGTAATCCCAAGTGCCGAAGTCTGTAATCAAACAGAAATGTGGCTCCTTCGAGAATTCGTTTACATTCATTACGAGCGGTGACGAAAACGCCCCTGATGTGACGGGTGCTGTCATGCTGGTATAGACAAAAATAGTAGTTTCTGCGGGCTATAACAGCGGAGCATCCAGGTATGCACCATGTAGAAGATTTGGGTTTCACCAGGATTTCCGAGAAGTAATGAAAGCATCTATGCCGTCTTTGACCGAAGTGGAATATTATCCCGGATGTATGCACCAAGGCCATGCACGGGAATACTGGAATCTTTTCGGCAAAGGGGAAGATAACCCGAAACAGAGAATTCATTAGTAGTAGTGGTACAATTTAAATTTGTTTCGCAAAGTGCAAAGATATATTTACAAAACTTACACAAAAATATCATGAAATACTAAAGAGTAAATTTATTCAATAAAATCGTTCTATGAGAACAGATTCTATACTCTGAAGTTGGAGCAGAAACCACGAACATTGGAGAAGGAAAGATTAAGCGGGGTGGATTTTTGTTTACTGGTGTACTGGTATTTCTTTTCATTGTGTTTGTCATGATATACACTGATCAGGGTATATACACTAATCAAAGGAGATCAAAGTATCATATACATTGATCAAAAGAGAAAACAATTTACTGAGAGAGTGCCTTGATTGCAAAATCATCCACATTAAATTTGCGCCCGTGCTCACATTTCACCATTTCTGGCAGATCTTCTATTATCACAGTGTGGGATATCTAATAAGAAAAGAATCTAAATGAAATCGGATAGATCACATACAAAAAAATTAATTAAAAATTCCCAGCATCCCTAATTTGTGCGCATGTATAGTGACCCCAACGTAACAAATTCAGTCCGATGAAGTCCTAAATGACAAAACGTGTCACACGAAAACATTTCCCCCCAATATTGTTCTTGATATATAAAAAGTTATCTGTCTATCATTTTCTTATTTAATTTTTTTAATTTCCCAATCACGTGATTTGTGTTATCGGCAAATTTGCGAATGTTCATATTTATATTTATTTTATATTATTCGCCAACCCTGAGTACTTTCGAATGTTGCTACATTCGTTTGCAAGGATTGTTCTGTGTGTAGTTATGCAGCTGGTTTTGTTTAATTCCGGCATTCCCACGTTTAATGGAATCAATTTCAAGTCACACGAGGTGACTTCATATAAACGATCAGACTGATTTCATTTTTAATATTAAATATTCTTCAATATTGGATCCCATATGGAGAAAGACACGTTATTTAATGTTGGCTGCTTCACTTTTATTACGACAGCCTCCAGAATTTAGAGACTTTCTTTGCATTGTGTCTTATACATAAAATTTTGGATTTTATCTACTAAAATTTGTCTAATGTTAATATTATTTTGCTTATGTGTCATATATATATATATATATATATATATATATATATATATATATATATATATATATATATATACATGATGCGATGGGTAAATTGTCGTAAATTTGTATTTTTAATTTCGCGCATGCTCGTTGTTTTTTTTAATTTGTTGACTGCACAGAATAATAGGGTCAGTTGGTCACCGTCTGTGAGTAAAAGAGAACCATGACGCAATTCACTCCGCCAGAAATTTGGAAACGACATGCTTTACTGCTTGGCATTCGCTCCAGAAACTCCAATGTGAACATTTCAGAGTGTTTGGGTGTCAATATGAGGACAGTGCAGAGGATTCGGAAAGAATTGGATGAGTCTAATGGTGATTACTAAGGTGTTTGGAGTGATAACTAGTGAAGGAGAAGTTATACCACCATTCATCTTCCCAGAGACAATACGGAGGTCTACATCAATTAACTTGAGGAGGTAGTGCTGCAATGGGTCAAGAGGGTGGCTGCTGGAAGACCCTATAACTGGCAACACGTCTCTACACCATGCCACACAAATAGGAGAACCCAGTCATGACTGTCAGACAATTTCTTCGACCACATCACCTATTAAACCTGGCCACCTACATCCCCAGAATGCAACCCCCTTGATTATTGTGTGTGGAGCGGAGTTGAGCGAGAGACCAACAAAACTCCTTGTAACACCAAAGAAGAACTGAAGGCAAGGATTATGGCAGCATTCACCAACTTAAACAAGGACACTGTCCAGAAGAGTTGCAAGAGATTCCGAAGTTGTCTGGAGCCTGTGGTTGAAGCCAATGGTGATTTTATTGAATAAATTTACTGTTTGGTATTTCAAGATATTTTTGTGCAAGTTTGGTAAATATATTTGTTACATTGTGATGTCAGTGTTATTTTCTTTTTTTGCGTAATTCAGATGACAATTATATATATATATATATATATATATATATATATATATATATATATATATATATATATATATATATATATTCCCATATGTAGACACAAGCTCACACCACAAGCAGACCTATTTCTAACGAGCAATGGGTGTAATGCTGCGTGACAGGAAATCTGTCCTCAGTTTTTCATATGACCTTGCCTGGCCATTTAACCGCAGACAACCACCTTGATAACAATGACAACTAGAACGAGGGGCAGCATCTTGTCATAAAAAAAAAAATCTAACCAAACAATTAACCGAAAGTTCATTTGGTACAGCAAAAAAAAAAAAAAAATATTTAATAAAATTGGCTTAAAGTGTTTTCGAAATTATAGATACCAACAATATTCAAATCAGAATTACTTATGTTAATACCGACTGTTAAAAACGAAAAAAAGAAGTTGATATTTCAACTGAAATTGAACCTCTACTGATTATTTTGCTTTTAGTGATGTATAAGAAAGATGCTCTGTTCATTTTATGACATATCACCCCCTGTTGCTTTATTTTTTAATTTATTTTTTTTAATCATTTCACCCCAACAAAGTTGGAATGCCACTAGAACGCAGGGAGTTACAGGGAGTGAAACTGAGAAAAAAGACTGAGTAGGGGGAGGATTGAGGAAAGGACAAAAGATGAACGGGATTCAAGAAGACAGAAGATGGCGATTGACATTGCATTTAAATTTTTGAAGATTGTAGTTATCAGGGAAGCAAGTAAACGGAAGGGAGTTCCTCAGGCGGGAAGTGCGAGAAAAGAAACTGTTAGAGTAAAAGTGGCAGTTGCATTTAGCTATTTCAGTAATAAAAGGGTGGGACCTAGATGCCACTCTACTAGCACACTTAAATTCATGTAGTTGGGGTATCATGGAAAAAAGCTGGTCAGAGCAATCGCCATGAAAATATTTGTAGAAAAATAACCATTCTTAAAATGCTGAAATTAGTTTTGGACCCTTCTTCCTCATCTATGTGCCATGTCCCTTTAGGACGTTGGCAATCTCTCCACAACATCCTGTCCTTTGTAGCTCTTAATAAACTTTGTGTTTTTGCTATCTCTCCTAAACCCTGTTCTGCCATCCATCTACACAAGCTTGTTAGGTAGGTTATTTGTTGTTTTCGTCTATTCCTTTAGCCTACAATCACCTGTCTTGTAAGTGTCAAATTTTCCAAGCCCTCTTTCTTCATTATGTGCCCTAGAAATGTAAATTGTCTCTTTCTTTTTCTAAATATAAGTGCCTTTTTGTTTCCATTTTCTCTAAATCTTCCTTGTTTCTCACATGTTCAGTCCATGGTATTCTCAGTAGTCTTCTGTAGAACCACATTCCGGTTGATTCACGTCTCTTCTTCACCTGTGAGGAGACTGTCCAGTATTTACTGCCCTAGAGGAGGACTGTACAGTGTACATAAAAGTTCAGCTCTCTTTTCTTTGTTTCTAATGAAATTTTCTTGTTTCTTAATACTTTGCTTAGCTTTTGGAAGGCCTCTTTTGCTATCCCAATGTGCCTTCGGATTTCAGTGTTGTACTTTCTATACTCTGTTTAACATTTCCCAAATATTTAAATTTTGTTCTTGTTTGATTTTTGTATCTCTAGTTTATAATTTGCATATTTAGCTGTTCCAATAGGAACAAACATGTATTATATCTTCTTGCAACTGATGTTTAATCCTTTCTTCTTGCTTTCCTTCACTACCATCAGTAGGAATTCTTATAGTTTCCTTTCTGTGTCTTCTATCAACACTGTGTTACCTTCAGATCTTATCTTGTTAAGATTGTGGCTGCCAATTATGAATCTTGGTAGGACTATAGTTATTTATTCTTTTGCTTTTTTTCTCCACATCCCAAATTCTATCATAAGATTCAGGGGTTTTGACATTAAATTTAAAATGGTGCAACAAAATTGCCAGAATCACAACACTTGCATCCGAAACAAAAATACAGCTGAATTGCAATATCTACCGGAGACATAGATTATCTTTAGATGTATACATGAAGCTAAATTGAAAAAAATTGACCATCCCTCCGAGTTCCTGTTTGGCCATCCATTTACATAAGCTCAATCGGTAAGTTACTTAATGTTTTGCTCTGCCCTGTTCATTTTCATTATATTTAACAAGTGTGTCAAATTCTCCAAGCCCTCTTTCCTCACTTAGTGTCCCAGAAATTTCAACAGTCTCTGATTCTAAGTATAAGTGTCTTTTTGTTTCCATTTCCTGAATTTTCCCTCTTGTACATGATCTGTCCATGGTATTCTCAGCATTCTGCTGTAAATCCATATTTCTGTAGCCTCCTCTCCAACTGTGAGGAAATTGTCCTGTATTTCCTGCCATACAGGAGAACTGATATTACACAGCAGTTCAGTACTCTTTTCTTTGTTCCTAACAAAATTTTCCTGTTTCTTAATACTTTGTTTTGTTTTTGGAAGGCATCTTTCACTATTCAAATGTGCCTTTAGATTTCTGTGTCACATTTACTATCATCTACTATAACATATCCCAGATAGTTCGATTTATATACTTGACTGACTCTGGCATCTCCAATGCATAGCTTTGTATCTTGAGCTGTTCCTCTTGCTAAAAACTGTATATTTAGTCTCTTTACAATTAATAGTGAGTTCTTTCTTCTTACTTACCATTACTACATTGCCTAGGATGCCCTGTAGTTTATTAATAATATAGTGAAGTTGTAGATAATCTATAGGTATATGTGTAATGAGAGTGCTTGGAAGGAAGATTTATTCTCCCATTTATATTTCTCCCATTATGGGCATTGTTATAACCATAATATAACAATACCATAGCTTACAGACAGGATGAAGCGAAAGAGCTGAAAGGAAAAAGAATGACAAACATGCTTTGTTCTCAGAGAGACTCTTATAATACTAAGACATTCACAAAACTATATATATATATATATATATATATATATATATATATATATATATATATATATATACAAGTGTCCCACATGGAGAACTATATATCACATATATCTACACAAGAAAGCAAGGTATAAGGAGGAATAAAAAGAGAAAGCCTTACATATAATATAGAGATACTGCTGGCATAGAAATGCCATTTTTAAGACTCCAGATTTAAATGGACCTCATTCATTTATGTCCCAAAGGGAAATGGTATCATGTGCTTTTAAGCTACTGGGGGAAGCAAATTTAGTCTCATCCTGGGCCCTTTGGCCCAGGCTAGAAGAAAAGTAACCCTCTTGTGTGGTTGTTGTCTATGAACTGAAAAATGACTGCTATATGGAGTGATATTACAAAGTGGCTGTCATATGACAGTGACTCATATCCCCCAAAGGGAGATAAACGCCTTTTGTATTCTGGATGTGCATGAAATAAGCTTTGGAGTAAAGGTCTGTAAAAAATTGATTGATTGATTTGTTTTCTATGGCTTATCAACACTTTGCAAGTTATATAAATATGTTTTTTTTCATATATTGTAAGAATTTGGTGGGGAGAGATAATAGTGATACAAGTCTTACTAATTAACCCATAGCTGGAGGGAAGAGAGGTGGATTCATACTTTTCCCAAGAGTATTTACAATGTAAGTGAATATAATGACCCCAATTGGAAATGGAACTCAGTTCTCCAATTAATTAATCCCCAAGCCATTATCCATTACACCAACTACACATCCAAGCTTGCAGCACCAGGTATTTCCAAGCAGTTTCCTACCTGGCTCAATGTTGCTTAACTTCAGTGAGCTTATGGGACTAGTGTTTAAATATGATGTGGCTGTAGGCCTGTCTGTAAAGAAAAAAGACATTACTTTTGATACACCTTAAAATAATACTACTACTAATAATAATAATAGAAATAGTATTATAATGTGAGAGATATAGAAGAAAATTTTATTCTACCATTTGTATTTCTCCCATTATGGGCATTATTATATCCATAATATAATAACACCATATTTCATGGAATGAATGGAATGGCTGAAAGGAAAAGGAATGACAAACATACAGAGAGACTTTTTATACCAAGACATATTCAAAACTATATATATATATATATATATATATATATATATATATATATGTATATATGTGTGTGTGTGTGTGTGTGTGTGTGTGTGTGTGTGTGTATATATATACATGTCCCAGCAGAGATTAATATATCATATATATCTACACAATGTGCAGTGTGTAAGGAGAAACAAAACGGAACTTGTAAACTGTAGCATTTGTCGGAGGAAGCAAATTTAGCCTCAGCCTGGGCCCCTTGTATGGAGTGGCATCACTAAGCGGCCGTCAGAGAACCCATGTGACTTATCTCCACCAAAGGGAGATAATTCCCTTCTGTATCCCTGCAGCATGAATATCAGGCAGAGGCAGTGGTAGAAAATGACAGTCACAAGATATTATGAAATTTTTCTTCTTAGAGAGAGAGCATGTCATTGAAGTATGAAGACCTGATATTATTGTTATGGATAAAGAGAGTAGAAAGTGCCAAACTGCTGACTTTTCCATTCTATGTGATACAAGAAAAAACTCTAAAGAAAAAAATTGAAAAATACCAGGTTTAGGATAGAGAGTTGAAAAACTATGGAACATGATTGTTGTGAAAAAGTAATTCCTTGGAAGACTACCTAGAATTTTCAAATATCACTTAAGAATTGGAGAATGAAGATTGTAGAGCTCCAGAAAACTGCTATGATTTACTCTGTGAGGGGATTAGCCAAAGAGTTCTTGAGTTGTGAGGAGTCTTGTTGATACCATGCTTCAAGAACAGAATTTTCATCAATGTGTGACAGCAACATAATAATAATAACAATGATGATGATAATAATAATATAGTTTGAATGAATTAATAAAGGAAAAAATGTCACTTACCTTGACACCAGCAGAGAAACTGAGTAAATGAAAGAGAAGAGTTTTTATAGATGACCAGAGCATTGTGGGTAACAAATATCTATATAAGGGGACAGAGAGAGAGAGAGAGAGAGAGAGAGAGAGAGAGAGAGAGAGAGAGAGAGCGCAACAGAAGAAAAAAGAGATACTCTAAGTATGATCAAGAATTGGTAAAGGTGTTGTGAGGAAAATAATAATAACAAATACAAAAAAAAAAATAACAAATTCATTTTTCAGGTTTCTGGTCACATGGGCGATTTTATGACCCCATTCTGGAAAGGACAAAATCTTTCTCCTTTTGGCTTCAAGATTTGAACCACGCAGTAATAGCATTTCCACTGAGGAATTTTAGTTTTCTCCAGTACAATGAACATTTTCCACTTACCAACAACATCATCAAACATATTTTAGCAGCTCTACTCATGAAGTAGAGGTTCAGTCTTCCTAACTCAGTGCAAGGCTGACTTGAGCTTGACCAGCTTTACCTGCCCGTATCCTTACTTCCCATAAATCATTTCTTACTCAAAAAGGAAAATAGATAGACTTGGTCTTCTAAAGTCAACATGAGGCTGACTTGAGTTCAACCATTCTTACCTGTTCGTATCCTTACTTCCCATAAATCATTTCAGAACCAAATGGACATACTCAAGTGACCTTTTAACTTTGTTTTAATACAGTCAACATGAAAGGAATAAACTTTATTTTGTATGCTTCTTCTATCTTCTTTGTTTACATACTGAACACCCACCTTCACCTAAAAAATACACACAAAACCCACAACCTTGTTAACATCTACAGCAGGGGTCATCTGCTGGCCAGATTCGACCAGTGATATCAGTTAATCCGGTCTACTGCTGCACTGTGCCACAAATGAGCTAAAATATAATTATTTATACAGAATTATCAATAGATTGTAGTTAAACTTTCTATGTAGAAAAAAATAAAATAGATGTAAGTAAAAATGCCAAAATTTGGCCAATCTGATTTTTGCATCTGACAGTAATATAAGTTTTAGGAAAATCTGTGAAATCAAAAATTCAGCAACTTTTTGTGACATTTGATATCCAAGCACTTTTTGTGCAATGAAGTATCTAAGAAAGGCGATTTCAAGCCTGCTGCATCAATTATGTTTTAACTTACATTGCTGTGTTTAAACAGCTTTGAAGAGTTCTGTATATAAAAAGGATTAACTTCAGCAAATTATGTCATATATTTTGTCCGAACTCATTATAAAATCTAAAGTATGTAAAGTCAGCATGTGTAACAAGGTTGACTGATGAACATTTGAAAGCAATTCTATTGTTTGGATGCAGCAATTCCAAAGCAAATCTTAAAAAGTAAACGCCAGTTTCACAAATCTCACTAAAACTTTTTGTTGCTTAGTTTGTGAGATTTGGATATGTATGTACTCGGTGTGATATAACTATTTCATTACTAATGTTGCCTTCATTGTTAACTTCTTGGAAAATAAATATGTTTGTCATTTTTATTTTGTGAATTCAGTGTATTGTATTGAACAAAATGGTTATCTGATCTGAACTTGTCATTCTCTCACTTATCTGGCCCTCTGTGAAAAAAGTTTGGTGACCCTTGATCTACAGAGTCAAACCTCAGAGCCAACATACTGTTTTTGCTCTTGCTCGTTTCTGTGACAAATTGTTGAGTTTGAAAAGTTCTTCATGCTTGTTCACTTTATTTCAACCACAGTAAACCACAAAAGCTATTTTCAGCATGGTTGGAGGGAAAGTAAAATTAGGCCCAGATATGATTTAAAACCATTTAACAATGGGAAAGATGTATTTACCCAGCTTCAGAACATCCTCAATTTCACAAGCTTCATTCTAGTTTTCTTAGAAGCAGATAAACTTTCTTTGTACTTAGAAATAAGTGATGAGGAATAGCTGGATGAAGACATGATAGACATCAGATTGAAGCAGACATTTACAGAAGTGTCCTTTGAATATATGAGAAACATAGAAGTGTGAGATGGACTGGAGAATCAGTTGATGTTTATGCCAACGTCATCAAAAGGTTGACAGGGTTGGCAGGATAGACAGGGAAAATACTTGATCAAATAGCAAAATTAGCTTTTGTAACTGGCTTCCTAAATACCATACCTGTGGCAATACAACTAATACCTGGTATTGAGAAGATGGAAGTTGTTGAATTGATTGGATATTAGCGAGTAAAAGACTGCAGGAACCAGAACTGTAGCAATAGTTTTGTGAAGCAAAAAATGAACAAGAGAAAGTAGAGATAAATGATAGGGGGGAGCCATAATTGTGGACCTCAAGTTTGTCAGTTTGCAATTACATATCATAGAGAAATTATGGTGTGTTTTTGTTTGGTTTGTTTAGGGGCACATCAACTCCTTATGGGTCATTTAATGCTGAAATTTAATTTTCTTCGGTTGTTTTGAAGTAATAAAAATGTCATTTACCTTTCACATTTGAATACATAGTAGATTATACACAGCTTTTGTACATATGTATGTTTGAGTAGACATCATTTCTAGAGGCACTGATGTGTGTTTTCTGTCATAGTTTTGTTGAATACAGTTTAATTTAAGAAATTGTTGGATACTATATAGATTAATGCCATAACATTTTTTTTATGTTGGCTGGCTTTGTTGAGTCGCATAGCAAACTCTATAAGTTATTTAATGCTGAAAGCTAAATATTTTGAATGCAACTGTATTCCTGCAACTACAGATAAAATGTATTCTTGGTCATTTTGCTATAAATAGGTATTGTTGGTAATTTTTTTATTGAAAAATGTATTGCTGGTATTTTTACTATAAAAATGTATTTTTATAATTTTATAGTGTTTTGCTTTTGTTTAGGGGTTCATTATTTGCCCATAGCTGGGACCTTAGCTTGGATCAGGGTGGACCTGGGAACAACTGCAATTAAAAGGTGGTTCCACACTCCTCATAACCTCCAATCTCCTGATCAGAAACCTTGCTGCTGGATGTAGTTTATCATCCTACCTAGGACTAAGAAATTATAGTGGTACCAATTGGTGAAGTATAAGGTTAAAATGTACTGTTTAACAACGTTTGGGTTTGGGTTCAATGTTTACTCCAAACATTATTGCAGCAGTCCTAAGAACATTGTGAAAGAACAAAGTACAACAGGCCACAGACTTCTATATTGAAGACATCATAATTGATTTGACTAAAGTGTCAGCAGAAGAAGTGGTGGATCATCTTAAAACATTTCGGATTAGTTTAATACTTTCACCCCAGCCCCTCAAACTCTGACATCTTACTCTCTGGGTTGAGGTGTCTACTCGGTCGTAGGTCTCCTGAGCATCCATAGATCATTTGACTGGTTCTCTGGTTTAATCTGGCTTCCTGCCCACATTGTGTTTGGAAAGCAGAAGTGATGTTCATCCATTCATGGTTGACTGAAGATGTAGACATGGCTGGAGAGTCTGTGCTAAGAAATTTAGAATGCACCAAAAAAATATATATATGTGCAGAAAGCCGGACAAACAACTATTCAATGGTTGAATTGATAATGTCTTTTATATAGCAGAAAAGAATAGTATAGAAAAGAAATGGGTTACAGAAAAGAAAAGTAATTCATACACTGGATTCTAGACAGAATGAGAGTGGGTGGTGATTAACTTGTTGTTAAATCATCTCAGAACGATATACAACTCTTGCGATGGAGAGATAAAGATTTCTGTGAGTGGCTTAAAGTTTATAGTTGCGTTCCTCCTCGGCAGTAGTAACAGTAGTAGTAATCTTCATGGTAGCTGGATCAGCGGTACTTATATCAACAGTACATGTTAGCCGGGGTTTTGTTTCAATCCTGACGTCACTTTCATACTTCTTCAAGCCTTCAATTCAACTCTGCTCACTTTCAATCTCCGACATCTCTCCACCCAGCTCGACTGCACTCGACAACAGGCGAGCCAAAAGCAACCTTTTGCCTCTCCTGTCTACTTCTTCTGTCTGCCTTGTCTGTCTGCCTCTTCTTCAGCATAACTACGCATTTGTATAGATAAATCTGGTTGGTCATAATTGCCCCTTGACCCACATGCGATTATCACAGGTGCTCCTTTCAACCCAAAATCATGTGAATTTCAAAGTCCCTCATAGCTTAGTAAGCTCTATTTCAAATTTTAACCAATAAAAATTATTTTGACCATTTTTCATTGTCTTTCTAATGACCCAATAGCAAATGGGCTAGATCAGATTTCCCATCAGTAAACAAAATTGCTCTGATCTAATTTCACTACTCAGATTCACTCCAATTTCAATAAAAAAAAAACGTTTGTGTGTGTGTGTGTGTGTGTTTCCCAAATTCTCTCTGTCATATTAGTAATGAAGCCTCCGAAGTTCTTAGATAGAGGAGCAGTGGTGGGACCCCAGCTAAAAGGAAATAAAACAGGAACCTGGTGTTTATGAGGGGTAATAATGTGCCAGAGGTAAAAGAAGATGTAAGTAGATGGGAATTATTCTCAATCTGTTGGAAATTGGTGGGACACTATCCCATTGTTGGATGCTTATGAAGAACAGTGTGTAGTTATGTAAAAAGGAGGGCAAGTGGGATAAGCTGGGAATGTAAAGTAGACAATGGGACAATTGGTATGAGGCAGAAGATTCTGAGGTAAAAAGAACAACCTAGTGTATCTAACTCAAACAGGAGTAATGTAGTACAATTGCAAGCAGCAATGCAACGACTGTATCCATTGAGAAAGATGGTATTGTGGCTTAAGTTGAGAAAAAAAGACGTTTATAAGCATATCATGTGGCAGAATAAGATTCTGTGTTGTAGGTTATTAATTTAGCCCTGAAATGGGGATTGATTAACATTAATCCTAGAAATAAGTGCATTGACAATGAAAGAGATTATGTTAAAAAATAAATATTTGTTGTGTAAATGCTTTTAAATGTAAATGCTAGGCTATGGATTTATTCATGTAACTATGTACCCATTTTCAAGATCAGGTCAGCTGGTATTAAAAGTTTCATGTAGAAATATATAACTGAAGACAGGGAGGCAGGGGAAAGCTGTGGTTAAGCTGCTTGACAAGTTTGAATAAATGGATTGCAGAACAAGGACCACAAAGACAAAGTGGAGAGTAAAGGAGAAAGAGTTACAAAAACAGGAAATAATAGAGAGCCATGACTGCCTTCTTCCGAAAAGGACATGGTACCGAGGGAGAGAGAGAGAAAGACAAACAAAGAGACACAGAAAGATAAATTTAGAGTATTCTGGAATTTTGACCAGTTATATACTAACAAGCAGGTATACAAAACTAACATTGTTTTTTTTAGGAATGCATTTTATATATTTGTGGAGATTTCATATAGGTTACAAATTCAAGTGCCCTTTGGGAGATTGTATCGCCAACAAATTAAATAATATTTATGTTGGTCACACCACAAACTCACTTTCACAATGCTTGACACTACATTTGAATGATAACTCTAACATTTTTAGGCATTTAAAAGAACATGCCTGGCCACATAAACAATTCCGGAAAATCCTTGTTGGAAATGCAACTATACTTAAACATGAAAACAATAAACAAAAACTAAAAATTTTTGAAGCTATATGCATAAAACATTTGAAACCTAACCTGAACAAAATAAACTATGAAATCTCCATAAATATTCTTAAATGCCTATAATTGGTAACAGAAGCCATTGGTTTATACCAAAGGCTTCCCATACTTAATACTTCTTGTTTTCACTCTCGCGTGGTCATGTGTGAAGTCATGTGTGACGTCATGAGCTGCGGTGCGATTTTTGCTTCCAGCATCTTATATGCACGTGTTTATCATTGCTTGGAAATCATCCATGTAAACAGAAACAGACTATCATCAATTTCTTGTTCGTGTATTGCTTAATATATTGTGTAATTGTCATCTTCGATAATGGCTTATGTAAGCCGAAAGCTTAGATTGGATTAAAAAATACGTATCAATATTGTGATTTTCTTTCTTTGTTTAATGATAATGTTATTAAGCTTATCAGATGATATGAAAAGAATTTACATAAAATAAATAGACAACACTTGTCTATATTATTTAATGAAACATGTATGAATGAAAAATTGCTGCTTAAATACACACAATCTATCTATCTATCTATCTATATATATATATATATATATATATATATATATATATATATATATATATATACCTCATAAAAGATAAGCTTAAATATTAATGCAATATTTAAATGCAGCAATCAATTTTGATTTCTTTTGTAGTTTATTGTTGCCTATCGTATCTACACCTTCCTACCTATTGGGATGAAGACCCAATGAAGAGCCCTCTGCAGGAGCTAGCTTACATGCTGCTCAATTGGTTTTTAACGTAGTATATATATCATGAGGGGCTCTCCTATTATTTTCAACGTATAAGTGTCTTTCAATTCAGATTTTATGTTTATGTTTTGTATAAGACAACAATTCTGCACAGGATTTGCAAACAAATCCATATGAGGGACATGCAGAAGACTTGACCGTCATTTGGGTTGATGAATTAGTCCAATATTTAGTGTTAATTCTCTCAGATGGTTGAGATGATTCTTTTCAAAGTTAGTTATACCTCGGTGACAGGTGTTTCTCCAGTTTACTTAGTTTTCAACAGCAAGTTTGAATTCTTCAATAGGGATGTTTGCGGCAACTAAATTGTATTTAAGTTTATCCTTGAAGCGTAACCAAGGACGGCCTACATTACGCTTACCATGAAAATTTGGCTATACATGAGAATTTTCGGCATCTGATCATCACTCATTTTGATGACATGACCAGCCCATCTGAACTGTGATTGCATCAGAGAGGATTCAATACAACTGACACCACATTTGATATAACCACATATAGAATGAAGACAGCATTTAAGTATATATATATATATATATATATATATATACTAAAGAAAAAACAACAATGTTGGTGTGATCAACAGACGACTTGCCAGATGATCTAACACCTTAGATAAGAAAGAATTCTGAAGAAGGAAAGAAAAGAAAGAACAAATATATATATATATATATATATATATATATATATATATATATATATATACTAGTAATACTCGGTTGTAAAAAACCTTGGATAGTGCAACTTGTAAATCTTACAAAGCATATTGGTACCTGAGGAAAAAAACTGGAAAAAAAAGAAAGAACTTGAAATCCTTCTGCAGGATAATCTTGTGCATAGTCATAAATCTAAAGAGACATGATCGACCAAGCATGTATACATATGGCATATCACTTTTTTTAGACTAAACTTATTGCTATCAGCTAAGACAAATCAACTACCTATCTCTTGAGCTTTCTTGTTACAATTTGTGAGCAGCTTATATATAACAAAGAAGAAAATTCAAAACTACTACAATAATAATAATAATAATAATAATAATAATAATAATAATAATAATGATCATCTGTATGTTTCCAGTTCTGAAGGAGGCAGAGGATTAGTTCAACTAGAACTGTCTTACAAAACCACAACAATCAGTCTTCAAAGATACCTGAAAACTACAGATCTGTATCAAAGAATATGAGATAAGAAAACTTATTCAATAATAAAGGAAGCCAACAAATTCAAAAGGGAATTTCAAATGGGCAATTTTTGTCTTTCACCTGTATGTATGTGTATGGGCTCCCCACATAAAACACAAACTATGTGTCACATCATCCCTTAGAAGGAAGGTCATGTAAATAAAACCATACATACCAAGTGAACTATACAAGGAAAAAGATATAATAATAAATTACTTCAAAAATATAAGTGCTACCTCAAAGACATGGGGCTTACAGCCAACCATATGATCACCAAAGTTAAGCAATGTTGAGACTGGTCAATACCTAGATGGGTGACTGTTGGGAATACCAAGTGCTGTAAGTTTAGATGTGTGGGTGGTGTAATGGAGAGTTCCAGTTCCTGTTGCATTGTTATATTCATTTACATGCAAAAAAAACCCTGGCTGTCCTTTAAATCAACCTCTTCTATCCCAACTATGGGTTAATTAGTAGGAATTGTATCAGTAAAATGATTATTATCTTCAAAAACTCTGTAAAATCTAAAACTATTTTCTGGCTTTAAATAACCTGCAAAAGGTTGATAAAACATAAAAAACAAATCAAGTTTTAGCATATAAATTATGCCCTGCTAATATTTTATAAATAATGCACTGTTCCATTCTTGATCATGAGGGAAAGACATATCAGAGACTGTTTTTGCAAATCACATTGAAATGCTTGTTAGCATATTGCATACATTTGGCTGTGTTGTTTGTGCTTGGTATACCCTTATTAGACTGAGTGTCATGACAGATATAGTGGGTATTGTGTATTTGTATCCCAGGGTCACTTTAATAGCATGCTAGTCTCTCACTCAATAATAATAAAAATATTATTAAGTACAATAATTTATTTATTAAGAATCAGTGTTTGTTAAAATTTGGTTACTACTTAAATATAGTGGTCGACTCACAAAAAAGATAGGAAAACTTGGGGAAGGGAATAGTTTTTGTAGATTAGCATTCTTTGATCTTTTTGTTATTGATTTAGAAGGGAAATGATCATGGCTCTCCACAATTTCTTTTTTTTTGTATCTCTTAAATATTTGTTTTTTTGTTCTCTCTTAATCCCTGTTCTGCCATCCATTTACACAAGCTCACTAATTAGGTCACACATTGTTTTCCTCTGTTCCTCTAGCCTTCAATTTATGAGTATCAATTTTTCCAAGCCCTCTTTCCTCATTGTGTGCCCTAGAAATTTTAACCATCTCTTTCTGATGTTGATTATAAGTGCCCTTTTTGCTTCTATTTTCTTGAAAACTTCATTTTTGCCCACATCTTCAGTCCATGGTATCCTCAACATCCTTCTGTAGAACAACATTTCTGTTGTTTCAAGTCTCTTCTTCATTTCTGAGGAGATTGTCCAGTATTTACTGCTATATAGGACTGATATTACATAATAGTTCAGTATGCTTTTCTTTGTTTCTGTTGAAATTTTCCTGTTTTTTTAATACATTGCTTAACTTTTGGAAGGCACATTTCACTATCCCAATGTACTTTCAGGTTTCAATGTCATACTTTCTGTCTTCTGTTAAAACACTTCCCAAATATTTAAATTGTTGCACTTGCTTGATTTTGGAATTTCCAATTTGTAGTTTGCACGTTGGTTGTTCCTTTTGATGACAACCATGCATTCTGTCTTCTTGCAATTGAAGTTTAGTCCATTCTTCTTGCTTTTCTTTAATACCTTCGGTAGGAGTTCTTGTAGTTCTTTGTGTGTTCTCCTATCAAAATTGTATCATCTACATATCTTATGTTGTTAAGATTATGACAATGAATAATGAATCTTGCTAGGAGTTCTAGTTGTCTCAGAATCACCTCACTGTATAGGTTGAATAAGTCTTATGAAAAGACAAATCCTTGTCTTACACCCCTTTCAATGTATAGGTCAAATACATATATACAGTGTCAAATTGAACCCTGTCTTTTACAGTTATTGGCCTTAGTTGTGTTGTCTACATTTTCAATTGTTTTTCATGAACATATTTCCAAGCATGCAAGATCTAATTTTAATCATTTACAATATAAAATAGTTAAATGCAAATAGACAGGTACTGAGTGCAGTGGCAGATGGGGTCTAAAAATATTGGATGCCAGGAAACAAAGGGGGCCACCCACAACTACAATGCTATCATTTAATTTTCATAATGAATAAATAAAATTTTCAAGAAATACATATGGAAAAAAGGGTACAATTAAAATTTTTGTGGAAAAAATATGTATTTCTTGGCAATTACAGTGTACATGTACTGTATATATTATTAGCAATTGATATCAAATGTAAATCCAGAATGTTATAATTGAATTTTTTATTTATTTTAATTTTAAGTAATTGGTTGATATTTTTAAGTAGTTTACTGCCCAATTTACCCATTAACAGATAGTTCAAAAGTAGAATAGAGTATTGCATGCAGTCTACTATATTAAGAGCAATCATTTGTGTTCACCAGATGACTGTTCGAATCTGCCAATAAATGCTTCTAACAATTTCATTTCCATAAAGAGCGACACGCATGATTCCAAATTCTCCTCAGACAGGAAGTTTCATAATCTTGTCTTTAGATTTGAAAATGTCCTCTCACATTGGACTTGTGTAACTTATAGTGTGTAGATGACTTTATAATGTTCGTATTCCATTTTATTACTAAAACAGTTCTTTGTGTTTGTTCCTACATTGCATTTTTATTTCATACAGAGTTCTCACTCCATTAGGAGCCCACTTACCTTCAAGCAAGCTACCCTGGCCACTGACTGAACAAGATTTGAACTTGTAGTGATTCACAAATAAGAAGCAGGAGTTGTGTTCCCTGCTTTGTTAAATTATAGTTAAGGAAGAGAAGTAGAATTCCCAAAATGTACTAGAAAGACAATTTTGGTGTGGAAATACAAAGTTTCTATCTCTTGGCTGCCAACTGTTCAACAAATGAGCTCACAAGAAAGATGTCTCATCATACAGATAAACCTAAAACCATTTCTTTCTTTGCATTAATCCATATATATATATATATATATATATATATATATATATATATTGATTGGTATGTTCCACTTGTATGTTTAGTCAAAAATTAATCATTAAATAGATATGTTATATTCTGTTGCATGTGCACAAAAAACTGCCTATATTTTATTTCATGTTTTCATGTAATATTAAATATAAATATTAATTTAACATGTTGTGGATGGATGATATAATCTCAGATAAATATACTGACTCCTAATGCTATCCTCTACCTTTATAAGAACCAGATGAGGCCAAAAATGGAGTACACTTGCCATATTTGGGAAGGAGCTGCCCAGACCTCACTTTCCAGTCTTGATAGTGTTCAAATGCATGTCTGAGTCCATGTTGCAGAAGAATTATTTTTCACACTCCAAGTTCTCTCTCACAGGCGGGATATGGTGAGTCTCTTGCTGCTCTATGGCTACTACCATGTAAAGTGCTCAGACGAAATGCATCTCCTGGTTCCACCAGCTCTGATCTTCATAGCTAGGACTCACCATGCTAATTACATAGTAGCAAACTACTCACCTTCCCTTTGTATTCCATTGGCGAGAAGTAAGTTCCACTCAAGCAGCTTCTTCCTGTGAACCACTGCCCTATGGAGTAAACTCCTTTGGACAGGGGTGGACAGCCTTTTTGAGAATGTGTGCCAAAACTGGCTAAATTTCTGACACACAATCTTTGCACATGTCAACAAAAATTTTTTAAGAACATATTATTTGATATTCCTTTAGTATGTGAAGAACTTTTCTAAATAATAAAAAAAATCACCCCAGAGCAGTAAAGACATGGTAAGAAATTATGCGAATCATGTAAAACTGACCGAATTAAAAAATTATAACAGAGTTTTTAAGAAAAAGTTTTTTGTGATATTTTTTATTAGCCTGTAAGTATAAATATTACTGCCATACATAATCACACAATTTAAAGACATTATCAACTATTATTAGCTTCTTCTCCTATCCATATAAACTACACCTTATCATAACCTTCTACCTCAAGTGGCCCCTGAGTCTTGTACAGAGTGAACCTTACTGTAAAATAAACAAAACAAAAAAACAAAAAACAAGAACAATGCCTTATATCATTTGCACTGTCACAATAAACTCACTTCGTCTTAGTCAAGTGGAACAGAGAAGAGGCTGTAAAAAGCTTAACTTTTAGTTGTTTAATTGGTTTAAGGTTTATATCTAAATGACACATTAATTAGCTATTTAAATAAAGAGAAGAAATGAAAAAAAGATTGGTTTTCAGGAGCCAGTGTTTCAACAAATAAATGATAAAATATGATTACAAATTTTTACTGAACATCATTATTTATAATTACAAACTTATGACTTCTTTTACATTTTCACATTTTTAATGACAAAAATAAAATTTTACATGGTCACTATAATCATATCATAATGTAATATTGATGAACTACATTCCCTGGTCCCACCAGTTCAAATCTTCACAGCAAAGACATGCTATGGCACTTACATAGTAGCAAACCACCCACATTCCTTTCGTATTCTATTGGTGAAGAAGAGTAAGTGCCACTTGAGCAACTTCTTTCCATGAACCACTGCTTCCTGGATCACTACAAGGGTTAACTGTTATCTTCCGTTCATGTATGCATAAATGGTCTCGACCTCATGTAGCCCCCGGGGCCTTTTACAGAGTGAACCTTACTGTAAAAAAAAAAAAAAAAAAAAAACAAGAAGAAGAAAATGTACCAGGTTCTCTGGTGTAATTGGCGATGTCTGAGACTTTCGGGAATTCTCTCCCTTTAAGATGTCATCAAATTCTTCCCTTATGTCTCTATTTGCGTTTAATATTGAACATTTATAAGCGAACTTAAAATAAACAAATTGTAGTTAGAATATCATTTTATTTGAAATTCAAGGAAAGTTCAATTTACATCGGCGGGCATATGAGTGAAAACCTTTTTTTATTCTTTCTTTTTCACTTTTATTTTTGCTTTTAAAGATTTTTGGAATAAAAAAAAGAGAGTTCATTTTTTAAAGGAATTTTTTTTACCAGTAAATAAATTTAAAATATCACAATTTAACGATATCTCTACGTTTATTTCAAATTGCTATGATTGTGCACAAACACAAAGTTGATGATCAACATATTTTGATATTTTTGTCCACCCACTCCAACTAACACCTCGGGTATAAAGAAAGGCCCGAGACTGAATTCATTTCTTGTAAGGGTACATGAATGACTAAAAAAATAATTGCAAAAATATTGTGTGTGTGTGTGTGTGTGCTTTTTGTGTAAACTTATAACGAAGTTAGAGAAACAAACAAAGCCATAAACGTCTAACTTGATGAGTGCAGTTGGAAGAATAATACTAATAGTTGTTTTATATGCCTTCCTTGTACTTAAAAATTTTTAAAAATGTATTTATGAGTCAGGGGAATCACTCGAACTGTTTCTAAATCCTACAGCCAGTGAAGAAACGAGTAATTGGGCAAAAGAACTCAAAAGGAAGTAAGCCACCTTCTTGTTAAGGTAAAACAAGGATTGGTTTTGTAATCTTTCTAAACTACAAAAAAATGCATCAAAAACTCGTACCAGAGTGAAATCACTTTTTAAAAATCATCACCTTTCAATTCATTCATGTTTATAATTTGTTGTTATTGTTAAGTTGGTAGCAACTTTATTTTAAAGACATTTTTTAAAGAATTGTTTTCAATTAACAGAAATAAATAGATTCTTAATGTGTCGCAAATTTATTATTTTCCTCAGTTTATTGGACGTTGTTATAAAAAAAAATCACGATTATTCGATTTGTTAAAAAAAAAAAAAAGAATAATATGAAAGAAAATCGTTATGAAGTTTGAGTGAGATTCATTTTGACGAATTTTGTTTGGTTCAAAAATCAAAAACTCATCAAACAACAACAAAAAAAAAGGATTTCACTTAAACTTGGTTGCTGACAGGTGCTTTGTCAATCAATACATTTCTTTTGAAATCGTTTCTTCATTTGATTTTGGTTTTAGCTTGTTGTTATTGCCAGATAATAATAATTTTTTCTACCATCACAACAAATATTTTAAAATGCTTTTCTTTTTTCCCTAAATTTACTTATAAGTCGTCATTTCATCATCAATGGTGGCTGACTTTGTTTCGTTCGATTTCTCAAATAATGACACCATCCATTTTTTTAAAAAACCCGTTATACCTACGGGTGTCATGACTTTACTTGCAAGGAGCTTAGACTTCATGAGCAGCGCATAGCTGTTTTCGTATACAGAAGTAAAAAAAAAAAAAACGGAAAAAAACCCTAAAAAATTTTAAGAAAAAGTCGGATGCTTTATCTTTCTTTCCCACTCTCTCTCTTTCCTTTACTTAATTTCAACCATATAAACTTCTGACCAATCAATGAACAAGTTTATAAGAATGGTGCGAAACTCTAATTAAAGAAGAAGAAAAAGAAGGAGGAGAGAAGAGGAAGAGAGAGAGAGAGAGAGAGAGAGAGAGTGAGTGAGTGAGTGAGTGAGTGAGTGAGTGAGTGAGTGAGTGAGTGAGTGAGTGAGTGAGTGAGTGAGTGAGTGAGTGAGTGAGTGAGTGAGTGAGTGAGTGAGTGAGTGAGTGAGTGAGTGAGTGAGTGAGTGAGTGAGTGAGTGAGTGGGTGAGTGCGATAACTGTAAAAGTGAGAGTTATACCGACCGACAAAACAGTGTGAACACTTAAAAAAGGTAGTGGGAAGAGAAGGGATCGATGGTCAATGCTATATAAAACATTTGTACCGGGGTTTCTGTTAGCAGTTCATCCTGTATAGGAAGCGAGCTTGCTCTTTCCCAGAAAGTAGCGCACGGGCTGAAAGTTTTTTTTTTTTTTGCGTTCTTGCGAAGATACCTGAAGGTAATGAGTTTTTAGTTAGACTTGTATTGTTCCTACTGTTACTTAAAAAAATTGAGATTCTTTTTTTCTATAATTCCCTAAAAACTATTATTCACTTTTACATTTTTCTATCTTTTTAAATTCGGTACAATATTTGTTTAAAGTTTTTATTTATTTTGAAGAAAAATTCCATTTCATCAACGATAATATGAAAGTTAACTTGAAATGTATAAAGTTTTCGTTGAAGAAATAGAATTTTACTTTAAAAGAAAACTCTAAAATTTAAAGATTTTTTTTTTTTTTTTTTTTTTTTTTTAAAGTCTAAAACGAATAATAAAACCTTAAATGAAAGATTTTATTTTTATCATTGAATTTTCAAAGTTGAAACGTGACCATTACGAAACAAAGTTCGCAGTTTTTTTTCCCTCCCCTCTTCAACTCGTGATTATTGAACTTTACCTGAAAACTTATTTTATTTACCATTTTTATCTCTAATTGAACGTTTGTCTGGTTAATTTTTAAACTTTGGCCGTAAGAAACTTTTACTTTCATGCTCAACATAAGTTAGTCATTTTTTTTCTTTAAAACATACACTATTTCGCATGTCTTTAAAATAGGTAGGGGGGCTTAAAAGTCGTCTTCTGTCTCGAAGTTTGACTAATAAATCCCTTTTCTGGTTGTGACCAGCTTTTATTTAGTTTTTTAAGCAACTACCGAGACTGAAGCTTTCAGCCATGACAATTTTTTTTTTTTTTTTGTTTAAAAAAAAAACGAAGCATTCATGATTTGCTTTAAAAAAAGTGAAGAGAACTAACATGTCTCCTGAAAAATCTCCGTTATTTTTTTTAACAATAACTAAGGTTAACGTTTTAAACTTACATCGCTTTTTCTTTTTATCTTATTCATTTTAGTATCTCTTTTTTTCATCTGAATGCAAAAGATGTTCATTATTGTCTAACTAAAAATGTAGTCGCTCTGTTGTTTGTTTGTTTTTTTTCCTTTTAAATTTGATCGTTATCAAATTATGACGATTTTTTTCTATTTCCAAGTTTATATTTTTTTTTTTTTTTTTTTTTTTTTTTGCTAAACTTTTCTCCCTAACAAATAGATAATTTATTTATAATTATTTCGAATATACATTCTTAACACGTGGTGTAATTTAATTTCTAAACTTTTTTTTTTTTTTTTTTTTTTTTTTTTCCAACAAAACTTACATGAATACAAAATGTAAGTTTGTTTGTTTGGGTTTTTTTTATTTTTTTTTATTTTAATGTTATGTACGTAAATGTATTCTAGCTTTGAAAGGCTTTTATTTTCATAAGGCTTTTATTTTCATAATACCTGTCACTTGATCTTTTTTAAAGAGCTTTATGACCCAGACGATGTTCATGCTGTCTCTTTGACACGTGTACAACTCGTGCTTTATTGCCACATAAGATGATGATGGCCATCTTTAAAAAAGTCTTGGTTTTTATTTATACCTATCTTTGACTCCCTACGGGGTGCGGTTCTATATAACTGGAAGTATGAACTTTTAGTTTCTAACGTCTATGAAGAAAATGATCGTGGATCCTGCGGCAATTTACCTTACGCGTTTTTTCAAAACGTCCCGTTTTTGAGGGAAATTTTTTTTTTTTTAATGGAAACATTTAATTTTTCCTAAATTAGTAAAACAAACATTAAAATGAAACTTTATTTTAATTTAATCTGCAGAAAATAAACTAATATGCGTTTCGTTTTTACTTGTTTACAAGTTACTCGCACAGTGTGAACATGGAACTCTATAACACTTACTGTCGATGATAACTGTCAGTTTTTATACTTCAGTGCCATCTAATTCAGGCCAAGGCTGCTTCAAAACAATATATGAAATAAAAACAGAACTAAGGTTTTATTTTGACGTAATTCTAAGTTGCTAAATTAAAAAAATTCCAATAAGCAAATAAAATACTTTAAATTTTAAACCGAATTTAAATTGATTGGAACGTAAAATCATCTATATTGACAAAAGTGACAACTCCTTTTTAATAAATTAAAAATGTTTTACGGAACATTAAGTGACTTAGTTTCTGAATTAAACTTTTAGTTTAAAATATCCTGGAAAAGCAAGTCTTAAACACTCGGGTGGGTGGTTGGATGTTTTATTTTTTTAATATGAGGTGTTGAGACACATCAATTACCTGATGTTTGAGAGATTTATATAAGTGGGGAAATAATCGTATTAAAGTTACATGTCAATACAGCAAAAAACACCTTTTTAGACAGTTTTAACGACCCAATAATAAAAAAAACTTTGAACAGACTAAAACTTTAATTTTAGGTTCCTCTGGAATATCTTACTTGTGTAGATGCTTGTTGAGGAAATATTAGAAAATTACCAATAAATTTTAAACTTACTACACTACGGTATTATTGACTTTGTTTCCTGTGTGTATGGACGCCCATATTTACAAAAATCACCATCTCGTATATATATATATATATATATATATATATATATATTGAATTGGGCATAGTCCGACAATTTATTAAAGACATTTTTGATGTTTAACGTAAGGCCGGTAAATGTTATTTAATAATGTTTATTATAAACAGAGCATTTACTTACTTGTATCTATAAAAAGTACGTTAAACATATCAAAAATGTCTTTATATATATATATATATATATATATATATATATATATATATATATATATATATATATATAATCAGCTGTTGTACACTCTGGCCTTCAGATGATTGGAATTTTAAACTAAACTTTTTTCATTCACTAGATTGTTCTGCTTCAGTGTGCCATGCCTCTTCTAGATGTCTCGGTTATCTCCCTTTAACTCAACTCTCAAAGTTTTTGTTCACCACTACAATAGCCAGGTATTGAACTTGCAACTCTGGATCAAGTCACCAGATCCAACCAACACTTATCCACTGGGCCTGAGATTTTTGTACATTTGTAATCAGCAACTAAAACAAAAAAACACTTATGAAATCTATTCATGTCCCTAGCAGTAACAATGTAATTCCTACGTGTTCTTGTAAATTTCAATAGCAATACATTTACAGCTTTACAACATAAGAACTGACGAGTAAAAAGAAAAGTCTTAATTATAATAGCTAATGTCCACTTAGATGCAAGGCATATGAAAAAACTTCTTAAGAGCACAAATGATTTTGTTCTTGTCTGTTCTTCTTTTAAAGAACTCTAGCGTAAAACAAGCATTAGAAAATGGTTTCCTCAATTATGTTATGGTAATATTAGCTGTTTCTTTAAGGAAATCTTTTAATTGATCAAGCAGCCAGTACATGTATCACTTTATTTTATCTTTGGCTGAGAAATTCTTAAGAGAAACAGGTTTCTCTAGTCCAGAAGCTGTTATTGCTCTTTCCAGTATTGATGACGATTTCCTTCCTAACATTTTATTTGATAAATTGTGGAATGTCAACATCTTGATTATGCCATTATTTTTCTCTTAGAATTACATGTGCCAGCCATTTTTAGCTATTGCTGCTGTTGAAAGTCCTAAACTGATGTGGCTTCTGTTAATTGCTACAGTGTGTGTGTGTTGTAACACCTGTTCACAAGGTTTGAAGAAGGATCGTCTTCACTTCTCAAAGGCCCATCAACTTGAATAGCCAAATAGAATTTCTCCCAGTGAATCAACCACTCTGTCTATGGTGATAACAGCAATATTGATGTATTTCATTTATTGAAACCAAATGTATGGTAATTGCAAACTCATTTATTCTAAGGAATAGATCATTTCAGTTGAACAACCTAGAAAAATATTAAAGACAGCCAGCCATATAAAGAACAACTTGTGAAATTCAAACTATACATGACAATATTGGCTTCAAATACTCGAGGGAACTGTTCCTAATGAAAACATTTCAGTCAGTTATACCACCACTCGCTTATCAAGGAAGAACTGACTTCATGATTAAAATCAAAACAACCTTCAATGATATCAATTATAAACACGCCTACAATGTACTGACTGTGAATTAAAAATGTCTTGGCAACTTTCTCACTATTTTACAATAACATGACCATGATCCTTAAAAAATAGGTTAACAGATTAGCCAAAACTACTTGGAACAATCATTTTGACAATTTCTTCACGCAGCAAATCCAAAAAGATCTTGCATGCTGTGACGGTAAAATTATTTTGAATGAAAAGCTGTATTAGTGGTTGCTACAAGTAAAATATAAAGTAGTAATCCTTTTGTGTTCATAAAAGATAAATTCTGCACAAAGGGAAGTCCTTTGTCTATTTTAATAGCCTTCCAGTTAGTTTTTCTACAGCCATCAGTGAGATGAATTTATTTGATTAGCTATTTACATTCTAATTTCAAATAGTCACTAAATATTGTAAATTGTTTAAAATCAGTTCGGCTTTTTGTCAAATCTGCTTCCGATAACTTTAATGTCAGTTTTGCACCATTTTAGAAAGACTTCCAAATGCTTTCTAAGCTGGAAAGAACCATGGAAATTTCACTGTTTTAGTATTTGAATTTTTCTGAATTTTAATTCTTCAGTTGACGATTGAAATAAGCTCATGGTGAGTTCTGCGACAATAAAATATCTGTAGGAAATTCCTCGTCACATCATTAAATATTTGAGCTTAACAACTTTAACAATATTGCAATAAGTATTATATACATGCTGGTTGTCCTTTCTTAAGATGTAAAGGAGTACAAATAAAATTGTAAAACTTTTTTTTATTTTCTCACTGAAACAGTATTTTTTCACCTTTCTACAGTGATCAAAATGGAATAGTCCATTATTGATCAGGTATTGGTAGGGCATAATGATCGTGCTAATTAAGAATTATACAAGATGTTTATACAATAGTGTACTGAACAGAGAATGTAATAAATTTGAAAATCTGCTTCATATTCTGTGCATTCAGTTTGCATAGTGTAAATGTAGTACAGGTAATTAGTTAAAATTTATTTTTATTTTCTGTTTCTTTGAAGAAGACTTTAAATTTTATAATTTATTTAAAAAAAAAAAAAAATCCAGTTCAATACAGGAATTTTAAAAATGATTTCAGTGTTGCACATTTTGATTTGCACACTTCCTGTTATCCAGGGTTTGCTGCCAGACAGAATTGGAATTTGCTCTTACTACATAGATGTCCTTTCACACAGATCAAAAAATATTTCTAAATAACTTTTTTCTCAGCCAAGGACATGGTTGTGCAGACTGAGGGTAATGTATGCATGCACATTACATCCAAAGCCCCACAGACGGTTTGGCAGATAATAGATTCTTCTATAATATATACTACATTTCTCAAAATTACTCGGTTGTTAGAAAGTAAAATAACATTGAAATTGGAGGTAAGAATGTAAAACAAAATCTAGATTTAAATAATTTTCACAAATCATTGATGTGGGATTCTTAATCAAATCTGATGTTTACTTTTTTCCAGTTACGCCATGGCTCAGAACCGCACGTACCCCGCAGAAACCAATAAAGGCGTGTTAAATCAATATTTAACTTTGCCTCAAGAGAAGGACTCTGTAATGTGTGAATATGTTTGGATTGATGGTACGGGAGAAGGTGTTCGGAGTAAGTGCCGAACACTGAGCTATATACCAAAAGAATCCAGTGGTAAGTGTATAATATATCTCTCTCTGCTACCAATTGGAGTGAACAGGTGTCATGACAGATAGAGAAGAGATCTTCCAGAATTTTTTTTTTTTTTTTTTTGTTTGTTTGTTTCTCCAAAGAGTCAATTGCTGTGGCAACATTTGGTTACGTACTAATTCTGATGACCTGTTTTACTCCATGGGAATAGAATCCTTTTGTGAAAGACTTAGAATTGTTTGCTGTTGACTCGAGGTGATAAATAGTTGTTGCCACTTGACTTAGGATCTAAGCTCACAAGTCATTTTGCAAGACTTAAAATGAAACCTAATCATTTGCTAGAGTAGATTATTTTTCACCCTACAGCTCCTTTACCACAGCTGAAATGTTGCCAGCATCTTGCTGTTCTATTGCCATTTTTATGGGAAATGTTCTGTTGAGTTACATTGCTTAGTTCCACCAATTCAGACCTTCACAGCTATGACCCACCATGCCGTATATGCTGATACAAATCTCCATTCCCTTTGTAAATAAGCATATTCCTTTCCAAGAACTCTATATAGTAAAAGTTTTCTATCCAAAGTATAAAAAAAAAAAAAAATTATCACAGCTTTTTTTCTTTGAAAAAATGGATTTCCATAATTTTATAAGAGTAAAATATTGAAAAATGACTGTTCATCTGAACAAAATGTCAAGGAAACTTTTGATCCGACCCTCGCCCATCAAAACTAGGTATTTTCTGGGAGCAAACAATGTTTTTCATTTAAAAGTAAAATTGGCTGATGTAAACGACTCTATTTTTTCCCAGGTGGGTAAAATGTGAAAAATGGTGAAAATTTTTTTTTTTTTTTTTTTTTTACATATCCTAGTCCTAAACAAAATTCCCCCAATAATGGAAATTACATTTCTAGGGGGTCAAAACAGTCTGTTAGTAATTTTCAATTGTATAGCCTCTAGGGGTTAAAAATTAATGCCCAGCCACAAATCTTTAATAAAAGGTAAAATTTATCCACAATTCCTGGACACTGGAAACAAGACTTTATGGCAAATAAGGAAAATTAAACCAAATTGATTTTGACTTGTCAGTGTCAAAGGCCAGCTAGCCAGTGATGAAAGTTCAAGTTGTAGTCAGCTTGTAAATCCCACCACTTACAAGATAAGGGGTGGGGGAGAGGAAATGTTGGTAAAGAGGTCTTGATATAGTTTTTTTTTTTTTTTTTTTTTTTTTCTCCTCCAACACATGTAACCTGGGTGATGGCAACAACACTTAGCAGATGACATTGTTTTTTTTTTTTTTTGTTTTTTTTTTCTCGGTATTTGTCTCAGTATTTCCCATTTTTGGCTCATAGTGGTTCATTTTATTCAATGTTCACACCAACTTGAAAGGATTGAAGTTTGAAAATGTTTTGAAGTGGAAAGTTTTTTTTCTTCATTAAAAAAGGAATTTTCTCAAATGATCTGAGTGACATTTTTCACAGCCAAATCAAAGATGAATTACTAGTGAATAATTCCATGTGCAAACAATAGCCGTCTGGATCCTATAACATGGCCCAAAACATCTAGAAGTTTACTGATTGATTGAAAACTTGTTGCGCATAATTATTTTCCATGGTCAGTTTCCATTATTTCATCTTGATGTTATTTTTGGACAGTCGAGGCATCAAGGATTCGTGGGGAAAATGGTTTGGCACAGGTTTGCTTTGAGAACTTTGCATTCTATGGGGGGTTTAAAATGTTACTGATGAATGGGATTTTTTGCCGAAGTACCATGTTGGATTTTCCTATAGGACAAAATCAAGCATTTTAAACAGCTGTGACCACTTTAATTTGAGTCTCTTGGGCTTTGTATTGGGTGATGAATTAGAAAAATGTTTCTACAATTTGGTGTGGGGGGGGGCGGTTAATTTACTAAGCTATAATTATGCTGGATGCTAATTTAAGCTTTTTATATCTGGCTTTTGCAGGAGGATATTACTTGAATTCTTTTGCAAACCTTGATTATTAGAAACTTAAATATGCATTTCAACTTGGGTAGCTTTATCCTTATATAATTGTCCTTGCCCCTTCCTTTCTTAGTTTTGTATGACTGTTATGCCTTGCCAATACCTCAAATAACTATTCTGTTTTGTGTAGAAAGGGAAAATACACTATTTAGTTTCAACAAGTCTGTCAGTCCACTGTGATCTTAGCTAAAATGCTGAGGAACAATGGTGACTGCAATACATACACACACACACACACACACACATATATATATATATATATATATATATATATATATATATATATATATTTCTTAGATGCAGTGTCTAACTGAAACAGGTAACTGCCAAATATCTTGTTACCATAAATAAAATGACATCTGTTGGATTATTTTTAAATTAAGAGAAATTTTCATAAGATGGATTTGATTTATTTACAATGAATATTTGATTACTTGAGTTAGTATTTGTGGAGGAGTGCTGAAAAATTCTCGGATGTGTGGCTGGTGTAGTGAAGTTATTGATCAGTTCAAATTCTGGTTACTTTAGTTTTAACTTGTGCCACTGCCCTTGGGAAAGGCATGAACTCATCTTTTCCAGAAATGTTAAATAGTAAGATGGACTGAGCTCTTTAGCCTTGGTTGGCAATTGTTCTAACAAATCTAAATTAAAAATGGCCTCTGAGCATTTGCTGTGGAAATAGTGATAAGGTAGCAAGTCTTGCAATATTGTCTTAATTACTCATATATTTTATTTTTAAAATTGTTTGTAAAGTTTGACATTGCTAAAATCTTGTATCATTCACCTGACATATTCTACTGCACTAATCACACGTTTGCATTTTTTTTTTTTTTTTTACCATCAAAGTAACACTTGCCAGTTTTTGAATTCAATTGACAACTAAAATTTGTCTTCAAATTAACAGAAGTCATTTTTATTTTTAAACCAGATTGTCCTGTGTGGAATTTTGATGGTTCCAGTACTGGTCAGGCGGAAGGCTCCAATTCTGATATGTATTTATATCCTGTAAGAGTCTTCAATGATCCTTTTCGTCGTGGCAACAACAAATTAGTTCTCTGTGATGTTTATAAATATAACTTGAAACCTGCTGGTAAGTACTGACTTTATCTATTCAAGGTCTAAAGCAGTTTAAAAAAACAACTCGAAGGTATAAAAATGGCTATATTAATATTGTATAGTTTCTGATTGATAAATTATGCAAAAATGAAAATCACTGATATCTCATTTTAACAGATATCTTATGTAATTTTGGTAAATGTCTTTATTTACTAGAGTAAATTCGGTAAAATCAACATCCTCCAGACAACTTCAGAATCTCCTGCAACTCTTCTGGGCAGTCTCTTTGTTCAAGTTAGTGAATGCTGCCATAATCCTTGCCTCCAGTTCATCTTTGATGTTACAAGAAGTTTTGGTCTCTCACTCAATTACACCCACATAATAATCAAGGGGGTTGCAGTCTGGGGAATTAGGTGACCAGATGTAAAGAGTAATGTAGTCACAAAAATTGTCTGATAGCCATGACTGAGTTCTCCTGCATGTGTGACTTGGTACAGACCTGTTGCCAGACATGGGGTCTTCCAGCAGCCACCCTCTTGACCCAGGACACCACTACCTCCTCAAGGCACTTGATGCCCTGTGGAAAGATGAATAGGGGGATAATGTTGCCATCTCTCCAAACACCTTTGTAATCATTTAATCTCTTTCCAAATCCTCTGCAGTGTCCTCAGATTGACACCCAATCACCCTGAAGTGTTTGTATTGGAGCTTCTGGCATGAATGCCAAGCAGTACGGCATGTCATTTCTAAATTTCTAGCAGTGAATTGTATCATGGTGCTCTTATCACAGATGGTGCCCAACTCAACTTGCTATACTGTGCGGTTGATAAAATCGAAAAACAAATGCACGTATGCAATTTTAAAAATATAAAATGACAATTTACCCATTGCACCCTGTTTATTAAAAAAAAAAAATTGAGTGAGAGAAGAGCAAAAATAATAAAATAAGAAATTTGTCTGAATTTCTGTAATGAGTAATTATTTACACCTGATGAAGGCTAAAGAGCATGACAGCTGAAATGTGATGACAAAGATGAGGACAATAGTCTGAATATAAATGATTAAATAGGCTTGGTATGTACTCCCTTTTCTTTTGAAAAGAAGCCAAGGTTTCTTCCTTTGTTTTCAGTTTGGAAGAAACCAGAAACCAATTCTAAAGTCAACTTCAACTATATACTTCTTGGCCTGAACTGAAAAAAATTTTTTTTTTTTTTTTTTTTTTTTCTGATTAAATCTTGACCTTCAAGTCTCAAATTAGCTGATCTTTTCTGTTATGCCTTTTCTTACACTAATACAGCAGTGTCAGTGTGTTAATACACAGTGGCCCTTGGGTTTTGTATTGGATGAACACTCAAAGAAAAAAAGCATTTAGGACTTTTTGGCAAACACTTCATTGGAAGAAAAACATTGTAGTTTGATTATTAAAAAAAAAAAAAAAAATGGAAAGGACAATTCACCCAGTAATAAAGAAGAAAAAATGGGTGAGGGGAAATAAAAGGCTTTCATAAAAATTAGCAAAAATGTTAGCTAATACTAAACACAGGAGACTGCCTGTTGAAACCCCCTCAACTTGGGCATACATATTATTAAAGCTAATTTCTACCCCCCCCCCCCCACACTCTTGCTGAATGCATAAACTCCAAAAACAAACAAGTGGAAAATAAATCTGGCTAGCTGAAGCAATTCAGCCAACCATTTGGCCAGTTGAAGTTGTACAGAACCTACCATAGACAAAACATGTCTAACAGGAAAGTTATCATTATGTACTTTGGATAATATATATATATATATATATATATATATATATATATATATATATATGGGTGTTTGGACCCTACAGGTCTGATACAATTACACCTCATTTTGGAAATGAGGCTGCACTTGTATACAGATTAACGGTCATTCTTTTGGTGGGTCTCATCATGGGGAAATTACAGGACCAATTTTCCAAAATTTCAAGGAATCGTGTATATAAAAACAAAACTAAAAACAACACTTCATTTTATCAATGTTGTCGTCCTTGCTATTCAGAATAACCACCTCTGAACCTTTATCAGGTGTAATAATGTAAATGTCACTTTTGGTTTTTAATGACCTTATAGTCTGGTAGTGGGCACTGCCAAGTGAAAGAATTTTGAGAGCGATGAATATTTGCAAAATAATCTTGTTTTATAAAGAGAGCTTGTCCAGAGAGGCAAGTTTATGCAAGTTCAACTGAGAACAAAAGTTCAAACTCTGCAAAAATTCCCTCCTTACTTTAGAGGGAAGAATGTAAAAATCTTTCTCTCGAAAGAATACCTTGTTTCTGTTAAAGAAATTTTGAAATTAAATGTTTATTTAGGTCTACAATTTCAGTACCAAATCTTGAGAGGAGAGAATTGAGATAACTTTAATTTTTATTTTTAATTTATTTTTCTTGATGTGCTCTTCAATTTGCTGATTTGTTGCTAAATAGTATGAAAAAATAATTGGTGCCTAATTTCAGCTAAGGATGAACAATACAAATGCAAACCATTAAGAAGAAAAATCAAATTTACTTAGCTCATGCTTTATAAATGCACGTTTGGCTTGAGCAATCCGTCTTAATGAAGGAACAACACTGCATGATGAACAAGGCTCTGGGGAAACACTCATTTGGCAACAAGAGAATTAACCTTATGCCAGAATTGACTAGTTTGATTCACTTTGTCAATAACTTTTGTGGTAGCTGCAGTGTAAATACCTATTTTTTTTTTTTTAAATTTAAAGAATCTTCCATGTTATTGGTCCCAACCTGGCATCTTGGATTCAGTCACTTCTCCACTACCATAATGTAGCTTCTCTGTATCTTTATAACAATTTCCATGGTAATTGTTCTGATGTGCTCTCCTCTTTGGTCTCTAGACTTTATGAATTTAAGTGCAATACTAGATTGGCAGCAAAGCCTGCTCATTTTACACTGAAAATGGCTAGATGGAACTGTAAATTCTATGGTAAGTTTTTAGTGCACGGTTTGCTTGTGGAACTCTTCTGGCTTCCCATTCAAATTTGATCTTCAAAAACTGAAACGCAATATCATTTGTTCTTAATCCCTGTCCATTTTATTGCCTTCTGTCTTTTAATAGCATATTTTTCTCATGTTTAACACTCGGTAACACCTTGCTTCTTGGTGGCTTTATTGCTTTGCTTGGGGGTGAAATGATTTAAAAAAAATAAATACTGTGTGGATATCCAAACACATTTGCTATGTTTGGAACCAAGGTAGCAGAATGAACAAGACGGTGATGCCCAAGATTTTTAGTTTTTGTGTGGGCTGAAAGCAAAGAAAAACTTATGCTGATGAAAAAGTTGTATGACAACTGTATTTCAATTATGGATCCTTTGAACAAAGATTTTTATGCCACAATCTTCATGACTCACACTGGCCTGTTCAGCTGCTATAGCCCACAGGAATCACTTTTTCCAGTGTACCAGTAGGATAGTTCCAATTACAACAGGTGCTTTGTTGTGTATGCTTGCAGTAATTGTAAATGTGTCCTCAAACAGGTTGTTTTTTGTTGATAGAATGAGGCACCATACAGCCTCCAATGAGTTTTTGGTTCATGTGTCTTGTGGCTCTCTGATAATGTTAAATAAGTCTTCTGTTCCTCCTATCTTCACTCTGAGGTGGTAACATCTGCTGATAAAGCAAATGTTTTGCTTGTAAATTTTCTTCAAATTCTACTCTAGAGTCTTTTGGGGGTATACTTGCCTGACTTTCCACTTATCATTAAGTCCATATTAAGTGATATGCATATAAGTCTTTAAATCATCTCTAAATTGCTTGTAGAAATCTTTTGGCTTCTTGCTTCCCAGTCAACTTTGATTTTCAAAAATTTAAATGCAATTTCAATCATTATCTACTGTCAATTCTTGTTCTGTTCTCTATCCTCAAATTCTTTTAACACTCAATAACCCGTTTTCATCTTGGTGGCTTTATTACCTTGCTTGATGTGAAATGATAAATGATTCAGTAACTTTCTTAGAAATTTTGTCAGTGCCAAATTGTTGATCAGATTTCCTTGTTTATTTTCAGAAACCAACAACAGATTTTCTTGTGCTAAAGTCATGGAAGTTGTTGCAGACCATCATCCTTGGTTTGGAATTGAACAAGAATATACACTCCAAGATTTTGATGGGTATCCTTTTGGCTGGCCTAAGAATGGTTATCCAGGACCCCAAGGTAACTTTTTTTTTTTTTTTTTTTTTCTTTTTTTACTACCCAGCACAATAAATTGGACATTGGCTGTAGTTTGACTTGGAGGGGGATAGTTGCTTGTCTTTCATCTTGCATATGAAAGAATACCTCCCAGCTATCAATGTTTATTTTCTAAGTGTAGCTTAGGTGTGGCACAAGGCCAAAAGTATTCGACATCCATTGAAGGTTGAACTCTGCTAAATCATAAATTTAGCAAGACAAGCTTGCTAACCATTATACCACATCAAATTGCCCCCTTTTGAACCAGATATGTTGAGAAAACTGGTCAGGGGCTCCACTGTGCAGTGGTCTTATGATCACACCTGGTCACTGGACTGATGGATGTTCTGGTTTTGTGGACTCTATTTTTCTTTGGTTTAAAAGGTTGTGTTCTGTTTAAAAAAAATGTAAAAACTGCAGAGAACTCTAACAGGAACTGATCAAAATGTCTTTTATGCAGAAGAGAATAATCCTTTTTATTTACAGATCAACTTTGATTGTATAAAAACAGCTGCTTTTGCCAGATCTGTTTATGTATGTAACATAAGTATAAAACTTGACTACTCATTTCTCTTGGCTATTGAGTGATTAAAATGAACACTTCTCTTATTACTCGAATGTTTACGTAGACTGGAATGAATATCATTTAGCTGATATTTTTGTAAAAATGGATTTGTGTAGCAGGCCATCTGACACAAAGCTAGTATATGGGAGCATAACAACCCTAATCTGCTAGGATCAAAGTGCTTCTTTATTTAATTTACACAAACTAGTGTGTAGCACCCAATAGGGTGATTGATATTTTGTCTTGTCCTTTCAGAAAATGGGCAATAATGGCTCTCCACAGCTTCCAATCACTTGTGTTTCTTGGAAGTTTTTCTAGCTTTGCTAAGCAGCAAAACCTCACCTGTTCTATCATTCAAACAACTTTGTCTGGTAATTGGCTTGCTGCCTGTCTCCGTGTTCTGTGAAGATTAAGTTTTCTAAGCTCTCTTTGTCTAAGGAATTTCTGCTTTCTTTTCCTGATTTGGAGTATAAGTTCTTACTGCTGCCATTTTTCTATAAGACTTGTTTACTCTCTCTGTCCTTTTTAATTCTCAATATCCTTCTGTAAAATCACATTTTTGCTGCCTAATTAAAATTTATTCATTTAATATTAGTTCCATCATTGATACCATTTTTGTGGAGAGGGCAGTTTTCAAGCTTTTTAAAGCTGAAGTCTTAACCTCTTTACAAATGTGATTTATTCTTGAATAGGACGTGCCTTATGATGAAATATGACCTTTCTCTTCAAAACTGTTTAAATGCTGTAACTGCTGACAAGGTGTCTTGTCTTATAGTAAAATGAACCTCAGTAACAGTCCTGCAAGAAGACAATGCCAAGAAATGACTATATTTGTTCTTTTAAAGTTGGGTTTAAGTCATGGAACCATTTTTCCATTTCTTTTTCTCTGAATGCTGAATATTTCAAGGAAATGGATGATACTATTATCTGATTCCCTACTTGTGGCATGACCTGATGTCTGTACAGTAGCTTTTATTTTTAATAACTGATACAAGAATTTCACTTTGGGTAATTTTAAAACTTAATTTCTGCTTTAAAAGGATATTAAATTAGTAATATTGGTAAAAGAATTTTCTCTCTAGTTATAAAAACTCTTTGAAAATCTGCTCAAATTTCACAATTACAACTTGTTTAAATCTTGTTTCTTCAGGGCCTTACTACTGTGGTGTTGGGGCCAACAGAGTTTATGGACGTGACATTGTAGAAGCCCATTACAGAGCTTGCCTTTATGCTGGTGTCAATATCAGTGGATGTAATGCAGAGGTCATGCCAGCTCAGGTCAGTTTTTTTTTTTTTTTTTTTTTTTTTTTTTTTTTTACACAAAAGCGGATCTCCAAAATAAAACTCTTGGGTACCTCTAAAAAGTAAGTCATTTTAATTTTGTGCCGAAAGAATTATAAATTACCCATTTCTTAGGGAGGCAAGTTAGCAAAAAATAAAATTGGAAAAGCGACTTTGTTACAACTGTCCTTTTAATCAGTATTTTATTTTTTTTATTTTTTTTTCATTGGCAAGTGTAAGATCTCTAATCTACAAGAAAAATGGTTGGCAGGTAATATGGATATTTACTTGAAAACCAAATATGCTATGGGTACAGTCTCTTTAAGATTTTATAGTAAATTTTTTGAATTGGGTTTCTCAAGTACAAAACTTTTATTTTAGATAGAAAATAATTTTTAGCTCCCTGTGTATGTGGGCAGGGTGCTGAAATATTCTTTGCCCAATCCAGAATGCCTCTTAGTTTGGGTCAAGAACCTTTTCAGTATTGCCTTTTTGTTGTATTTTAATGTAAACAGTTAAATAATAAACTTTCTTCTTGCTTTTTCAGTGGGAATTTCAAGTTGGACCCTGTGAAGGGATTGAAATGGGTGATCACTTGTGGATTTCCCGTTATATCTTGCACCGTGTAGCAGAAGACTTTGGTCTTGTTGTTACACTTGATCCAAAACCAATGACTGGCGATTGGAATGGTGCTGGTGCTCATACAAACTTCAGCACAATTGAAATGAGACAAGATGATGGCCTTCAGTAAGTAGTGTGATTCAGTTAATTGACAAAAATATTCTTGTAGCTTTAAAACTAGCTTCAGTTATTTTGCTAATTGAGTGTGATGAAAGATTCCCCCCCCTCTGTCCCCACCTGCACATAAGGAGCTAATCTGTGCTGTGTCCCTTCTGAGTGGCTGATCATGGCTCTTTTTCTTTTATGGCTCTTAATAACGTTTCTCTAATCCTGCTTCTGACATTCATTTTCTTTATGTAAGTTACTTGCTGCTTTATTCGGTCCTTACTGCCTTCAGTATGTCCTGTGAGTGTCAGATTCTTCAGACATGCTTTCCTCACGTGTCTTAGAAATTTTTTTCATTCTAAATGTCCTTTTTATTTCTCTCAAAGTATCCTAATTACTGACATGATCAGTCTAGCATCCTTCTGTAGAACCATGAGGTCACTTAATCTGTGAATAGGTCAGCATTTACTGCCATATTGGAGGTTCGATATTACAGATTTTCTTTGTTTTTAAACTTTTCCTGTTTCTTAATACTTTGCTTAGCTTTTCCAAATTACCTTCGTATTTCATTCTCATTTTTCCTTGGTCTGTTTCCAGATATTTAAATTTTCACACTTACTCAATTTTTGGTACCTTTTACTTAGCATCTTTGTTTCCTCAAGCTGACAACCATATATACTTCCTTAGAATTGATAGCTAGTCCTTTCTTCTTGCTTTCTCTTCCCTTCTGTGTTCATTTTCAACATTGTCTTCTGTGTTCATTTTCAACATTGTCTTCTGTGTTCATTTTCAACATTGTCTTCTGTGTTCATTTTCAACATTGTCTTCTGTGTTCATTTTCAACATTGTCTTCTGTGTTCATTTTCAACATTGTCTTCTGTGTTCATTTTCAACATTGTCTTCTGTGTTCATTTTCAACATTGTCTTCTGTGTTCATTTTCAACATTGTCTTCTGTGTTCATTTTCAACATTGTCTTCTGTGTTCATTTTCAACATTGTCTTCTGTGTTCATTTTCAACATTGTCTTCTGTGTTCATTTTCAACATTGTCTTCTGTGTTCATTTTCAACATTGTCTTCTGTGTTCATTTTCAACATTGTCTTCTGTGTTCATTTTCAACATTGTCTTCTGTGTTCATTTTCAACATTGTCTTCTGTGTTCATTTTCAACATTGTCTTCTGTGTTCATTTTCAACATTGTCTTCTGTGTTCATTTTCAACATTGTCTTCTGTGTTCATTTTCAACATTGTCTTCTGTGTTCATTTTCAACATTGTCTTCTGTGTTCATTTTCAACATTGTCTTCTGTGTTCATTTTCAACATTGTCTTCTGTGTTCATTTTCAACATTGTCTTCTGTGTTCATTTTCAACATTGTCTTCTGTGTTCATTTTCAACATTGTCTTCTGTGTTCATTTTCAACATTGTCTTCTGTGTTCATTTTCAACATTGTCTTCTGTGTTCATTTTCAACATTGTCTTCTGTGTTCATTTTCAACATTGTCTTCTGTGTTCATTTTCAACATTGTCTTCTGTGTTCATTTTCAACATTGTCTTCTGTGTTCATTTTCAACATTGTCTTCTGTGTTCATTTTCAACATTGTCTTCTGTGTTCATTTTCAACATTGTCTTCTGTGTTCATTTTCAACATTGTCTTCTGTGTTCATTTTCAACATTGTCTTCTGTGTTCATTTTCAACATTGTCTTCTGTGTTCATTTTCAACATTGTCTTCTGTGTTCATTTTCAACATTGTCTTCTGTGTTCATTTTCAACATTGTCTTCTGTGTTCATTTTCAACATTGTCTTCTGTGTTCATTTTCAACATTGTCTTCTGTGTTCATTTTCAACATTGTCTTCTGTGTTCATTTTCAACATTGTCTTCTGTGTTCATTTTCAACATTGTCTTCTGTGTTCATTTTCAACATTGTCTTCTGTGTTCATTTTCAACATTGTCTTCTGTGTTCATTTTCAACATTGTCTTCTGTGTTCATTTTCAACATTGTCTTCTGTGTTCATTTTCAACATTGTCTTCTGTGTTCATTTTCAACATTGTCTTCTGTGTTCATTTTCAACATTGTCTTCTGTGTTCATTTTCAACATTGTCTTCTGTGTTCATTTTCAACATTGTCTTCTGTGTTCATTTTCAACATTGTCTTCTGTGTTCATTTTCAACATTGTCTTCTGTGTTCATTTTCAACATTGTCTTCTGTGTTCATTTTCAACATTGTCTTCTGTGTTCATTTTCAACATTGTCTTCTGTGTTCATTTTCAACATTGTCTTCTGTGTTCATTTTCAACATTGTCTTCTGTGTTCATTTTCAACATTGTCTTCTGTGTTCATTTTCAACATTGTCTTCTGTGTTCATTTTCAACATTGTCTTCTGTGTTCATTTTCAACATTGTCTTCTGTGTTCATTTTCAACATTGTCTTCTGTGTTCATTTTCAACATTGTCTTCTGTGTTCATTTTCAACATTGTCTTCTGTGTTCATTTTCAACATTGTCTTCTGTGTTCATTTTCAACATTGTCTTCTGTGTTCATTTTCAACATTGTCTTCTGTGTTCATTTTCAACATTGTCTTCTGTGTTCATTTTCAACATTGTCTTCTGTGTTCATTTTCAACATTGTCTTCTGTGTTCATTTTCAACATTGTCTTCTGTGTTCATTTTCAACATTGTCTTCTGTGTTCATTTTCAACATTGTCTTCTGTGTTCATTTTCAACATTGTCTTCTGTGTTCATTTTCAACATTGTCTTCTGTGTTCATTTTCAACATTGTCTTCTGTGTTCATTTTCAACATTGTCTTCTGTGTTCATTTTCAACATTGTCTTCTGTGTTCATTTTCAACATTGTCTTCTGTGTTCATTTTCAACATTGTCTTCTGTGTTCATTTTCAACATTGTCTTCTGTGTTCATTTTCAACATTGTCTTCTGTGTTCATTTTCAACATTGTCTTCTGTGTTCATTTTCAACATTGTCTTCTGTGTTCATTTTCAACATTGTCTTCTGTGTTCATTTTCAACATTGTCTTCTGTGTTCATTTTCAACATTGTCTTCTGTGTTCATTTTCAACATTGTCTTCTGTGTTCATTTTCAACATTGTCTTCTGTGTTCATTTTCAACATTGTCTTCTGTGTTCATTTTCAACATTGTCTTCTGTGTTCATTTTCAACATTGTCTTCTGTGTTCATTTTCAACATTGTCTTCTGTGTTCATTTTCAACATTGTCTTCTGTGTTCATTTTCAACATTGTCTTCTGTGTTCATTTTCAACATTGTCTTCTGTGTTCATTTTCAACATTGTCTTCTGTGTTCATTTTCAACATTGTCTTCTGTGTTCATTTTCAACATTGTCTTCTGTGTTCATTTTCAACATTGTCTTCTGTGTTCATTTTCAACATTGTCTTCTGTGTTCATTTTCAACATTGTCTTCTGTGTTCATTTTCAACATTGTCTTCTGTGTTCATTTTCAACATTGTCTTCTGTGTTCATTTTCAACATTGTCTTCTGTGTTCATTTTCAACATTGTCTTCTGTGTTCATTTTCAACATTGTCTTCTGTGTTCATTTTCAACATTGTCTTCTGTGTTCATTTTCAACATTGTCTTCTGTGTTCATTTTCAACATTGTCTTCTGTGTTCATTTTCAACATTGTCTTCTGTGTTCATTTTCAACATTGTCTTCTGTGTTCATTTTCAACATTGTCTTCTGTGTTCATTTTCAACATTGTCTTCTGTGTTCATTTTCAACATTGTCTTCTGTGTTCATTTTCAACATTGTCTTCTGTGTTCATTTTCAACATTGTCTTCTGTGTTCATTTTCAACATTGTCTTCTGTGTTCATTTTCAACATTGTCTTCTGTGTTCATTTTCAACATTGTCTTCTGTGTTCATTTTCAACATTGTCTTCTGTGTTCATTTTCAACATTGTCTTCTGTGTTCATTTTCAACATTGTCTTCTGTGTTCATTTTCAACATTGTCTTCTGTGTTCATTTTCAACATTGTCTTCTGTGTTCATTTTCAACATTGTCTTCTGTGTTCATTTTCAACATTGTCTTCTGTGTTCATTTTCAACATTGTCTTCTGTGTTCATTTTCAACATTGTCTTCTGTGTTCATTTTCAACATTAATATTGTCCACCAATAATAAATCTTGGTAAGATTTCCTGTTCTTTCAGGATTGCCTCACTTTAATGATTCTGGTAAGACACATCCTTGCTTTTATTTTTGTTTACAAAGCTTAAAGATGAGAGCATCAATTTCATATTTAATCATGCAAGTGACTTATGAAAACCATATTTATAGAGAAGGATGTGTAATATGGGTAATTTATGTAGAGGCTGCTGCTTTTATGAATGTCAGATCAAAAAGTCATCTGGACTGGTTATATGATAAATACCTGTTAATCTGGCAAAGTAGGCCCCTTCTGAAACCACACACTTTACCCAGCATCGGTATAATTTTTGAGTAAGCGGTAATGGATAAACTCCTCAGATGCTATCAGTGGTGTGCTGAGGTTTTGGTCTAGGGTGGCACAACTTGACTCTGCACCCCCTACCACAACCAGTGGACAACTTGATTTCAGATTCAAAAATTACAAATACATACTTCTGAAACTAGGCAAAAATCTAACTTCTTTTAAACACAAATATAAATACCCTGGAAAATGAATTTAAGTACATTTTTATTTGATCTATTAATACCAACAAGTACTGCATTGCCAAAACTGAAGTAAAAGATGTTAAGACTAGAGCATTTTGTTTCATCTCTTTGAATTTGTAAAGCCATGACATTCAACCAGGCTTGCCTGTCAAAAATTTTCCAATAACACCATTCACATTTATATTTTCAAATTTTTCCCAATGTTTTAATAAAGCCAAATTGCTTGGGTGTCCTTGACCCACTGTTTCACTGATAGTTTTTATTAATTTAATTTGCTGAAAGAGCACTCGCAGGACACCACACAGACATCAGGAGTAAACGGTATGTTCGGTGCTATTTATAAACTGGAGAATCTCATTCCTGTAAGCTGTTGTTTAGTTGCATAGCTGGATTGGGTTTTTTTGTGGTGGTGGTGGGGAGTTTAGTGAACTCTTTTTTTTTTTTTCTTTTTTAATGAACACAGGCAAGACTAACACACTTCTCTCACTTTTAGAGCCTCATCTTTTGTCACCACTTTAGGCACTCTTCTCTGTTAACCCCCAACCTAAGCATTTTTCCTTGATTTTTGCAATTGAATTTTTAGAGTGAATCCCATTCACTGCAACAGATTGTTGCAGACTTTGAATATCAGTTTGAAGTTCATTCTACAACACTGAAGTTTGTACTTGGTCTATAAAAATCGGGATGTTGTCCCAGAATGGCAGCATAGTTAGAAAGTGGAAAGCTGTATATTATGCAGCTGGTGTTGCTGCTTGTTTCAAATACTTGCCATATCCTCTAACAAATTAGCTCTGTCATCCAACTTTTTAAAAATGTGAACAGTATTGCACCTAGCACTCCCTCTTGTATCAGGGGACAGCTTTACATCTGTCCCTACTGTCTCCTTCCTTTCCTACCGTATTGTTGAGCTGAAGAGAAAAAAAATTGTGCAGTAAATCGAACTCCAAAAAATGAATAGCAAACACTTGTTCTGGTGCTGCATGCATTCCTACGAGGTTCAAAGAATAGTTGTCACAATTTGCAAAGATTGGTTTCAGGTTTCTGTTTCTGGACACCAAACACCTTCCCGGCCATTGTTGCTGCATTGTCATGTCTGTCCATGACAGTCGTTCAAATCAAGACCATCTCATTCCAATTTTGAAGTGATTTCTTCTGTAACATTCTTGGCATCTTTTTCATGAATTTTAATAAAATCAATGAACACTTCCTTGACTACAACAGTTTTAGATTCATTGTCAATATCAACAGACCTGAGAATTTCAGACGTTTGTTCATTGAGAAACACCAGTTGTCAAATATTAATCCCATAGTGTCTGCTTCTCTTGACTCTCGGTAGGCCAGACTGGCATTCTTGCCCAGTAGCTCAATGAACTCCTTCTGGATCTTGCCAGACACAAATATTGCAGAATGTGGATGCAGATGCAATGTGAGAATCCAAGTGACACTATAACAAGGGGTCATACTTGCGAAGTAGCTTAATGCGTGCAAGAAAATTACTGGGATTATCATTTGATGTAATGAGTTCTTGGTGTCTAAAAAATGCCAGATATCGAGTTGCCAAGAACTTGATACAATCTGCAAAACACATGCCTATCTTCCTTCATGCTTCAGTATGTCAATTCTAGACCCTTCTGATATCTCTCAATGTCTTTGCATGCAAGAAATGATACATGGTGATGAGTGCCCTGTTCATATTCTGGTATTCTTTCATTGCAGTTTTCCATTTTCAAAATCCACAAGATTTTTTGAATCCCGTGTTTTGGTTGACCGGCTATTGAAAACAGTAAACAGCAAAAACTGCATAATTTCTAATAAAGTACAACAATCAATTGTGTGGAATTGTAGACTCATCCTGTAGTTTTCTTTGAGACCAGTCACTCGTGAAGCTGTGGTTGACACCAAGGCTTTGTGCTTGTTTCACTTCTCATCGCTTCTTTGACATGTCAGCTCTCAATAACATCCCAACCATTTGTCCCTTTCAAAGGCCTGTCCTTGTTTTGAAAAGCTTTAGCACTCATCTTCACTATTTGTACATATAGGTCAGAAATTTATGGTTTATCGCAATTTACGTAAATCTTAAGCAACCTGCATATTTAGTTTCATCATATTCTGCATGTTCATCAGATTGGGAAGCATCCAATAAATCTATTTGCTTTGCCTTCACTGGTAGAAAGTGGCTGTTGGTGCTAGCAGCACTGGTGCAGATGTTGTCTGTAGTCAGTGCCAGTGACAACAAGCTGGGGAAAATGACATGATTGTCACTATCTCCATCTGGATGTGGCATTTTTAGAAACTTAACTTGACTGGATCTTGATATTTCTTCTGCACCAGATTTTATTTTATTGCCAATGTTGCTCCATTAAAATGCTTTGTCTGAAATAAAAAGGAAATTCTAGCTGTCCCCCTTGCATGAGATTAGTTTCTCTTGTGTGTTTGTTAACTGAATGGCAGCACCATGGAGCCTTATCATAACATGGTTAATTATCACAGTGAAAAATGGAATAAACAAAAGGTGGGGGTCAATATCAGAATCTATCCTAACAGCTGAAAAGTGTGTGCACATGCACGCTTTCTCTCTCCAATAAAGCAATATCCCCCCCCCCATATTTTTAGTGTTGGCACATGTTTTTTCCATAATAAGCTTCAGACCTTCATTGAGTTTCTCTTAATAGTATAATAGGTGTTACAAAAAATTCCCTACAAAGCTTTTGCCACTGTTGATGACAATGAAAAATGCCATAAAACTCAATCTTTTTGCACCCAAATCCTGTATATGGGAATGTGACACTATATCTCGAGTTACAATAAGACCATTATGTCTAAATCTTTTATATATTCAGTGAAATGCTATGTTCTACCAACTGAGACAAGGAGGAAAATTGCCATTGCTATCATTTCTTAATCCGTTAATATGGTTTAGTTTTCAATTTGGCTTCAACCGTAGGGAAAATGGAATTAAACAACACTTTTTGTTGCTGCTTTAGCACATTTCACATGTTGGCCAGCATGTATCAGGTCATCCCATAAGTTCTGTCCAAATTTTGAATAAAGGAAACAAGTGACCAAATGTTACATTTAATTACAGATTCAATCAACAATGTATTTTCCCTGATTATCTATGATTCCTTCCATCTATTAACAAGCTTACTAATTCCATTTCTGTAAAATTCTTTTGGCTTTGATTCGAAGAACTCACAAATGTCAGTTTTAACCTCTTCCTGTGTTACAAAAGCCGTTTCTTCCAAATGATTCTGTAAGCTACGAAACAAATGGTAGTTTGAAGGAGCAAGGTCGGGAGAATAAGGTGGATGAGGAATTTTCTCCCAACCAAGTTCTTCGATCTTTTGTGACTTGATTCTCGCTGTGTGTGGTCGCGCATTGTCCTGATGAAACATCACCCATTTTCGATTCACTAGAGCAGGTCTTTTTTTCCTCAAAGCTTGGTTCAAATGCTCTAATTGCTGACAGTATATTTGAGCATTAATTGTTGCATTAGGTGGTAAGAATTCAAAGTGGGTTATCCCTTGGCAATCCCACCAGATTGAAAAAACCTTTTGCCCGTGAAGTTACATTCTCGGCTGTGGCTGGGGTCCTTCCCTTTTACCAAGCCACTGTCTACAACGCTTAACATTTTGATAAAAGATCCATTTTTCTTCGCCAGTCACAAGTCTATCCAAAAAAGGTGAAACAAGTTGGCAAGAATGGAGAGAAGAGCAGATGTCAACTCTGGATTTGAGGTTGTTTTCAGACAATTCATGAGGCACCCATTTTCCAAGTTTAGGAACTTTTCCAAGTTGTTGAAGATGACTATGAACAGTTGTATGGTTTGAACTGAGAACCACTGCCAATTCCTCAACTGATAAAGCAGGATTTTCTTCAAGGGCTGCTTCAAGAAGCTTTTCATCACTCAACTGGACGTCCGGTTCGATCTTCATCTTCAAGGGTGAAATCTCCACCTCTGAATTTTGCCAACCATCTTCTGCAAGTTCTTTCATTCACACATTCCTATCCATAAACTGAGTGAATGTTTCTAGCTGCTTCGGCTGCTGAGTTTCCTTTCTTGAACTCATAAAGCATTATGATTCTTGGGTACTTCCATGTTAGCAGGGTTTTAATCAAACAAAATTTAATTTTATTCACTGAAATAAAATTTGATCAGTTCAAATGCATCTAAACATAAAAATAATGTTCAGCTCCATTAGACATTATAAAATACTCTTTTAAATTTTGTTCATTTTAACAATGGAGAGAGAAGGGAGATCACCGTCCCCTGTGGGATCATGTTGAGATCATAGACAGGGAACACCATTGGAAAATTCGTAAACTTAAGGAATCGGCACATATGCTAGGCCACAAAAATCTCCTGAGTCGACCACGCATAGAAATGAATACAATATGGGAACCAGTAATAAGGAGTGTCAGAGAAAAGCAATAAAGTTGCAATATGAGCACTGGTAAAAATGGTTGCTGA